>LR738710.1:129703220-129730666 GCA_902687465.1 Secale cereale | reverse complement strand
AGCTTCTCCTCATCCCCAGCATCACCCCAGCACCACCAGTTCATCCCCGAAGAGCTTAAGTGCTCGGGATCGACCGGAGCTCCGCCGCGTCGGGCCGCCGGTGATCTCGCAGTACAGGCCTCCTCCGCCCTTCCTTTTGCCCGATTTGGAACCACCACACACCACTGACTCTTTCCCCTCGCTTTCCCCTCTCTGTGGCAGTTGGAAACGGCCGGAGCGACGACCCTCCGCCATCCCACCTCGCCGCCGGCGAACCCGACCTCCCCGGCATGCCGCACCACCACCACTGCCTCCGCAACTCGACGCTGAACTCATCCCTGCCCTCCGTTGCCGTCGCCATGGCCGGAATCATCGCCGGTGAGCTCACCGTCGCCGTGGCCGTGAGGTTGGAGATGACAGGCGGGCCCCGCCTGTCATCCTCACCCCTCTCTCCCTCCCCTCACAGCCGCTGACCGCCGGGCCCCGCCCGTCAGGTTTGAAAACCTGACGTGCGCGCGCTGGCGCCCGTGCGGCTGGGCTGGATGCCCTGGGCCGTGCACTGTGGCCCCTCTGGCCCAGTAGCACAGGGGCATTTTCTTTTTATTCTTTCTGTAATTATTTCAAACATTTTTACAGAAATGAATATTGGTCCAAATGAAATAATTCCAACTCCTAAAATCTTGTAATATTCCAACCTATTTAATGGTGTCACTTTCACACACATCCATGAAACTTTTATGTTCTGTTCAAATTTAAATTCAAATTTGAGCAATAAAACTCCTGTTCTAAAATCATTAGATTCCATTCTGTTACTCCAAAACTCCAACTAAGAATTTTCCCCATCTTATAAATCCCTCTAGTATTTAACAAAAATAAGTTGACATTTTTCTGAGCACTTTGATTTTTCTGTTTTATTCATGGTCTTATTTTTCCGTTGTTATAATGCGACGTATAGATATCGTATTTGACGAAGTTGCTGAAGAAGGAGAAGGAGAAGGATTTGAAGACTTTGAAGACCAAGCCAATCCAGGCAAGCAGCCCTTTGACCATGATACACTTGTTCTTCGGAACCCGTTTGTTTCCGATGCATGATGATAGGGTTACGGTGGTGACCTAGTTGAAACCATCACATGATGCATGCTTTACTCTTGATCTTGCCATGTGCTAGAATGCAATGCATATGGTTAGTAGTAATGAGTAGTGATGCATGTGTGACATGAACCCTCGTGGTTGAAATCTTTGCATAAAACCCCGTCGGGTGCCATTCATGCCCGAGGGAGATGATGAGTTGGGTAACCACTTGATGAAGAAGTGGTGTACCGAGACAAGTGTGTGTTTTTCAAACGGATTGGTTTAAGTTGCGACCGTTATTCCAACCATACATGTGCAACCACTCTACCCCTTATGGGACGGGGCGTTATTGATTACTTAGGCCGATACTAGCATGGTGCCCGCATTACTAGTGATGGGAAGACTTGAGGTCTTTCCCGGGACGGGGTCGTGCTTGGATAGACGACCATGACTGTTTTCACAGGGCACCGGACACACCGTTGGTCCCTTCGGGTACGCGTGACATTGAAATTAGGGCAAGTCCCGTGATCTATTGTTTGTACTCGAGGGCCGTGTACCAACGAGTGGACTCTATGTTAGTGTCGTCTAAGGAAAGATAATGACCGGGTGCTTCCCCCGAGTACTTGAGGTACTGCGGGATCGTGGATGACACGAAAGCTTCCCGGATCTTGTGGGAAAAGTGTACAACCTCTGCAGAGTGTAAAACTATTCGAATAGCCGTGTCCACGGTCATGGAAAGTTGGGTAACCGCTCTTGGGCTACGTCCAATGTTTGTGAAACCATGTGTGTGTATGAGAGTCAAGGTGGTGACTTGACTCGAGGAATTGAATCATATTCATGTTGATATCGGTAACCTGCCTTCGAGGTTACGCGAGTTTATTGATGCATAAACTTGATGGTAGAATGTTTATTCTAGCCCTTTGCTAGATTGTTCATTATTGTTCAATTGCACTGTTACTTTGAACCACATCATGGGTTGCTTGCGAGTACATTCAAAGTACTCATTGGCTTGCCACTGGTTATTTAATTGGCCAGGCATGGAGGAACAGGAATATGATGAAGAGTTCTTTGGAGACGAACATGCGAACTAGGACGCTATCTCAGTCAGAATGCCTGTAGGGTTAAGGCAGATGGCATGGGTTCTACCTATTATCGAAGACTTCCGCTATTTGAGTTATTTGCTATTCAGCCCGTGAGGCTTTATCTATGTAAGACTTGGCCATAATGGCCATAATTTGTGTAAGACGATATGTATGGATGTAAGACTCTTGTTATTCAGCTTATGTGTGTTCAGTGAGCATTCATCTCTGGGATCACTGTACACGTGCATTCGGTGATCTCGACTTCTAAGTCGGGGTCCCCACACTCAACCCATTTAAAAATGTTTTGGTCAGGTTAAAAAATGACATAAGTTTGAACCATATTCAAACTTGTTTTATTTTTCTACCTCTAAAAATGCCCAACTCATTTTTGTAAAATACGGCATAATTCCAGGAGCTAGGGAATATTTTTATTTCTCCCTAATTCCTCTTCTTTCAACTTGGGCTTTTTTTCCTAAAGAAAAAGAAAAAGAAAAGCAGCAGCAGCAGCAGTGCAGCAACCAGTCGCAGCCCGCAGTCCAGCCTGGGCCTGATACGTCCAAAACGTATCTATAATTTCTGCTTGCTACATGCCTCTTTTGTGTGATATTGTTATGATATTTATGCACTTCCATACACTTTTGATCATATTTGGACTAACCTATTAACTCAGTGCACCCCAGTGCCAGTTTCTGTTTTCTGCTGTTTTTGTATTTCAGGTTTTCCCATTACGTAAATTGCCAGAAAAATTCCGGGAAAAATATATAAAAAATCAGTGCTCCGGAAGCTTCCATGCGGCCAAAGTTGGGCCAGAGGGGGGCCACCAGGGCTCCAGGCGACCAGAGGGGGCGGCCCCCCTCCTGGCCGCGCCGCCAGGGCGCCTGGGCCCCCTGGCCTCCTCTGACGCCCCCCTTTGGCATATATTTACACCGCGTCCCGAAACCCTCGAGGACGGAACCCTTTTTCGCGATCTCATCTCTGTTCCGCCGCCGCCGCGCTTCCAAGATCGGGAGCACCAGGAGAACTCTTCCCGGCACCCTGCCGGAGGGGAGGATCACCACCGGGAGCCTCTCCACCACCATGGACGCCTCCCGGATGAGTTGTGAGTAGTCTCCCTTGGACCATGGGTCCATGACCAGTAGCCATGTGATGTTCTCCTCCCCTATTTGTTCTTCACCGATTAGACCTCGTGAGCTGCCCTACATGATCGAGGCACATATGTAATCCTTATGCTGTTGCTATGATGAGTTTATTGGGATCCGATGGATTATGAGATTATGTTTAGATTGTGTGTGAGTAATATATTTGATTCACCTCTTTTATATTTATGTTCTTGAGTAATTCTTGCATGTTCTCCGTTGCTGTTTATTGCTTTGGCCAAGTAGTAGGTAGTAACTCCAAGAGGGAACGTTATGCTTGATTGTGGGTTCATGCCCCTCGATGACTAGCTTGAGTGACAGAAACATGAGTCTAGGGGATGTGCTGTTGCCACAAGGGGAAAACAACGGTGCTTGTACTTGCGGGTGCAAGGATTGTTTACTTTACGCAAAGTTCTTTTAATGCAGTTGTCTGTTGCTTTGAGTTTACACTATGGGTGGGACTCGCAACTTAATACCAGCGAGATGTTCTGGATAGATATCTCAAGGTGGATGATTAGTAGTAGATGCAGATTGATTTCGGTCTACTTGCCTTGGCGTACCACCCATGCTTTTGAGCCTCTGCCTTTCTTTGCAGCATAGTTAGCATTGGTTTACGCACATAATCCTGTCAATTGCCCAGCTGTAATTCGTTTACCTCGCTTAACTGTTTTATCGTCTTTTGGGAGAGAGACATCACTAGTGAACATCATGGGACCCCGGTCCATATTACCATCACTGATCACATCCGTTATTTACTTCCTATTCTTACTTACTAGTTGCAGTCATACCTATCACTATTATCTCTTGCGTTTGATCCTTTGTAAACGACAAGGCCGGAGGGATTGACAACCTATCTGTACTCGTTGGGAGCAAAGTTATTTGTATTTGTGTGCAGGTCCTGTCAATCGCTAAGTTGCGCCGCTAAGCAATTGACACCTTCTTGTTGACCCTTGGAGTCTCAGGGGATTCGATCCTTGGTATCTTTGCCAAGGGAAAACTACTGCTACACTGCATCTCAAACCTTCCACTTGGGGTAACCAACGAGGGGCGAGAAGCCATCAAGCAAAGATTTCTGGCGCCGTTGCCGGGGAAGTGAGGTAAGTGAAGGTACCTTCTCTAGATCTTGCAATTAAATCTTTTTGTTTCTTGTTTTTATTTCACTAGTTATGTTTATGGAAAACCGCAATCTTAGTTCGCTGCTTGGGGAAGGCCGCTTTACCACACCCGTGGTAGAGAAGTCTCCTCCACCTACTGAATGTATCCCGTTCAAAATACCACTTGGGATAATTGAAATAATTATGAATGATCGTTATGATGGGACAGTCAATCCTAGTATTCATTTGTTGAAACTTACAGAACTTTGTGAGTTGTTTAAGATTTCAGGTTTGACAAGAGATGGAGTCATGAGGAAATTATTTGCCTTGTCCCTGAAAGGAAAAGCATTGGAATGGTATAGGCTACTAGAGGACTCTCACCTACTGGATTGGGAAGAGATCCAGTCTCTCTTTTACTCCAAGTTTTATCCTCTTCATGAAGTCCATGAGAATAGGAATTTTGTTTATAATTTCTATCCTCATGACGGAGAGAGCGTAGCTCAAGCTTGGGGGAGACTGAAAACGTTAATGCTAAAAAGTCCTAACCATGGGCTCCCCAAAGATGCTTATGTGGAGAGTAAGAGTACCTTTTTTCATGTGGATCATGGTAACAATGCTTTATGTGATGCTTATATTGTTGAGTTTATTCGTGATCTCACTGAAAATTATTATGAGAAGGGAACATATGCTTATAGATATTTCAATAATATCAAGTTCCCTCTCTTTATGTTGAAGGTTTTGAAGCTGCACTTGTTTTGTCTTCCTATGCTTATTGCTTTGTGCTTCAATGAATTATTCTATTGCAATATTCCTATGCATAGGAAGCATGTTAGGATTAAATGTGTTTGGTATTTGCTTCTTGATGCTCTCTTTTGTTCTTCAACTCTTATTCCTACGAGAGCATCATTAAAGTCTTAAGCCTATCTTTATGGCTATAAAGAAAGAGATCTAGGGAGACAACCCTTGTTATCTTTGCTTTCAGTTTGCTTTTTCAGTTTTTAGTGGTCTTGATGTTTGTTACTACTGTAGCAACATCATTGTATCTTTATTTTTCAGCTTTGTGCCAAGTTTAGCCTCTGATTGCAAGAAAGTTCAAAAGTTGTGACGTGCTGTCCAGGAAACAGATTCTGTCCTTGGACAGAAAAATTCGTATAAAATCACCAGTTCATCTTTTTGGTCTGAATTTTTTCGACAGCGTGCTCTATACAATTGGCTTTTGGGCATCTGTTCTGAGTTTTTGGATTTGAGTTGCAAAAGTGCCCCGAAAAAATTGTTTACTACCTGCTGGTCTGTTTTTCACAGATTGTGTCCTGTTTTGCATTTCCTTTGTTTTGCAAACCTTGAGCTTTCTTTTCTTTGCAAAAACCTTTTGGCAATCTTGAGAAACAGTAGACCTTCAAGATTATCTTTATTTCCAGCAAGGAAAATTTATTTTATTATGGGTACTAACCTCGCTAATCAGATTATGATGAGTTATGTATGAAGGGAGTTTTCAAGTGTGCGAGGGAAGATGATAAAAAGATTCAGGAGGGTCAAACGCTCAAGCTTGGGGATACCCCCGTGCACCCCCAAGAAATATTCAAGAAGACTCAAGCGTCTAAGCTTGGGGATGCCCCCGTGCATCCCCTTCTCCATCAACAATTATCAGTTCGTCTTTCGTTCCACTATATTTTTATCACTTCATGTGTTATGTGCTATGCTTGGAGTGTCTTGCTTTTAGTTTCCTTTTTAGTTTTTCTTTAGCTTTGCTTGCTGTTCATAACGAGTTGGAACCCATCTTTCTTTGTGTGGGAGAGAAACACGCTCCACTTCAACCTAGAACACAACATAGAATTTTCATGTCTATCTTTGCTGTGTGTGTTCTTTGTCTTTCAATAGCTACTGTCATGTTTAGCTCTTAGTTTTCATGCTTTACTTTTTAAAGAGCTTTTGTTTAGTTGGTTGCTGGAACTCTCTTGAGTTATCATGCTTATCTTGTTAAGAGAGTTGGCTTCTGTTGCACTGGTTGATATGTCTATGATGAAAATGCTATGTGCATAATGGTGCTTAGTAGTTCATGTTTTCTTATGGTTAGTCTCAAATAGCTGGGGGGTTCTTAATGTGTTATTGAAGTACCAACATGATTTGTTTGCCTATGATGTGGTATGGTTTAGTGATATCTTCCTCCAAGAATTTATTTTGATTGACTTGGCATATGCTCACGCATATTTAAGACTGTAAAGAAAGTCTATCAAGCCTTGATGATCTTTAATTTCTGAGTAGCGATATAACTTCCATGCCCGATTCAATGTTGCTTTGTCGCTCAGCATGATTATGACCGTCATTGCTCTCTTAGTTGGTCGCTCCCAGTCTTTTGCTAACCTTCGCCTGTACTAAGCGGACTGACTGCTTGTGCTTCCAAAATCCTTTAAACCAGTTATGCCATATGAGTCCACCATACCTTCCTATACATGGTATTTACCTGCCATTCCTAACAAAGACTTTCGTGTACCATCTCGAAATTAATCAAAAAAGCATTTCTCTTTTGCGCCTCTGTTTTAGCTCATGAGGAAGTAGTAGTTAATTCATGATCTTTTTAAGTTGGACAAGCTTCACCCCGGGATTGCATGTCTAATGTGCAAACCCCTAATACAATAAGGAACTGGCAAAGAGTGCGCCCGGCTCATTAAAAATATACAACAAACAAACCCTCATTCACGCTTTGTTCATGAGAAATCGGAAAACTTTGGCAGTGATAAACAAAGGATATTAAGAGGATGTGATCGTCCTCGTGAGGGAGCCGTTCCTCGAAACTTGTCCAGCTCGAGAAGTAATTGAGTTATCTGCTAGCATTCGTTGACAAAATATGCATCTCTAAAAAATAATTATTACCTCCGTTTTTAAAAAAAACCAAGAGCTCTGGTACATGTTTAGTTTTTGTTTCCGACCACGGGTTTTCAACCTTGCCATCAAAAGCCACGGTTGGAGAGTCTCCACCTTCTTTCTTTAAAGCACCAACTATTGAGAGCATGATTGTCATTCTGAGTGTAGTGTGCATTGTCCCAAAGTACCATTGTCTTCTGCATGATTATGATATCGTTTATTCTGAAATCATTGTATCTAGTCGTCACTTAAACTTTGGAGGTGCCCCTGCATTTATGTTTTGCTTCACTAAAGGGCGCAAGCTTGGTACCACTTTGTCATATTTGCACACCATGCTCACTACAAATCTACTGAGTGTTTCAGTATCATATTGTAAAACTTTCAGTTCTTTGTGATATTCTCATGAGGCAACTTAATTACTAAAGATTCATTATCTCAGTAAGCATTTGTCATGTGACTGTGAAAAGTTCTTATATGGTTGGTAGCATGTCACCACAGAAATTATGCTTGTTATCATTTACCTACTCGAGGACGAGCAGGAATTAAGCTTGGGGATGTTGATACGTCCAAAACGTATCTATAATTTCTGCTTGCTCCATGCCTCTTTTGTGTGATATTGCTATGATATTTATGCACTTCCATACACCTTTGATCATATTTGGACTAACCTATTAACTCAGTGCACCCCAGTGCCAGTTTCTGTTTTCTGCTGTTTTTGTATTTCAGGTTTTCCCATTACGTGAATTGCCAGAAAAATTCCGGGAAAAATATATAAAAAATCAGCGTTCCGGAAGCTTCCATGCGGCCAAAGTAGGGCCAGAGGGGGGCCACCAGGGCTCCAGGCGACCAGAGGGGGCGGCCCCCCTCCTGGCCGCGCCGCCAGGGCGCCTGGGCCCCCCTGGCCTCCTCTGACGCACCCCTTTGGCATATATTTACACCGCGTCCCAAAACCCTCGAGGACGGAACCCTTTTTTGCGATCTCATCTATGTTCCGCCGCCGCCGCGCTTCCAAGATCGGGAGCACCACGAGAACTCTTCCCGGCACCCTGCCGGAGGGGAGGATCACCACCGGGAGCCTCTCCACCACCATGGACGCCTCCCGGATGAGTTGTGAGTAGTCTCCCTTGGACCATGGGTCCATGACCAGTAGCTATGTGATGTTCTCCTCCCCTCTTTGTTCTTCACCGATTAGACCTCGTGAGCTGCCCTACATGATCGAGGCACATATGTAATCCTTATGATGTTGCTATGATGAGTTTGCTGGGATCCGATGGATTATGAGATTATGTTCAGATTGTGTGTGAGTAATATATTTGATTCACCTATTTTATATTTATGTTCTTGAGTAATTCTTGCATGTTCTCCGTTGCTGTTTATTGCTTTGGCCAAGTAGTAGGTAGTAACTCCAAGAGGGAACGTTATGCTTGATTGTGGGTTCATGCCCCTCGATGACTAGCTTGAGTGACAGAAACATGAGTCTAGGGGATGTGTTGTTGCCACAAGGGGGAAAACAACGGTGCTTGTACTTGCGGGTGCAAGGATTGTTTACTTTACGCAAAGTTCATTTAATGCAGTTGTCTGTTGCTTTGAGTTTACACTATGGGTGGGACTCGCAACTTAATACCAGCGAGATGTTCTGGATAGATATCTCAAGGTGGATGATTAGTAGTAGATGCAGATTGATTTCGGTCTACTTGCCTTGGCGTACCGCCCATGCTTTTGAGCCTCTACCTTTCTTTGCAGCATAGTTAGCATTGGTTTGCGCACATAATCCTGTCAATTGCCCAGCTATAATTCGTTTACCTCGCTTAGTTGTTTTATCGTCTTTTGGGAGAGAGACATCACTAGTGAACATCATGGGACCCCGGTCCATATTACCATCACTGATCACATCCGCTATTTACTTCCTATTCTTATTTACTAGTTGCAGTCATACCTATCACTATTATCTCTTGCGTTTGATCCTTTGTAAACGACAAGGCCGGAGGGATTGACAACCTCTCTGTACTCGTTGGGAGCAAAGTTATTTGTATTTGTGTGCAGGTCCTGTCAATCGCTAAGTTGCGCCGCTAAGCAGTTGACACCTTCTTGTTGACCCTCGGAGTCTCAGGGGATTCGATCCTTGGTATCTTTGCCAAGGGAAAACTACCGCTACACTGCATTTTAAACCTTCCACTTGGGGTAACCAACGAGGGGCGAGAAGCCATCAGGGCCTCGGCCACCAGGCCGGCCCAGCTAGCCAATGCAGCGGCCCGCAGCCAACCCAGCCCGCGCGTCCCTCTCGCCCTCTTTCACCCGCGCGCCCACACGCCCCCCTTTGCGTCGCCTCCACATGGCCAGGCCGGGCCCGCATGTCAGCGACTGTGAGTGCACCCACACCCGCCTTTTCGTCCTCCTCTCGGTCTCGCCATGGGGACCGTGAGTCCGAGCACGCCGTCGTGCCTCCCCGTCGCCCTAGCCCCTTTTAACCCCTCTCTCCATGTCCACCAACACTTTAGGGTTCCCCTCTTCCTCTCCCCGCCGCCAGGTGAGCTCTAGGCCACCAGATCCGCCGCGCCACCACCGTCCCGAACACATCTGAGAGCATGGCCTCGTCGCCGGCGTGCTCCCTGTCCTCCTTTGCCTCGCCAACCATGCCCGTCATCTTCCCCGTCGTCGACTACGTCCCCGACGTCCACTACGCGGAGCTGAAGGCCCCACCTGCTTCCTCTCCTTCCTCGGCTTCAACTTTGGCTGCCACGGGTGTTCGTCCACCCTCGCCGTCGACTCCGTCCCCTTCACGGCAAGCCGAGCGTGTCAGCACATTCGTGGTGAGCTCCCGAGCCTCCCCATGCCCTTTTCCTCCTCATTTGCGCGCTCTGGCTGCAAGTTCATCGTGCGCCCGAGCTCGCTGCGTCGGACCTCGTCTCCGACGAGTGCTCCGACCTCCTCCCACCCCGTTTAGGTGTCCAGTGACCTCGTCGTGCTCCTCTTAGGAGAATCCCCGCGCGTAGTGGGCAGTTGAGCCTCTGGCTTCGCCGCGTCCTTCTTCGCTGTGTCGCCTCTGTCATAGGTTGCCGGCATCGACTCTGTCGTCGTCTAGTGCGTTTAGTGGTACCCAGGGCTGCGGGATCCCTCCGTGGACCCATCACGTGCCTCCGCCGTCCTTGTTGGTCGCCGGAGCAACCGCAGTGCCTCATCGTCGCCTGTGCTTCGCCGGAGTGCGGTGGCTTGCCTCCTCGCTCTGAATATATTTCAGGCGCTGCACTCCTTCTCTGTGAGCCGCACGCAGCCAGCCCAGCTGGTTCACTCCCCACTCTATTAATGCAGCGACGTGGGTTTGAATACCCTTAGGGCCGTGGAAATGCCCATATTTTTGCATGGCATCGCCCACTGACACCCAGGCCCCACACATCATTCTCTGCACACACACACACACACCCATTTCCACACCCCACGTTGCCACCTCAGCACCTCCCTGGACCCACTGGTCATAGTCTATGGTTAGCCCAGGCCGAGTTTGGGGAGTTTTTATTTTCTTTTCTGTTTGTTTTATTTTGCTTAAATTATGTTTACATTTTGAATTCATCATATTTTTTAACTATGCATCTGTTTGAAATGTTTTATATATGAAAACTGCTTAGTTTTTAGTGTAGATTATTTATATGCTTTTTGTTGCCATGTAAAAACATTTAAAATATTGTTTGAATATATTTGGTTAATAACATGTTCAAACTTGTTTAATTCATAACTAAATAACCATAGCTCCAAATTTGACAAACTTTATATGTAAATGGGGTGGAAAAATGTGTAGATTAACATGGTGCTGTTACTTTACATGTTTAACAAATCTAAAATATGGTTACTACAGTTCTGTTCTACATGTTATTATATGCACATGGGAGTTTCCGGAATTGTTGTTTGTTCTTTCCGGTCCATTTTAAATGCTTGCATGATGCTGTTGGTCTTTAGATGCATTCCTTGCCATGCGAAGCAACTTTTAAACTTGTTTGCTGTTTTGATAGTTCAACTAAATATCTACATATGTGACTATGGTTGGTCTTGCATTCTTTTGCATGAGGTGTCCCTTTACATAAATTGTGTTCTTGCATAATGCCATGCCACATGTGCACTCATCATGTACCTTTGAGATGCATTATATCCTATCCATGCACATATGCGTCATGTCTTGCATCATGTGTTTGAGCATTGCATGGTGATTGATTGTTGTTCGGGTATTTGTATTGTTGTGTTGGTTAGAGCCCGGTGACGATTCGGAGTTCGAGGTTCCTATCGAGACTGAGTTTGAGGAGCAAGGTTACGATCCCTCCGTGGACTTAACAGGCAAGATGATCGTTCCCCGATATCACCTCTATCTTTGCCTTGCTAGTTGTCTCGCTCTTTAGCTATGCCTCGATGCCTATTCTTGTCTTGTCAGCCTCCTATGTTGCCATGAAACACTCTAACCGCCTTCCTAGCAAACCGTTGTTGGCTAAGTACGCTTTTGCTCAGCCCCTCTTATAGCGTTGTTAGTTGGAGGTGAAGTTTGAAGATTGCTCCATGTTCGGACTTGTTTATTGGGATAACACAATATATATATATATATATATATATATATATATATATATATATATATATATATATATATATATATATCTTAATTAAATTAATGCACATATATAATGGTAATGGGTGGAAGGCTTGGCCTTCTGCTTGGTGTTTTGTTCCACTCATGCCACCTTAGGACCCGATAAACCGGTGTTATGTTCCTTGTTTTTGCGTTCCTAACATGGTTGGGGTTTATGGGCCCCCCTTGATAATTCGCACTGCTTAAAGCTTTTCCAGCAAGGCCCAACATTGGTACTACATTTGCCTAACAACTAAAACTTGCATAGGGTGTTATAAACCCGAGTTCTTAATCAACAACTCGGGCCAGTGCTCCTCATGAGTGTTGGTCCAAACTGGGTGGACTGCGGGGCCACCTTGGGTAAACCCAAGGGATGGTATATACCTGTTGTAACATCCGAAAATTCTAAATTTTGGAATGTTATAATAAATAGATAGATTTGATTGCTTGTTGATGTGCTGAGTGAAACTGAGTGAAATTTGAAACTTTTGAAAGTTAAATGAGAGGGAATAAAATGACTTTCCCAAAACTTTCACTTTGTTTTTGATCTCCGGGAATTCAATTTCTTTTCAACGCAAATCCCTGGAGTGAAGATAATATGACTTCTTCCGTTTATTTTAAATGATAAAGGGTTTGAAAGGATTTTGAATTTCAATCTCGAGATATTTTTTCAATTCAGAAACTTTAAGCAACTCAATGATTTTTCCGAGAGAAGATAAAATGACTTCTTCAAATTATAGGAAATATGAGTTGGAAGTTTTTCTGAAATTTTCTGGAACTCAATTTCAAATATTGAGTTATTTGGGTTTTATTCAAATTATTTTTCTCCAAAAATAAATTACATGGAAAATAGGGTAACATGATTCCCTACAGCAGAAAATTGGAGAGAAATAATTTTGAAATCATTTTGGTATTTTTAAGAATGATTTTTAATGGTTTATTTGCAGCAGTAGGACTTTTTGATTTATTAGAATTTGTGGGCATTTTATTTGACAGTAGGAAAATGTCCATCTTGTAGGATCCCTTTTTCTGCAACTTTTGATATATTATATGCCTATAGTTTATTTTATTTTATTTTGTTCTATTAGTTTTTTCTTGTCTGTTAAATAAACAAAAACAAAACAAAAAAAGTTCTTCTCAGCCGAACTCGGCCGGCCCAGCCGCTGCCAGGCCAAGGCCCAGCCCACCTCGCCCGTCCCCGAGCTCCCGAAGGAAACCGCCGCCGCCACGCCTCGGCGTCCGTGCTTAGCACGTCTCGCCGCCGCCTCTTCCCCCTTGCCCCTTCCCCACGACAGCCCCTCCCCCTCCTCCTATAAAGCCCGAGGGCCCCGCCCCGACGCCGCCCCTCTCTCTCCCCGTATCGCGCCGCCGCCGCTGCAGAACCACCGTCGCTGCCGCTGCTGGCTGCTGCTGCCTCGCCGCCCGCGCCATGCCTCGCCCTCGCCTCGCCCGCTTTGCTCAACGTAGCCGCCCCGCTGCTGGCCCCGCCCTGCGACGCCCGCCTCGGCCCACCATCGTTTGCCGCCCCTCGCCGGAGCTCGCCGGCCGGAGCTCCGAGTCCGACCCGCGCCCAAGCCGCCCCGGCAGTTTTCAACGGAAAACCAGCCGACTTGGTAAACCTCTAAAACCGTCTGGTTTCTTTAGATCGGTTTTTCGGAAAACCCGTTTAGATATGGTTATTTTAGGCTAAGTATCTACTGAACATTCGTCAGTTAGGATCTGAAAACGAATGATTTCGTTCGTTAAAGTCCCGAATCGAACGTTCGGTACTTAATCTTTTTCTTTTTCTTTAGATTTCTTCCAGGGACTTAGATGTAAATACTTTATTTACAGTTTAGCCCCTGAACTTTAAACGACCGTAACTTTTTACCAGTTGGTCCAAATCCAATGAAACCAACGCCCACGTCTTCGTTACAATCCCCTCTTTCCAGTAATACAACTTCAACATGTTTTTGAAAATTCTAAAATTTGAATTCAACTAGTTTTAGATTCAAACTTTGTTTGATCATAACTTGAGTTTCGTAACTCCGTTTCAGTTGATTCTTTTTGCAAATCGAAGCTCTTGACCTAAACTTTCTGATAAGGCCAAATTCACATAATTTTGGTACTGTAAGAAATTGTTTTATCTTTCAAGAATCATTCCTTTGTTTTCGAAGTGTTCCTAAGTGTTTATCCGTTCTGTCCGATCTTTCTGAGTGATTGCTTATGTGTGGTTACTATTGCTTGCTTACGATAGATTAACCGGAGTGTGACGAGTAGAGACATCAAGAGTTTTGAGTGCGAATCATCTTCATCAACATTGCAGGCAAGTTCACACATTGATCATACTTTCCAAATACCCAGTTTTCATTGCATTAGTCAAACCCTCACACATTGCATGAGTAGGAGCTATTAACATGTGCGACTGGGAAGTAGATTGAGGTAGTACCTATTACCTGCATTACATTCAAACCTTTGGGAGTTACTTCTACGTTTGCAAATAGGTTATGCCATGCTCGTAGACGTGGATTGGGTGAGTGTATCCATGACAGATGTGAGTTTGTTAATTAATGATTCAACTTAAGGTGGCAACTTTAACACACATCTGGGTGGATTGAGGCACCTGGGTATTCCAGCGATTGCCTGTTTTCTTTTGGACCGCCACCCAGGCTCAAATGGATCATGAGATTATTCATACTAGAAACTTCCGTGTGCAGCCACATGCCAATATGGGCTCTGGCATAGTTGACTAAGTTGTGGGAAACCTTTCCGTGATGGGCTAGCAGATGTAGAGGGATTGTAGGTGTACCGGCCTATCTATCTGGTTAAGGGGACCTCTCCGGAAAGATTGTGTCTTGGTCAACCGTTTCTCAAACACCATGCAGTGCGAGAAACCAAACGGAGGCGATCGAGTCTTGTGGGAAAAGTGCACAAACCTCTGCAGAGTGTACAAACTATTCATGAGTAGCCGTGTCCCCGGTTATGGACATCTTTGAGTATCTAGAAGTGGATTATTTATTGATCTCATCACTCTATAATTTAATTTGTTGGGTTAATGATGACTTTAATTTGGGATTGAGATGGGGGTACCATTCTCAACTGTTCATGATTTAAATTTAACAAAGTAGTTAAATAAAATGCATTCCTTTGTGGTAGGGAAAATCAGCTTTACGCAAAAACAGCCATACAACCTCCACCAGCCAATTATGCATGTAGTTGTAGGCATTGTTCATCATTCTCATTACAGTGTGAATTTGCCAGTACATTCAATGTACTGACCTATATGGCTGCAGCATCTCATGTTGCAGGAATTATTCGACGAGTAAGTGTTACGTTAGGGTTGCGCTGTCTACACTCAACTTTGCCGTTGGTGTTGATGGAACCCACAACCTTTGTTGCTTCGGCTATGATTGATTGAGGTAATAGTATTTACGTTACTTAATACATGTGAATTACCTCTGTTATAAATCCTCGAGTATTGTGTGTGTCAGCATACCGATCCAGGGATGACACGGAAACACAGAGACTTGATCCATTCGGGTCGGGTCGCTACAAGATGGTATCAGAGCACATGTTGACTGTAGGACGTGACCCTAGAAACTGGCAAGCCCATAGGAAAAGTTTTCTCTTAAACTATCTTTTTCAAAAGACTCTTATCTCTCTTATTTTTCTGAGTTTTGTCAAATCTTCCCTCTTACTTTAAATAGTTAGACAATACCCTTTACCATTTGGACCACTTCGGAGTAAAGAGGATTTTACCATACAGTGGAAGTGTTGAAGCTACAACAATGGATACTCCGAAGATTTGAAGAGTTGACGACTTTGATGGAGATGTCGACCTTAGAAGACCAAACCCCTGTTATGTGCTTACGTTAGCTGCGACAATTGTGAGCCGTCATTTGTTTGATGTTTTTCCGACGGCCACAAAACAAAACCTGTCTTTTCAAAACTTTTGTTTGTGTTGAGTGTATCTCTCCCCATCTCTCTTATCTCATCCCAAAACCCTTGGAACCAATAGAGGATGAATGAAGATGGACTTAAAGTCTCTGGACCAATGACCCAGCCGGAGGCAGAATTATGGATACAAAACATGGAGGATCACTTCAGGAAAAATTTGGTTGCAAGGAAGTATGAGGTTCAATACGCTCTTCAGTACTTTACAAAAAGTTCTGCAACATGGTGGAAGACGCATCCAGCCATACAAGGATGTAGTGGAACAAAAAGTTGGGAGGAATTCAAAAGGACTCTATTAAGATCCCGTCTCATCCGAGAGCGTGGTGAGAAACCGAAGAAGAAGCATTGTGCCTGCAGGACTTGTGGAGAAATAGGACACACCCAAGAGGAGCACAAGGATGAATTCCCTAATTGTGAAGGAAGTCACCTAGCTGAAGAATGCCCAACTAGGCAGATTACTTGTTTCTTGTGTGAAGGGACTACCCACTACCCTGCTCAGTGCCACATTTTCCCCATGGTGCAACGAACAATCTAGCAGAAGAAAGAAGCAATGAAAGAAGTCCTCGAGGAAACCCTAAGGGAATCCGCGATGGAGGAAGATATTGACGACCCTGATGGAGAAGGTCTAAACAGATTTTTCTCCCGTGCTTGCTATTCATGTGGAGAAGAAGGACGTCTTTCACAGTATTGCACAAAGGAAAGCCATGAGTATCTGGGAGACTTCCCGACAGAAGAAGTGGAGTTTGATCCACAAAAGATAGAAGAATTGACAGGAACAAAGAAGACGAAAAAAAAAGAAAGAGCATGTATCCCCATAACAACCCAATTTCTGCGGAAAAGGACCTGAGTCACATCACATGTTACCGGTGCAAGGATTTAGGTCATTATGCTAGCAACTGCCCAACAAGGAAGCCAAGAACCCAGTGAACTAAGGTAGCCACCATGAAGTCCTTAGATTGTCTGATGACATTAGTTTACACTACAAGGAAGTAGAGTATTTTGCCAAGAGAAGGTCTAGACCGGAGAAAGATTGAACTGAGTAGTTGAGATGTTCATATTGGAATGAAGCATGTAAATTAATATGGAATACACCTTTATTACAATGTTGAGTTGAGTATGGAAATAACATTGTAATAGTTCGTGAAGCAATGGAAGTTGAGATTTTGGAATCTAAGAAGGAAATGCTATGAGTTGTTGGATGTTTGTGAGTGCCTCTCTTGTGATCTCACCCAGACTAAAACCTAGAACCATGGAGAAGTTGACCCCAAACCTTTCTCGGACAAACAACCATAAGGAAATACCTACATTGTCCTGAGTACCCTTTTTTCTTATACCTACAGATGACAACCCTTTACGAGTCTTTTCTCAAAGGCCCGGAAACCATCATGACCCTGACTAGCGATCAAGATTATCCAAAGATCCTGAAGGACATGATGAAGCATATTCACCTGGAAGGAGATGCAGTTTACAAGGGTTATTCCTTCATGGAGAACGGAGTTGAACTTTGGTACGTGGAGGTACACCTCCATCGTGTGAAAGGAGTTTGCCCAAAAACTATGGGTCAATACTTTTTCATCTCCCGAGTACGACGACCAACTTTCTTCGACTCTGTTCGTGAAGCTGCTATGGAGGCCATACGTCAGATCAGAGAAATACTCGAAGCAAGACTTCGTTATACCCAGGAATGCCTGAGTAGAGTGCATGCAGAGATGATGGAGATGAAGCGCACGACCAATAGGATGAAGCAAAATATTGATGGATTTAAGAATCACATTACACAATTCCAGTGGGACTGAAGCGTCCTTAGCTAGGACAAAGGAATAAAGATGGGAGGAATGTTTGACCATACCCCACTATGTGGATGGCAACATTTGTAGTGAAGCACCTTCGAAATTGAGTGTTGAATAGTGGTTCAGGAAGTAATAAAAGATGTGATATGAGGAGAATATGGATTAAGGATGAACCAGTGCATTTTGTTCAGGACGATACTTTTCTGAGTGAACCCTGGACCAATGGAAAGGCAAGTGTTGCTCCAAGGAGTAGAGTTTGCACAAACAGTAGGAGTTTATTTTGATATGAGGCTTACCCCAAGGGTGTGAAGGAAAGAAGTACAATTGGATTTTTAAGAGGGTGTAAGGCTGGAGTATGGAACTATGGTGACCCCAAGGATTGAGTTATGGATATACAAGTTCTCACGTGGACCCTTTAGCCGAGGACCTAAGGAGGCTATATAATCACAAGGGAACCACGATACTTGTCTATAGTTATGTGTATCTGATGTAGTAAAGCAGTGCATTTTGCTATAGATTGTACCTAGAAGAAGGAGTTTTGTGCTAAGTAGTGGAGTTGAAGCAAGAAAATGAAAGTGCAGTAGACCGTAGTAAGATGAGAATCAATACAGTTGGCATCATGGTATTGATTTTGGATATTATAAGTGGGTACTATAAAAGGTTGAGTGAAGACATGATGCATGGAATAAGATTTTGAAGAAACTAGTGTTATTCATTTTTAAGTGTGGTAGAATCCAACACCGTTACCCGAATACACTGGTTAGTGGTTGGTTACGTCGGACTTGGAATGGACTGTCCAAAGATGAGTCTGAGTAATTACATCATCGTTTTGCCCACAGAGAAGTAAGGTAAGATTGGACGGATTTAAGAAAGCCAATGAAGTTGGATGTTGGAAGAATGATCAGTTGCAACCCGAGGATGAGACCAAGTGTTGCTAGTGATGAGATGAGCCATAACTCACAGGCCCCAGGACCTGTCAAGAAAGCAAGCTCATCCTTGCTGAAGGAAAACCCCTGGTAGAAGTTACGACTTTGTCAACAGACGAACGTATAGGTGTTTACGCTAAACCCGAGGGCTGGGAAGAAACGACAGATGATTTTTTGGCTTGCAGAATCAATGGAATTATCCGAACTCAGTTCGTCGACAAGATGAAATTCTGCAATGCTTGTGAGTATGACCGAGTGTTAGAATTCGAGATTCACTAAACCATATACAAGGTAATGATTTGGGTGCGGGATGGATTGATCACCATACCGACTTACTCTTATTATTCGCCTCTGTTATACAGGATGTTAAATCTGAGTGACTTACCTATAGTAGAGAGACGACGATGTCAAAACTTTGTTTAAACCTTAGAAAGGTATAGAAGTTTTTCCCTTGTACACGGCATGTTGTTGCCAACCGTAGGATATACTGTGAGGATGAAGCCAGACCAGTTTTCTGCAGGGACCCAATTAATTTGGTTAATGACCACCATGAGAGATTGATATTTGTTTAGTATTGGTGCCAGGCCTGTCAGCTAAGAAGAGCTAGTCACAAAAAGATCCTTACCAAGATGAAAGGATACAAGAATTGAGGGCAAAGGTTATGCCACCACTGAAGGAGCCCCAGAAAAGGAGTTACCATGAAGATCAGAGAAGACCGATACTGTCAACCCAAAGGATGGAGTACCTGAGTTTTGAAGGAACCGTAACCATCATTCTAAGTGTGGTAGCACACTAGGCCACACCAATCAGTGGATTTGTTAGAAGACCCCCAAACCCTAACCTATTTCTTGCTAGCCTCTCCGAATCTCGAGGACGAGATTCATTTTAAGTGTGGTAGGTTTGTAACATCCCAAAATTCTAAATTTTGGAATGTTATAATAAATAGATAGATTTGATTGCTTGCTGATGTGCTGAGTGAAACTGAGTGAAATTTGAAACTTTTGAAAGTTAAATGAGAGGGAATAAAATGACTTCCCAAAACTTTCACTTTGTTTTTTATCTACGGGAATTCAATTTCTTTTCAACACAAAACCCTAGAGTGAAGATAATATGACTTCTTCCATTTATTTTAAATGATAAAGGGTTTGAAAGGATTTTGAATTTCAATCTCGAGATATTTTTTCAATTCAGAAACTTTAAGCAACTCAATGATTTTCCCGAGAGAAGATAAAATGACTTCTTCAAATTATAGGAAATATGAGTTGGAAGTTTTTCTGAAATTTTCTGGAACTCAATTTCAAATATTGAGTTATTTGGGTTTTATTCAAATTATTTTTATCCAAAAATAAATTACATGGAAAATAGGGTAACATGATTCCCTACAGCATAAAATTGGAGAGAAATAATTTTGAAATCATTTTGGTATTTTTAAGAATGATTTTTAATGGTTTATTTGCAGCAGTAGGACTTTTTGATTTATTAGAATTTGTGGGCATTTTATTTGACAGTAGGAAAATGTCCATCTTGTAGGATTCCTTTTTTTGCAAATTTTGATATATTATATGCCTATAGTTTATTTTATTTTATTTTGTTCTATTAGTTTTTTCTTGTCTGTTAAAAAAACAAAACAAAAAAATTCTTCTCAGCCGAACTGGGCCGGCCCAGCCGCTGCCAGGCCAAGGCCTAGCCCAGCTCGCCCGTCCCCGAGCTCCCGAAGGAAACCGCCGCCGCCACGCCTCGACATCCATGCTCAGCACGTCTCGCCGCCGCCTCTTCCCCCTTGCCCCTTCCCCACGACAGCCCCTCCCCCTCCTCCTATAAAGCCCGAGGGCCCCGCCCCGACGCCGCCCCTCTCTCTCCCCGCATCGCGCTGCCGCCGCAGCTGCTGGCTGCTGCTGCCTCGCCGCCCGCGCCGTGCCTCGCCCTCGCCTCGCCCGCTTTGCTCAACGTAGCCGCCCCGCTGCTGGCCCCGCCCTGCGACGCCCGCCTCGGCCCACCGCCGTTTGTCGCCCCACGCCAGAGCTCGTCGGCCGAAGCTCTGAGTCCGACCCGCGCCCGATCCGCCCCGGCGGTTTTCAACGGAAAACCAGCCGACTTGGTAAACCTCTAAAACCGTCCGGTTTCCTTAGATCGGTTTTTCGGAAAACCCGTTTAGATATGTTTTTTTAGGTTAAGTATCTACTGAACGTTCGTCGGTTAGGATCTGGAAACGAACGATTTCGTTCGTTAGAGTCCCGAATCGAACGTTCGGTACTCAATCTTTTTCTTTTTCTTTAGATTTCTGCCAGGGACTTAGATGTAAATACTTTATTTACAGTTTAGCCCCTGAACATTAAACGACCGTAACTTTTTAGCAGTTGGTCCAAATCCAATGAAACCAACGCCCCGTCTTCGTTACGATCCCCTCTTTCCAGTAATACAACTTCAACATGTTTTTGAAAATTCTAAAATTTGAATTCAACTAGTTTTAGATTCAAACTTCGTTTGATCATAACTTGAGGTTCGTAACTCCGTTTCAGTTGATTCTTTTTGCAAATCGAAGCTCTTGACCTAAACTTTCTGATAAGGCCAAATTCACATAATTTTGGTACAGTTAGAAATTGTTATGTTTCAAGAATCATTCGTTTGTTTTTGAAGTTTTCCGAAGTGTTTATTCGTTATGTCCGATCTTTCTGAGTGATTGCTTATGTGTGGTTACTATTGCTTGCTTACGATAGATTGACCGGAGTGTGACGAGTAGAGATATCAAGAGTTTTGAGTGTAAATCATCTTCAACAACATTGCAGGCATTTCACACTTTGATCATACTTTCCAAATACCCAGTTTTCATTGCATTAGTCAAACCCTCACACATTGCATGAGTAGGAGCTATTAACATGTGGGACTGGGAAGTAGATTGAGGTAGTACCTATTACCTGCATTACATTCAAACCTTTGGGAGTTACTTCTACGTTTGCAAATAGGTTATACTATGCTCGTAGACGTGGATTGGGTGAGTGTATCCATGACAGATGTGAGTTTGTTAATTAATGGTTCAACTTAAGGTGGCAACTTTAACACACATCTGGGTGGATTGAGGCACCTGGGTATTCCAGCGATTGCCTGTTTTCTTTTGGACCGCCACCCAGGCTCAAAGGGATCATGAGATTATTCGTACTAGAAACTTCCGTGTGCAGCCACATGCCAATATGGGCTCTGGCATAGTTGAGTAAGTTGTGGGAAACCTTTCCGTGATGGGCTAGCAGATGTAGAGGGATTGTAGGTGTACTGGCCTATCTATCTGGTTAAGGGGACCTCTTCGGAAAGACTGTGTCTCGGTCATCTGTTTCTCAAACACCATGCAGTGCGAGAAACCAAACGGAGGCGATCGAGCCTTGTGGGAAAAGTGCACAAACCTCTACAGAGTGTACAAACTATTCATGAGTAGCCATGTCCCCGGTTATGGACATCTTTGAGTATCTAGAAGTGGATTATTTATTGATCTCATCACTCTATAATTTAATTTGTTGGGTTAATGATGACTTTAATTTGGGATTGAGATGGGGGTACCATTCTCAACTGTTCATGATTTAAATTTAACAAAGTAGTTAAATAAAATGCATTCCTTTGTGATAGGGAAAAATCAGCTTTACGCAAAAACAGCCATACAGCCTCCACCAGCCAATTATGCATGTAGTTGTAGGCATTATTCATCATTCTCATTACAGTGTGAATTTGCCAGTACATTCAATGTACTGACCTATATGGCCGCAACGTCTCATGTTGCAGGAATTATTCGACGAGTAAGTGTTACATTAGGGTTGCGCTGTCTACACTCAACTTTGTCGTTGGTGTTGATGGAACCCACAACCTTTGTTGCTTCCGCTATGATCGATTGAGGTAATAGTATTTACGTTACTTAATACATGTGAATTACCTCTGTTATAAATCCTCGAGTACTATGTTTGTCAGCATACCGATCCAGGGATGACACGGAAACACAGAGACTTGATCCATTCGGGTTGGGTCGCTACACCTGTAGGCTGACCTATCCGGTCGTGGCCTGAGACGAGATACACGCGGCTACTATCAGGGTGTCGGCACGCCGGGAGGTCTTGCTGGATTAGTTTTACCTTCGTCGAAGTATCTTGAGCACGGGATTCCGAGAATACTCGGGTCTTCCCAATTTGGAGTTGCGACTTCGCGGATCGTGAGCTTGTGATGGGCTAAGTTGGGACACCCCTTCAGGGTTTTGAACTTTCGAAAGTCGTGCCCGCGGTTATGTGGCAGATGGGAATTTGTTAATATCTGGTTGTAGATAACTTAACACCTTATCCTTAAGAATATACTACCTTTGTGAGTACCGTGATGGTCTCTTTTCAAAGGGGTTTTCGGAAAGTGAACACGGTGAGGTTATGCATGAACGTGAGTAGCTAGGATCACTTAGTGATCATCTTGGCGACCGTTGGCACACATTCACCTCTCGCTCTGAACTCGTAAGCTAGTTGCTTAGTGCTTGCTGCAAACACTTTATTACCTCTCCACACCTAAAGGCTTTGTTAGTTTTGATACCCAGGAATGGGATTGCTGAGTCCTTGTGACTCACAGATTACAACACACACCGGCTGCAGGTACAGCCGAGAACGATGCAGGAGATGGATCAGAACTTCACTAGGAGTTCGATGAAGAGCGTGGTCGTTTCTATGTTACGTATCCCGACGATCACTAGTGGTTCCTACTAGGGGCGATCAGGACTTGTGTTTGTGGTATCTTTTTCTCGTTTGGATTTCGTCGTAGTCGGATCTTGTGTTATTTGGATGAATGTATGCTATTGTATTCATTGTGTGATGTGGCGAGTGTAAGCCAACTATTTTACGCTTTCATCCTTGTTCTTTTACATGAGTTGTGCAAAGATACCACGCTTGCGATCATTCCAGAATGCGCTTATGTCTCTAAGTCGTGCCTCGACACGTAGGAGATATAGTTGCATCCTGGGCATTACACCCCGCGGAGGTGGTACGACACCGTGTCAGCGAGGAGGACGAGCACGTCCGTCGCTACATGGTTGTGTTGGAGGGCAGGTTCTCCAATACCTGGCAGATTCTTCAGGGATCTCACTAGAGCTATGATCCTATGATGGTTCCTTCTCTTTGGGTGTCCACCGCCCGCGCCGATACCCGTCGTTCGCTAGGGTTTTAGCTGTATTAGTGATGTTATATGTATGATACTATTCGAGATGTATTAGTGAAATATTCGACGATGTACGGACAAAAGAGATGATTTAGTTTTGCTTATTGAATGCATGCTAATTTGAATACTATTTTTTTTTACAATTTGGTTTTGCTTATTGAATGCTCAAATTGGAAAACTACTCCTACTTTGAATGCTCAAATTGGAGAGCACTATGCAAGGCGTATGCATTTGATTAGCTGATAGCTTATATGGTTTTTGTTTATGCAGAAATCAAGGAGCCTCTCCATCATCACCGCCGTCGTCCCCGTCACCGACCCCCTCCGGCCTCGAGGTGGGACCTGCCAAATCTCCATGTTAATATGAGTCCTATAAGACATTTTGAAATGTTTATATATATATATATATATATATATATATATATATATATATATATATATATATATATATATATATATATATATATATTGAACCATTGAAATGCAATGACCATCAAGTTTGAATGCCCATATGATGAAGATATAAACATGTATATCTTGTGTTGCTCAAATAGGATATGTGCCTGCCCAAGTGTCCAACCATGTTTGCAGGTTACACCTCTGAGTGGCCTATGTTTTGCCGGAGTGTTGATTAATTTTTGTTCTGGCAAATTTCAAGCGCTCGATATGTCCTTTTTTAGCAAAGGTCATGCCGGATTTTTCCGTGAATCCTGGCATGACTTCTGCTAGAATATGTAGAAAATATCGAGTGGCCTGGATTTTCTAGAAAAATAATTAAACAACATTTCGGGTTGACTTTAAGTCTGTCGAGGCAACATACATGACAGTCAACAAATGAGAGAGGTAAAAAGTCTGCACCAAGAAGAATCCCGACTGTTGTCGTGGGGGTCATTTTTCCTGCTTCTCCTTGTGTCAGACCTTTGTTATGTGATACGTCTCCAACGTATCTACTTTTCCTAATGATTTTCCTCTTGTTTTGGACTCTAATTTGTGAAACTTTGCGAAACTTTGCGAGGATTCTTGCTAGGATTTTTTATATAATAAAATAAAAATACTAGAGCCAAGAACCACCGGAGGGGGGCACCTGGGTGGGCACAACCCACCAGGCCCCCCCCCACTTGGGGTGCCTAGGTGGGTTTTCCCCACCTGGTGGCCCCGCAGACGTCAACCCTAATACCATATATTCACATTTGCCGAGAAAAAAAATCAAGGAGAAAGAATTATTGCGATCTACGAGACAGAGCAGCCGCCACCTCCTATTCTTCCTCGGGAGGCCAGATCTGGAGTCCGTTTGGGGCTCCGGAGAGGGGGATCTTCGTCCTTCGTCATCACCGGCCCTTCTCCATCCCCAATTCCATGATGCTCCCCATTGGGAGTGAGTAATTCCTTCGTAGGCTCGCTGGTCGATGAGGTGTTGGATGAGATTCATCATGTAATCTTGTTAGTTTCTGTTAGGGCCGATCCCTAGTATCCACTATGTTCTGAGATTGATGTTGCTATGACTTTGTCATGCTTAATGCTTGTCACTTTGGGCCCGGGTGCCATGATTTCAGATCTAGAACGTTTATGATATTATCATTATATTCATGTTTTAGATCCGATCTTGCAAGTTATAGTCACCTACTACATGTCATGACCCGGCAACCCCGGAGTGACAATAACCGGAACCACTCCCGGTGATGACCGTAGTTTGAGGAGTTCATGTATTCATTGTGTGTTAATCCTTTGTTCCAGTTCTCTATTAAAAGGAGGCCTTAATATCCCTTAGTTTCCAATATGGACCCCCACTGCCATGGGAGGCTAGGACAAAAGATGTCATGCAAGTTCTTTACATAAGCATGTATGACTATTTTACGGAATACATGCCTACATTATATTTATGAACTGGAGCTAGTGCCGTATCGCCCTAGGTTATGAGTATCACATGATGAATATCATCCAATAAATTGTCGATCCAATGCCTACGAATTTATCCTATATTGTTCTTGCTAAGTTACTACTGCTATCGTTACTGCTGCACTTGTTACAAAACTACTGCTATCACGGTTACCGTTACTATTGCTGCTACCACTACTATCAAAACTATCATATTACTATGCTACTGATCACTTTGCTGTAGATAATTAATATCCATGTGTGGTTGAATTGACAACTCAGCTGCTAATACTTACAAATATTCTTTGGCTCCCCTTGTGTCGAATCTATAAATTTGGGTTGAATACTCTACCCTCGAAAACTGTAGCAATCCCCTATACTTGTGGGTCATCAAGACCTTTTTCTGGCGCCGTTGCCGGGGAGCATAGCAATATTTGTTGAGTCACTTGGGATTATTATCAATCTATCATTATGAAGAATCTGAAGGATGCTAAGACTATGATTTATCCCTCTAAGACTCGGGGAGGTAAGTGCTAGGCTTCTCGCCCCTCGTTGGTTACCCCAAGTGGAAGGTGTGAGATGTAGTGTTGCGGAAGTTTTTCCCTTGGCAAAGATTCCAAGGATCGAATCCCCAGAGACTCCTAGGTTCAACAAGAAGGTGTCAACTGCTACGGCGCCAGATATTAGCAATCAACGTGGACCTGCACACATATACAAATAACTTTGCTCCCAACGAGTACAGAGAGGTTGTCAATCCCTCCGGCCTTGTAGTTCACAAAGGATTAAACGCAAGTGATAGTAGTGATAGATATAATTGCAATAGTAAATAATAGCGAAAAGTAAATAGCGGATGTGATCAATGATGGTAATATGGACCGGAGTCTCATGATGTTCACTAGTGATGTCTCTCTCCCAAAAGACGATAAAACAGCTATGTGAGGTAAACGAATTACAGCTGGGCAATTGACAGGACCATGTGCGCAAACCAATGCTGACTACATTGCAAGAAAGGTTGAGGTTCAAAGCATGGGCGGTACGCCAAAGTAAGTAGACCGAAATCCATCAATATCTACTACTAATCATCCACCTTGAGATATCTATCCAGAACATCTCGCTGGTATTAAGTTGCGAGTCACACCCATAGTGTAAACTCAATGCAACACACAACTGCATTAAAAGAACTTTGCGTAAAGTAAACAATCCTTGCACCCGCGGGCACAAGCACCGTTGTTTTCCCCCTTGTGGCAACAGCACATCCCCTAGACACATGTTTCTGTCACTCAAACTAGTCATCGAGGAGCATGAACCCACAATCAAGCATAACGTTCCCTCTTGGAGTCACTACCTATTACTTGGCCAAAGCAATAAATAACAACGGAGAACATGCAAGAATTACTTACGAACATAAATATAAAAGAGGTAGATCAAATATATTACTCAAGCACAATCTGAACATAATCTCATAATCCATCGGATCCCAGCAAACTCATCATAGCAACAGCATAAGGATTACATATGTGCCTCGATCATGTAGGGCAGCTCACGAGGACTAATTAGTGAAGCACAAGAACGGGAGGAGAACATCACATAGCTACTGGTCATGGACTCATGGTCCAAGGGAGACTACTCACAACTCATCTGGGAGGCGTCCATGGTGGTGGAGAGGCTCCCGGTGGTGATCCTCCCCTCCGGCAGGGTGCCGGGAAGAGTTCTCCTGGTGCTCCCGATCTTGGAAGCGGCGGCGGCGGCGGAACAGAGATGACATCGCGAAAAAAGTTCCTCTCTCGAGGGTTTCGGGAGACGCTTTAAATATATGCCAAAGGGGGGCATCGGAGGAGCCTCGGGGGGCCCAGGCGCCCCCCCGGCGCGGCCCAGGGGGGGCGCCCCGCCAGGGTGCCTGGAGCCCTGGTGCCCCCCCCCCCCC
>LR738710.1:129685739-129696777 GCA_902687465.1 Secale cereale | reverse complement strand
CCCCCCCCCCCCCCGGCTGTCCTTCGGGCGCACGGTAGTTTCTGGAACGCTGATTTTTTATATAATTTTTCTGGATTTTTCCTGGCAGTTCTCGTAACGTGAAAACCTGAAATACAAAAACAGTCGAAAACAAAAACTGGCACTGGGGTGCACTGAGTTAATAGGTTAGTCCAAATATGATCAAAAGTGTATGGAAGTGTATAAATATCATAGCAATATCACCCAAAATAGGCATGGAGCAAGCAGAAATTATAGATGCGTTTTGGACGTATCAGTAAGGAACTGCCATCTAGTTCTGCTTTAGACTCACCTTCTGTTATAAGTAAACTTGCAACACCACAACATGCTATTACTCCTGATATGTCGCAAGTTATTGATGATGCTACTTCTTCTATGAATGATACTTATGATGATGATAGTACCTTGCATGATGATGATGTGCCACTTGGTGACTTTCTTGATGAACAAATTACTAGAGTAAGACAACATGATGTTGTTGAATCTGATGATGAGCTTGAAACTGAAAATTTTAAAACACCTGCTAGAACTAGCCTTCTTAGATATGAATTTCCTAAGGTATCTGAAGGTTATGTTATGAGTGAGGAAACAACTAGAGATATTCTTGCTTGTATTGATAGAGATGATCTAGAAAAATTATTATGCAAGTATAAAGAAAAGTCTCTGAATGCTAGAATGAAATATGATCCTAAGTTTGCTACCTCACCTATCTTTATTGATGATAATGATTATGAATTCTCTGTCGACCCAGAGTTAATAACTATGGTTGAATCTGATCCTTTCCATGGTTATGAAACTGAAACTGTTGTGGCACATCTCACTAAGATAAATTACATAGCCACCCTTTTTACTCATGATGAGAAAACCCGTTACTACTATATCCTCAATTTTGTTCGTTCTCATTAAAGGGTGATGCTAAAGCTTGGTACAATACTCTTACTTCTATTTGTGTGCGTAGTCCCCAGGATATGATTTATTACTTCTCTGAAAAATATTTTCCTGCTCATAAGAAACAAGCTACCTTACAAGAAATATTTAACTTCGTGCATATTAAATACGAGAGTCTCCCACAAGCTTGGGGGAGGCTTTGCCAGTTACTTAATTCTTTGCCTGATCACCCTCTTAAGAAAAATGAAATACTCGATATCTTCTATAGTGGACTAGCCGATGCTTCTAGGGACTTCCTAGATAGTTGTGCTAGTTGTGTTTTCACGGAACGAACTATTGGACAAGCTGAAGAACTACTGAATAACATATTGAAAAATTATGATGATTGGACTCTTCCTGAATCATCGCCTAAGCCTACTCCGAAGAAGAGGGGTATATTATATCTCAGTCCTGAAGATATGCAAGAGGCAAAGAAATCCATGAAGGAAAAAGGTATTAAAGCGGATGATGTTAAGAATTTACCTCCTATTGATGAAATACATGGGCTAAATACACCACCACTGCCTAAGGTGGTAGAGATAAATTCTATAATGAAATTCAATGACAATGATAATCCTCACAATATGCACCCTAGTCAATGCCTTCATGAGTTTGAAAACTACATTAGGAAACAAGATCACTTCAATGCAAATGTTATGAAACAATTGAAATATAATTATGATATGATTGATCGCTTGAGTGAATTTTTATTTAGAATTTCAAATGATGTTAGAGGTGTAGGAAAACATGCTTCAATGGTACAAACCCAGCTAGAACAAGTTGATAAATCTCAAAGAGAATTACTTGATGAAATGAATAGCAACATACATGACTTTGTTGTTAGAGTTGCAACTAGAGGAGGAAAAATGACTCGGGAACCACTTTATCCTGAAGAACACCCAAAAAGAATCAAATAGGATTCACAAAGAAACAACACCACTGCACCTAGTCCTTCTAAAAAGAATAAGAAAAAGAAAATTGATAGGACTTTGCATGCTACTAGTGAACCTGAAGTAGAAAAACCTCCTGACAATGATAATGATGTTTCTATCTCTGATGTTGAAACTCAATCTGGTAATGAACATCCACCTAGTGATAATGAAAAAGACAATGCATAAGTTCATGAAGATACTTAATTAAATAACAAAAAAGCACCAGGTAATGATGTTGAGATAGAACCATGAGTTGATCTTGATAACCCACAACCTAAGAATAAAAGATATGATAAACAAGACTTTGTTGCTAGGAAACACGGTAAAGAAAGAGAACCATGGGTTCAAAAACCGATGCCTTTTCCACCCAAGTCAACTAAAAAGAAAGATGATGAAGAATTTGAACGCTTTGCTGAAATGTTGAGGCTAGTCTTTTTGCGTACTCGCTTGACTGATATCTTGAAAATGCCTCCTTATGCAAAGTACATGAAAGACATCATCACCAATAAGAGAAAAATACCACAAGCTGAAATCTCCACCATGCTTGCTAATTATACTTTTAAGGATGGAGTACCTAAAAAACTTAGAGATCCAGTAATACCAACTATACCTTGCTCCATCGAAAGAAATTATCTAAAAACTGGTTTATGTGATTTAGGAGATGGTGTTAGTGTTATGCCTTTCTCTTTATATAAAAGACTTGATTTGAATAAACTCACACCTACTGAAATATCTTTGCAAATGGCTGATAAATCAATTGATATCCCTATCGGTATCTGTGAGGATGTGCCCGTTGTTGTTGCTAATGTTACTATTTTAACTAACTTTGTTATACTTGAGATACTCGAGGATGACAACATGTCGATTATCCTTGGTAGACCCTTCTTGAATACTGCAGGGGCTATTATTGATTGCAATAAAAGCAAGATCACTTTTCATATCAATGGTAATGACCATACGATGCACTTTCCGAAGAAGCAATTCCAAGTGAATGGTATTCATGTTATTGAAAAATCTCTGACAATCACTATTGGAAGTTTTCAAATACCTCTACCTACTATTAAAAAGAAGTATGAAATGCTTATTGTTGGGGACTTTCATATCCCCGTTGAGGTAACTTAGTGATTTATGAAAGTTTTTTGGTTCCATGGTAATCAAAAGTGGCTGTTAATAAGACTTGATCAACCTTATTAATGAATCATTTATGAGCGGTATGAAGTTGATGAATTTAGTAAGCACTACCTTCTGTCCCTACCTTTTGTTTTCTGTTTTTATTAGCTAAATAAAATAAAATGCCATGTTTTGTCTGTTTTATGAATTTCCCGTGCAATAAAAAAATGGCCAAAAATAAAAGTTCTCAGAATGCCCTAAAAAATTAACACGATCTTTTTCCAAATATTTATGAAATTCTGGTGCAAATAATATCAGAGGGGGGTGCACCAGGTGGGTACAACGCACCTGGGCGCACCAGGACCCCAAGGCACACCCTCGTGGGTTATGGTCCCCACGTGGGCCCTCTCCCTTATCTCTTTATACCACCTCATCACCTACCTCCAGAAAAAAATCTCCATTGCTCTCTCTCTCTCTGTCTCTCTCTCTCACTCTATCTCTCTCTATCTCTATCTCTATCTCTCTCTCTCTCTCTCTCTCTCTCTCTCTCTCTCTCGTGTTCTTGCTCTCAAACCCGTGGATTTTGATCTCTTTGCTCGAAGCTCCATTTCCGAAACTATTTCGGGGGATTGTTGCTTGGTATGTGACTCCTCCATTTGTCCAGTTAGTTTTTGTTTTTGTGATTTATATTTTGAATAATTAACTACTTTTGGTGCTACTATAGATGAGCTTGCATGTTGAATTATTAGAGTTCTAAGTAGTTTGAATGCTTGTTATGGCTTCTATGTATCCCTATGGGTAGCTGCTATCAATTTTGTAAAGTTTTGTGGAGGAAAATTTTGTGCACTAAAAATTTCAGAATTTTGTTCATAGGAAAAACATGAGTATCTTTAGGAAGTTTGCTTCCAAGAAGAACTCCAAAGGAGTGATTGGGGAGTCATATAATAGTGATCTCCATGTCCATACATTGGCGGAGATACGGCCATGCGAGTGGCCGCATACTCCGTTCATGGAAAATGTCGGAATCCTTCAAGAGTTTGCACACTATGCTGCTAATGCCGGCCTCACCGACTTCATTACGGCTGAATGTGAATAGTATCATCTCCTCACATATACCTTTGTGCAAAGTTTTAATTTTCTCCCTAGGAATAATCCCCCTGAGGTGCAGTTTAAATTATATGTTGAACACTATCAGATACTGCTTACTGAATTTTGCGAAATATGCTTGCTTCCTACTGATGTTAGTTTGGCAGAGCCCAGACCCGCAGAGTTTGAAAGTTTTTACCACACTCTTACAGTGGGTGATGATAGAGGGGTGTCGGGTATCACTGCTGCTGGCTTGCATTTTCCCGTTGTTCGTTATTTTGCCTTTTTCATTACAAAATGCTTGCTAGCTAGAGAGAAGGTGGGTGAACTTAGTTCACCAGACTTGCTGTTTTGGGTCGTGCACTAGAGGGCGACAACACTTATAGCTTGGGAGCTATTGTGGCGCGCCGCCTCCACATTAATAAATCAAAGGGTAGAATACATGGAGGTATTTACGCCACTCGTTTGGCAACTCGCTTTAACGTTCATACTCTTCCATGATTTTCCTTTACCCAAGGTCTACCTAGATCGTGTTGCTATGGATCACCACCAGTTTACTGCTGCCGATTATCCTAACATTCATATTCCTCATAACCTAGTTTTTAGCGTGACTACTCGTGATATCATTCCATTGCCTGCACCTGCTTTGTTTGATCCTATCACCAGGGGCGGATACATGATTATGCCTGCGGATATCATTGCCTATCGGAACGCTCAGGCTGCAGGAGAGGAGGAGTCTCAATAGTGGGATGAGTGGATACCTGCTCCTCAGTACCCCGACCACTATCCAGGCTACTGACTGCATACCAAGTTAGGCCAAAATCCGAAGCTTGGGGGAGTACGTGTTTCTCACCGACATTACATTCGTGACCACACATGTCAATCGTCGGTGTTCACACTTTTTTATTGTATTATCCATGCTTAGTTTATTTTCATGCTTTCTTCTTGTGTGTTTGAAAAACCTTAGAAAAACAAAAAAATGTCTAGTTGCAGTTAGTTTACTTTCTATGCTTGCCTAGTTGAAATATTAAGAAGAAAACCCAAAAAGATTTCCTTATTCTTCTTTTGCTTGTTGGGAGTCTTCCCGTATAAATAGTTTTTCTCGTTTTTGTTTTCCTCTTTCGTTTGCTTGTTCTAGAAAACCAAAAACTACAAAAATATTTTAGTATGTTTCTCTGAATTTCTTTCTTTTTATCTCTGAGTCATACTAAGGAGAAGGACACAATGAAAATGTTGAGTGGCTCTTTTATGCATAATTGTTGATCTAATGAAGAGCCATTTTACCTTGTCTTCTCCCGTTGAATAAAATGTTTGCAGATTCCAGCTTAGTCCACAACACTCTTGCACCATTATTATTATTTCACATCATTCGGTCATGCAAGTGAAAGGAATAATGATGATATTCGATGAACTGGCCGTGGCAGAGAGAAACTGGTATGAACTCGACTTGTTCTATTTTTGTAAATAGGTTTAACCTAGTATCCATGATTCAGCCCATTATGATTAAACATGTTTGCAATGACAATTAGAGATTATAGTTTCACATGCCATGCATAAGTAGCTAAGCGTTGATAATGATTTATCTCAGATATCAACATTGCGTTAAAATGATTGTGATGTAGTATGATGATATGGTATCCTCCTCTGAATGTTCGAGTGGTTTGACTTGGCACGTGTTTATGCATGTAGTTGAATCAAAACCTGGTTTGGCTCTATGATATTTATGTTCATGGTGTCCATATCCTACTCATGCGGGTGTCCAATGTTTATTATGCATGATGCATGTTCATGAATCATGACCATTGTTGCTCTCCAGCTGGCCGCTTCCCAACCTATTTGCTAGCCTTCACCTGTACTAAGCGGGATTACTGCTTGTGCATCAAATTCAAAAACTCAAGTTATTCCAGATGAGTCAACCATACCTACCTATATGCGGTATTACCTTGCCGTCCTAAGTAAATTTGCATGTGTAACCTCTAAAAACTTCAAATGAATATCATTTTTGTGTGCCTGGATCGTTCATGGAACGACAGGAGGTGGTCGGTATCTTCCATGGTAAGTGGGTTATTCTCAGGTCGAATGTTTATTCACTCGTCATCGCACGAGAAAAGGGCGGTAATAGGGGTTCCCAGTCCCAAATTGCAAAAATAAAAAGCTTATAAATAAACAAGCAAAAACTCCCAATGGAGTCCAAACCTTTACTTTTCTGCTTGGGAACCACCACTAGCGTGTTTAGCATGGGAGATATTGATAACTGATAGTCGTGAAGTAAATGAGAAGGGTGCATTTCTGAAAATATCATTTACCTCTGTTTTAAAAACTTGACCTCTGGCACCTCTAAAAATCACTGCTTCCCTCTGCGAAGGGATTATCTATTTACTTTATGTTGTGTCATCACCTTCTCTAATAAGCGCCAGATCTGAGAGCACTTTTGTCATGCCTATGCATTGTGTGTAGTGAATGTTGGGGGTTATCATGACTAGATCTTTTCTACCATGAATTACAATGTTTAGTCGCTGCTCGGACTTTGGAGGTGCTCTACATTTATGTTTTGCGGTATCACAAAGGGCTAGCGAGATACCACTATTGTTATATTATATCATGGTTGTTTTGATAACGTGTTGCTGTTATGTCATTGATATGAGTTATTATAATTTTTACGAGTTATTGTCAACATGGATGGTTATAATGTTGGGTGAAAACATGGGTGTTGTTTAAGCTTATTTATGCAAACAAGAGTAAAAGATTCGTAAAAGTTTATCTTTCTCACTTTCAGTTTATCAACTGAATTGCTTGAGGACAAGCAAAGGTTTAAGCTTGGGGAGTTGATATGTCTCCAACGTATCTAGTTTTCCTAACGCTTCTCCTCTTGTTTTCGACTCTAATTTGCATGATTTGAATGAAACTAACTCCGAACTGACGTTGTTTTCAGCAGAACTACCATGGTATTGTTCTTGTGCAGAAGTAAAAGTTCTCAGAATGGAACGAAACTTTGCGAGGATTTTTTATATAATAAAAGAAAAATACTAAAGCCAAGAACCACCGGAGGGGGGGCACCTGGGTGGGCACAACCCACCAGGGTGCCCCCCTCCTGGCGTGCCCATGTGGGTTGTCCCCACCTGGTGGCCCCGCAGACGTCAACCCTAATACTTTATATTCACATTTGCCGAGAAAAAAATCAGGGAGAAAGAATTATCACGATGTACAAAATGGAGCAGCCGCCACCTCCCGTTATTCCTCGGGAGGCCAGATCTGGAGTCTGTTTGGGGCTCCGGAGAGGGGGATCTTCGTCCTTCGTCATCACCAACCCTTCTCCATTGCCAATTCCATGATGCTCCCCATCGGTAGTGAGTAATTCCTTCGTAGGCTCGCTCGTCGGTGAGGAGTTGGATGAGATTCATCGTGTAATCTAGTTAGTTTTTGTTAGGGAAGATCCCTAGTATCCACTATGTTCTGATATTAATTTTGCTATGACTTTGTCATGCTTAATGCTTGTCACTTTGGTCCCATGTGCCATGATTTCAGATCTGAACAGTTTATGATATTATCATTATATTCATGTTTTAAATCCGATCTTGCAAGTTATAGTCACCTACTACGTGTTATGACTCGGCAACCCCGGAGTGACAATAACCGGAACCACCCCCGATGATGACCATAGTTTGAGGAGTTCATGTATTCACCGTGTGTTAATTCTTTGTTCCGTTCTCTATTAGAAGGAGGCCTTAATATCCCTTAGTTTCCAATATGGACCCCGCTGCCACGGGAGGGTAGGACAAAAGATGGCATGCACGTTCTTTACATAAGCACGTATGACTATTTACGGAATACATGCCTACATTATATTTATGAAATGGAGCAAGTGTCGTATCGCCCTAGGTTATGACTTTCACATGATGAATATCAGCCAATAAATCGTTGATCCAATGCCTATGAATTTATCCTATATTGTTCTTGCTAATTTACTACTGCCATCGTTACTGCTGCACTTGTTACAAAACTACTGCTATCACTGTTACCGTTACTATTGCTGCTACCACTACTATCAAAACTATCATATTACTGTGCTACTGATCACTTTGCTGCAGATAATTAATCTCCAAGTGTGGTTGAATTGACAACTCAGCTGCTAATACTTACAGATATTCTTTGACTCCCCTTGTGCCGAATCTATAAATTTGGTTGAATACTCTACCCTCCAAAACTGTTGTGATCCCCTATACTTGTGGGTTTTCATTATGCACTAGGGGAAGGAGGAATAACGACCATCACCGATGGTCGAAAAATCAGTGAGTGAGTGTATCCACCATATATGAGAGAGGACGAAGAATCCCGACTGTTGTCGTGGGGGTCGTTTCTCCTTCTCCTCCTTGTGCTAGACCTTTGTTATGCACTAGGGGAAGGAGGAGTAACGACCATCACCGGCGGTTGCAAATGTCAGAGAGGAATCACTGAGTGAGAGTCTCCACCACATATGAGAGGACGAAAAAAAACCGACTGTTGTCGTGGGGGTCGCTTCTCCTTCGTTCCCGTGTGCTAGAAATTTTGGTGTAATACACTCGGGGACGAGGGGAGGAGCGACCATCACCGACTGTCAAATATATACACCACGTGAGCTGAGAGTTTTCAAGAAAAGACTCGGCAGACCGATAGTTAACCCATGATGAATAATAATGATCTAATTTAGTTTTTGTAGTACATATTTTTAATTGTACAAGTTTAATCTTTGAATTATATGAACCTAGGAAATGTCGTCATCGGACGACGGAAGTCTCCCCGGGGAGTGCGACTGTTGCAATGATGACCGGGGTCTGTGCGACAGGCCTCACCTGGACGAAGGTCGGTGCTTCAGCATTAAGCTCCAGGAGACCTTCGATGTTGAAACGGTACGCAACGACGACACGTTTTTTTCTTAATTAAGCACAACTTCTATTACTTCAACATGTAATTTTCGTCTTTTACAATTCGATTTGCTTATCTCATGCCATGCAAGACGCTATGTCTTGGAGAGGCTGGATTTTGAAGATCATGAAACTATGGAAACAAAGAAAATTCACCTAAGGACCCATTATAGTATGGATTTTGAAGTAAATCTGTACAATTATGAGAGCGTAACCCATTTTGGTTGCATGAATTGGGAAGCACTTTGCAAGATGTATGGTTTTTATGAGGGTATGCTTATCACCATGGATCTTGGTGATCCTGGCATCGCTGAAGACAATTTGGACATTTGGGTCCTTGTTGATACGCTTCCAATTCTACCGTTATGTGAGTTTCTCAAACATAGTTATTAAGTATTTTATATTGTTTATTTCAAAATAGTTGACAGCTTATTTCCATTGACAGCTTATTTTCATTCTTCAAAGAATGTGCGGAAGATGGTAGACAGAACCTACTACACCGATGGCTCATAATTGACTTATCAGGAGAAAAATCATCTGATCGCATTTTGTACTGATCTTGAGAATTACAATATCTATTATCAAATTACAATATCTATTATCAAACTCCTCCACATTATGGTTAATAAGTGCCACTAGTGCACGTGTTGAACTACGGTAAAATGGCATGCACGTTCTTTACATAAGTACGTATGACATCGCTGAAGACAATTTGGACATTTGGGTCCTTGTTGGTACGCTTCCATTTCATAAATATAATGTAGGCATGTATTTCGTAGTTCTTTTCATAAATATACGGTAAGATTTTTTACTATTACGACGTCCGTGCATGTTTTGCATAAGTTCTTCTAAAACTGAACTACATTGCTAACTACGAAGTCATTACTATGTTTTTCAACAGAAAATCCCGAAGGATTGTGTGCCTCATCTGATGTTTCAGGATGGTCGCCTTGATGTTTTAAACATACAGCCAGGTCATCCTACGAATCACGCCAGTCCGTATCGGATTTCTAAAACCGGTGAAGACATGACAATCAAAGAATGAAAAAAAAGTATGGTCAGTCGTAGGGAGCTACTTGGAAGCAACATTGTGCAAAAGGCAAGAATTGGAGACAGAATAATCTCCATTCTCCATAATGGAGAGTCAGGGCCTATCTTATTTTATGTTATTTTACCTAAGAGAAGGTAGTAGGTCCTAGCTAATACTCATGATCATGTGCTAAGAACAACTAACTAGGATTGGTTAGATGACTATGATGATGATGAGTATGACTTGTTATTATGGTATCGAGTAGAAGTTGTATGATCAATGATGATGAGTATGACTTGTTATTATGATCGATGATGCATGATGCTAAGTTGTTATATGAGCATGATGAGTTATTATATACTCCCTCCGTTCCTAAATATAAGTCTTTGGAGAGATTTCACTATAGACCACATACAGAGCAAAATGAATGAATCTACACTCTAAAATGCATCTATATACATCCATATGTGGTTGATAGTGGAATCTCTACAAAGACTTATATTTAGGAACGGAGGGAGTATATCAGTAGGTGAAATGAACATGGATTAGATTCAAGTGGAGGCAACATGTGGTGCACACCGAAAGTACTACTAATCCAAACTAGATCAAGTTTGGATTAGTAGTACTTTCGACATGCACCACATGTTGCCTCCACTTAAATCTACTCAACGTTCATTTCACCCACTGTTATATATAATAACTAATCATGGTCATAAAATCATATGATTAAAGTACTGTATATAAAACCACAACGAAAATAAGATGTATTTTTAAGAATACGAAAAGTTAGCAGCATCGCTTTTCAGAAGAAACGCTACTGGTACTTACTACTATCAGTAGCGCTTTCCCAACAAAAGCGCTACTGCTAACTAGGTATGGCAGTAGCGCTCCCTTTCCAGCGCTACTGCTACTAGTTAGTTGTAGCGCCTTAGTGGTAGCGCTCGTACAAGCGCTACTGCTAGCTATAAAACAAACGCTACTACTAGGGTCTTCCCCAGTAGTGATAAGGTGGCTAGCGGGTGTCTGTCTCCCCC
>LR738710.1:129603884-129671536 GCA_902687465.1 Secale cereale | reverse complement strand
GCGGGGCGCAGGCGGCGAAGGGCGGTCGGGGCGGGGCGCAGGCACCGGATGGCGGCCGGGGCACGGCGCAGGCGGCGGAGGGCGGGGCGGCGGCGGAGGAGGGCGGGGCGGGGCGGCGGAGCGGAGCGGCGGCGGCGGCGGATCGAGGGAGGGAGCTGAAAGTTCCCTCCCGCGCTGGAGAGGAAGAGGAGTGCAGGTTGGGGGGAGAAACCCCCCCCCCAACCCTCACTTCTACAGGCTGCGATGGCGTTTGAGGGTTGGACCTCTAATTTTTTTTACGGGTTTAAGGGTTTAAGGGTTCTAGTCTACGCCGTTTTTTCGACGAAAACTGTAAAAAAAAATGGTTATTTTTAAGGGTTTGGGGGTTTGAGGGCTCTACTACACTTGCTCTTAGGTTCATATAATACAACAATCCCTAGTTAATCTCTAAGGCACATGCATGTGTACGGCAAAGTGGTGGGAAGTGTGAAAAGTTTAGTCTCATACTCCTACAGTAAGAAGAGTGAGACCTCTTTATAAGGGTTGTTCCATCACTTGCTATTGGGAGCTTGAGAATAGGAGTTGTACACGCGCGTTCCTCCTCCTTTGCACGCCTCGCCTCGGTCGTGGGCCTGAGCCCAAGCCCATTGATGGGCCTCTAACCCCTCGTTGGTTACCCCAAGTGGAAGGTGTGAGATGCAGTGTTGTGGAAGTTTTTCCCTTAGCAAAGATGCCAAGTATCGAATCCCCAGAGACTCCTAGGTTCAACAAGTAGGTGTCAACTGCTAACGGCGCCAGATATCAGCAATCAACGTGGACCTGCACACAGATACAAATAACTTTGCTCCCAACGAGTACAGAGAGGTTGTCAATCCCTCCGGCCTTGTAGTTCACAAAGGGTTAAACGCAAATGATAGTAGTGATAGATAATGTTTGCAATAGTAAGTAAAAGCGAAAAGTAAATAGCGGATGTGATCAATGATGGTAATATGGACCGGAGTCTCATGATGTTCACTAGTGATGTCTCTCTCCCAAAAGACGATAAAACAGCTATGTGAGATAAACGAATTACAGTTGGGCAATTGACAGGACCACGAACGCAAACCAATGCTGACTACATTGCAAGAAAGGTTGAGGTTCAAAGCATGGGTGGTACACCAAAGTAAGTAGACCGAAATCCATCAATATCTACTACTAATCATCCACCATGAGATATCGTTGGTATTAAGTTGCGAGTCCCACCCATAGTGTAAACTCAAAGCAACAGACAACTGCATTAAAAGAACTTTGTGTAAAGTAAACAATCCTTGCACCCGCGGGCACAAGCACCGTTGTTTTCCCCCTTGTGGCAACAGCACATCCCCTAGACTCATGTTTCTGTCACTCAAGCTAGTCATCGAGGGGCATGAACCCACAATCGAGCATAACGTTCCCTCTTGGAGTCACTACCTACTACTTGGCCAAAGCAATAAATAACAACGGAGAACATGCAAGAATTACTTATGAACATAAATATAAAAGAGGTAGATCAAATATATTACTCAAGATCAATCTAAACATAATCTCATAATCCATCGGATCCCAGCAAACTCAACATAGCAACAGCATAAGGATTACATATGTGCCTCGATCATGTAGGGTAGCTCACGAGGACTAATTAGTGAAGCACAAGAACGGGAGGAGAACATCACATAGCTACTGGTCATGGACTCATGGTCCAAGGGAGACTACTCACAACTCATCCGGGAGGCGTCCATGGTGGTGGAGAAGCTCCCGGTGGTGATCCTCCCCTTTGGCAGGGTGCCGGGAAGAGTTCTCCTGGTGCTCCCGATCTTGGAAGCGGCGGCGGCGGCGAAACAGAGATGAGATCGCGAAAAAAAGTTCCCGTCCCGAGGGTTTCGAACGACGCTCTAAATATATGCCAAAGGGGGGCACCAGACGGGGCTCGGGGGGCCCAGGCACCCCCCCCCGGTGCGGCCCAGGGGGGGCGCGCCGCCAGGGTGCCTAGAGCCCTAGTGCCCCCCCCCGGCTGTACTTCGGGCGCAAGGTAGGTTCTGGAACGCTGATTTTTTATATATTTTTTCTGGATTTTTCCTGACAGTTCTCGTAATGTGAAAAACTGAAATACAAAAACAGCCGAAAACAGAAACTGGCACCGGGGAGCACTGGATTAGTAGGTTAGTCCAAATATGATCAAAAGTGTATGGAAGTGTATGAATATCATAGCAATATCACCCAAAAGTGGCATGGAGCAAGCAGAAATTATAGATACGTTTTGGACGTATCAACATCCCCAAGCTTAATTCCTGCTCGTCCTCGAGTAGGTAAATGATAACAAGAATAATTTCTGTGGTGACATGCTATTAACCATATAGGACTTTTTCATAGTCATATGACAAAAGCTTACTGAGACAATGATTATATAATAATTAAGTTGCCTCATGAGAAAATCACAAATGACTGAAAGTTTTACAACATGAAACTGAAGCATCAAATAGATTTGCAATGAACATGGTGTGCAAATATGATAAAGTGATATCTAGCTTCCCCCCTTTAGTGAAGCAAAACATAAATGCAGGGGCACCTTCAAGGTTTAAGTGATGACTAGATACAATGATTTCAGAATAAACGATATCACAATCATGCAAAAGACAATGCTACTTTGGGACAATGCACATTACACTTAGAATGACAATCATGCTCTCAGTAGTTGGTGCTTGAAGAAAGAAGGTGGAGACTCAACATAAAAGTAAAAGAATGGTTATGTGCTAGAGCTTTTTATTTTGAAAACATAGAAGCAATTTTGTCAACGGTAGTAGTACTTCATATGTGTCATGCATAAGACATCCTATAAGTTGCAAGCCTCATGCATCGAATACCAATAGTGCTCGCACCTTGTCCTAATTAGCTCGGATTTCCATGGGTTATCATTGCATTACATATGTTTCAACCAAGTGTCACAAAGGGGTTCCTCTATGCCACCTTTACAAAGGTCCAAGGAGATAAATCGCATTTGATTTCTCGTTTTTGATAGATCTCAACTTGAGGACATCCATACTGGGACAACATAGAAAATAGATAATGGACTCCTCTTCAATGCATAAGCATATTCTCATAAGAGATTGAGGATTAATGTCCAAGCTAAAACTTCCACCATGATACATGGCTTTGATTGGCGGCCCAGTGTTCTTCTCTAACAATATGCATACTCAACCATTCAACCCATGGCAAATCATCCTTACTTTAGACAAGACGAACATGCATAGCAACTCACATGATATTCAACAAAAGTGTGACAGTTGATGGCGTCCCCAGAAACATGGTTACCGCTCAGCAAGCAACTTATAAGAAATAAGATACATAGGCAACATATTCTTTACCACAATAGTTTTTAAGCTACTTTCCCATGAGCTATATATTGCAAAGTTAGTTCGCTTAGTACAGGTGGAGGTTAGCAAAAGACTGGGAGCGACCAACTAAGAGAGCAATGCCGGTCATAATCATGCAGAGCGACAAAGCAATATTGAATCAGGCATGGAAGTTATATCGTTACTCAGAAATAAAAGATCATCAAGGCTTGACAGACTTTCTTTACAGTCTTAAATATGCGTGAGCATACGCCAAGTCAATCAAAATAAATTCTCAAAGGAAGATATTACTAAACCATACCACATCATTGGCAAACAAATCATGTTGGTACTCCAATAACACATTGGGAACCCCCCAGCTATTTGAGACTAACCATAAAAAACCTGCACTACTAAGCGCCATCATGCAAGTAGCATCTTTATCATAGACATATTAACCAATGCAACGGAAGCAAACTCTCTTAATAAGGTGAGCATGGTAATTAAAGAGAGTTCAAGCAACCAACTAAACAAAAGCTCTTTGAAAAGATAAGCATGAATACTAAGAGCAGAGCATGATAGTAGCTATTAAAAGACAAAGAACACACACAGCAAAGATAGACATGAAAATTCTATGTTATGTTCTAGGTAGAAGTGGAGCGTGTTTCTCTCCCACATAAAGAAAGCTGAGTTCCGACTCGTTATGAAAAACTAAAAAGGAAACTAAAAGCAAGACGCTCCAAGCATAGCACATAACACATGAAGTGATAAAAATATAGCGGAACGAAAGACGAACTGATAGTGTTGATGGAGAAGGGGATGCACGGGGGCATCCCCAAGCTTAGACGCTTGAGTCTCCTTGAATATTTCTTGGGGGTGCACGGGGGCATCCCCAAGCTTGAGCGCTTGACACTCCTGAATCTTTTTATCATCTTACCTCGCACACTTGAAAACTCCCTTCATACATAACTCATCATAATCTGATTAGCGAGGTTAGTACCCTTAATAAAATAATTGCACCTTGCTGGAAATAAAGATATTCTTGAAGGTCTACTGTTTCTCAAGATTGCCAAAAGGTTTTTGCAAAGAAAAAGCAAACTCTTGATTTGCAAAATGAAGGAAAGGCAAAACAGGACAGAATCTGTGAAAAACAGAACAGCAGGTAGTAATTGATTTGTTCGGGGTACTTCTGCAACTCAAATCAAAAAACTCAGAACAGACGCACGGAAGACAATTATATAGATAATGGTGTCGAAAAAAATCAGACCAAAAAGATGATCTGGTGATTTTATACGAATTTTTCTATCCAAGGACAGAATCTGTTTCCTGGACAGCACCTCACAACTTTTGAACTTTCTAGCAATCAGAGGCTATACTTGGCACAAATATGAAAAGCAAAGATACAATGATGATGCTACAGCAGTAAAAAATATCAAGACACAACAAAAGCAAAAAATTTATTCATGTGGGCTGCCTCCCAAAAGCGCTTTCTTTTATGCCTTTAAGCTAGGCATAATGCATATAGATCAAGTTGTATCAATTGAACCATCATCAAGATCATCAAAAAGCTCTTCAATAATACAACTAGTCTTAAGAGGACTCTCAAATAAGGGCCTCTAGGAAATTCCCATTGATAGTAGTATCTAGAATAAACCTATTCCAAGAAGTAATTTCAACATACAAATTTCTAAGTAAGATAGTAGTAGGTTGCTTCTTGGTGGCTCTTTTTTGTGAATCATTAATTCTATACCAAGCATCTTTCAAACTTTCCCCACCTCTTTGTTTAAAGGTGAGAACTTCTGCCTCGTCAAAGACAAAAGGATCCGACATAATGCCAACTAAAGAATGAGATAACTATTTTTGTGATTTTCGATAAAAGATACTAAAGCAAAAACTGAAAGGTAAACTAACAAGACTAAAAAGCAAAGGTAAAAGATAGCATGCAACTCCCCTATCCTGAAGAGTGGAGTCCTCGGCAACGGCGCCAGAAAAACTCCTTGATGGGCCTCTAACCCCTCGTTGGTTACCCCAAGTGGAAGGTGTAAGATGCAGTGTTGTGGAAGTTTTTCCCTTAGCAAAGATGCCAAGGATCGAATCCCCAGAGACTCCTAGGTTCAACAAGTAGGTGTCAACTGCTAACGGCGCCATATATTAGCAATCAACGTGGACCTACACACAGATACAAATAACTTTGCTCCCAACGAGTACAGAGAGGTTGTCAATCCCTTCGGCCTTGTAGTTCACAAAGGGTTAAACGCAAATGATAGTAGTGATAGATAATATCTGCAATAGTAAGTAAAAGCGAAAAGTAAATAGCGGATGTGATCAATGATGGTAATATGGACCGGAGTCTCATGATATTCACTAGTGATGTCTCTCTCCCAAAAGACGATAAAACAGCTATGTGAGGTAAACGAATTACAGCTGGGCAATTGACACGACCACGAACGCAAACCAATGCTGACTACATTGCAAGAAAGGTTGAGGTTCAAAGCATGGGCGGTACGCCAAAGTAAGTAGACCGAAATCCATCAATATCTACTACTAATCATCCACCTTGATATATCTATCCAGAACATCTCGCTGGTATTAAGTTGCGAGTCCCACCCATAGTGTAAACTCAAAGCAACAGACAACTGCATTAAAAGAACTTTGCGTAAAGTAAACAATCCTTGCACCCGCGGGAACAAGCACCGTTGTTTTCCCCCTTGTGGCAACAGCACATCCCCTAGACTCATGTTTCTGTCACTCAAGCTAGTCATCGAGGGGCATGAACCCACAATCGAGCATAACGTTCCCTCTTGGAGTCACTACCTACTACTTGGCCAAAGCAATAAATAACAACGGAGAACATGCAAGAATTACTTATGAACATAAATATAAAAGAGGTAGATCAAATATTACTCAAGATCAATCTGAACATAATCTCATAATCCATCGGATCCCAGCAAACTCAACATAGCAACAGCATAAGGATTACATATGTGCCTCGATCATGTAGGGCAGCTCACGAGGACTAATTAGTGAAGCACAAGAACGGGAGGAGAACATCACATAGCTACTGGTCATGGACTCATGGTCCAAGGGAGACTACTCACAACTCATCCGGGAGGCGTCCATGGTGGTGGAGAAGCTCCCGGTGGTGATCCTCCCCTCCGGCAGGGTGCCGGGAAGAGTTCTCCTGGTGCTCCCGATCTTGGAAGCGGCGGCGGTGGCGGAACAGAGATGAGATCGCGAAAAAGAGTTCCCGTCCCGAGGGTTTCGAAGGACGCTCTAAATATATGCCAAAGGGGGGCACCAGACGGGGCTCGGGGGGCCCAGGCGCCCCCCCCGGCGCGGCCCAGGGGGGCGCGCCGCCAGGGCGCCTAGAGCCCTGGTGCCCCCCCCCCCCCGGCTGTACTTCGGGCGCAAGGTAGGTTCTGGAACGCTGATTTTTTATATATTTTTTCTGGATTTTTCCTGACAGTTCTCGTAATGTGAAAACCTGAAATACAAAAACAGCCGAAAACAGAAACTGGCACCGGGGTGCACTGGATTAGTAGGTTAGTCCAAATATGATCAAAAGTGTATGGAAGTGTATGAATATCATAGCAATATCACCCAAAAGTGGCATGGAGCAAGCAGAAATTATAGATACGTTTTGGACGTATCACCCATCTACCCGACGACCTATATAAGAAGACGCTGGCCAGTGGAGTGAACCCTAACTCAGTTGGTCGTGGGCCTGAGCCCAGGCCCATCTACCCGATGGCCTATATAAGAAGGCGTTGGCGAGTTGAGTAAACCCATCTACTGTTCCTCTCTCTGTGCTGCTTCCGGCGATCCCATCCCGACGACCGCATGCATGGTTGGTCTTGAGAGCAGGTGCCTCCGAAACCCTGTCGTTTGAGATCCTGCCCGGGAGAACGGCAATAAGGTTTTTGGGGAGCGTATCGGTATGGTTTTTGGGGAGCGTATCGGTATGAGTTGCATACCATATATGCCATGTTTACTATTTTCTCGTGGATTAGATTAGTCAGAAAAGTGCTAATATTTCCAACAATCCAAAAACCTTATTTTAGGCACTTTTCGACTCATGGTTTCGCCGCGACACTAAACCGGAAAAGTTTACCGGGACGCATTTTAAGCGTTGGCAGACTAGGACTACCTTGTGGCTCACAACAATGAACATGTTCTGGGTTGGTGGTGTGTCTCCCACGGTAACGATTGCTCCTGAACAGGAGAATGCGTTTAGTGAGGCAACCACCATCTTTGTGGGAGCCGTTCTTACTGTGATCGGAGACAAGCTAGTTGACGCATATCTCCATATGCGTGTTGCCAAGAATTTGTGGGATGCGCTCGAAGCAAAGTTCGGCGCAACCGATGCTGGCAGTGAGTTGTATGCCATGAAGCAGTTCCATGATTACAAGGTGGTTGATAACCGTCCTGTATTGGACCAGGCTCATGAGATACAATGCATTGCTAAGGAGCTGGAGCTCCTAAAGTGTGAGTTAACGGACAAGTTTGTCGCGGGTTGCATTATTGCAATACTCCCTCCTAGTTGGAGGAACTTTGCTACTTCTCTCAAGCACTTGAGACGTGAATTCTCTGTTGAGGATGTCATTGGTCATCTCAGTGTTGAGCAGAATTCGAGAGGAAAGGACTCACACATGAAAGGGGCAGAGGGTTCTTCTAGCGCCAATGTGGTGCAGAAGAATTTCCACAAGTTTAAGGGAAAGAACTCTGTCCAGCAGAATACTGCCTTCAAGAAGAAGGGTAAGAAGAAAGACAAAAAGAAAGATGGATGCTTTACTTGTGGTTCAGAGTAACACTGGGCAAACAAGTGTCAAACAAGTATAAGAGGCCAGGACAGGACGCCAAGTCTGTCAATGTCACTCTGAGTATCAATGATGGGGCATCTGGGTATGGTAATTTGTTTACCGTACTTTCAGTTTGTCAGTCCATCGATTGGTGGGTTGACACTCGGGCCAATATTCATGTGTGTGCTGATGTGTCTTTGTTTTCTTCTTACCAGATCGCACGAGATTGTTCCGTCCTGATGGGGAACAGCTTGCATGCTTCTGTTCATGGTGTTGCCACGGTAGATCTGAAGTTTACTTCGGGAAAGATCGTGCAACTGAAGAACGTGCAGCATGTCCCCGCCATCAAGAAGAATTTCGTTAGTAGCTCCCTTCTATGTAAAGAAGGTTTTAAGTTAGTATTTGAGTCCAATAAAGTAGTCGTATCTCGGTATGGATTGTTTATTGGAAAAGGATATGATTGTGGTGGTTTGTTCCACCTTTCCCTGGAGGATTTCTATAATAAAGTCGTGAACCAAATTCATTCTAATGTGAACGAATCTGAGGTTTGGCATTCACGTCTTTGTCACATAAATTTTGATTGTATGACGTGACTAGCTAAGATGGATCTAATTCCGAGTTTCACTTTAGCCAAAGGCTCTAAGTGTCATGTGTGTGTGCAAGCAAAGCAACCTCGTAAGCCTCACAAGCCTGCGAAGGAGAGACATCTGGCACCGTTAGAGCTCATACATTCAGATCTTTGTGAGATGAATGGTGTGTTGACTAAAGGTGGAAAGAAATACTTCATGATGTTCATTGATGATTCCACTAGATTTTGCTATGTGTATTTATTAAATACAAAGGATGAGGCTCTACACTACTTTAAAATCTATAAGGCTGAAGTTGAGAACCAACTTGAGAAGAAAATTAAGCGAGTCCGGTCTGATCATGGTGGAGAGTACTTTTCTAAAGAGTTCGATTTATGCTGTGCGGAACATGGTATTATTCATGAGAGGACGCCTCCCTACTCAACCAGTCAAACGGGGTTGCCGAACGGAAAAAACGTACTCTAACAAATTTGGTTAACGCCATGTTAGATACTTCGGGTTTATCCAAGGCATGGTGGGGGAGGCTGTATTGACATCATGTCATGTCCTGAATAAAGTTCCCGCAAAGGATAATGAGACTACTCCCTATGAGCAATGGGAAAAGAAAAGAACTACACTATCCTACTTGCGCACTTGGGGCTGTTTGGTGAAAGTCAACGTGCCGGTCACCAAAAAGCGTAAGCTTGGACCAAAGACTGTGGACTGCGTTAAGTTGGGCTACGCTAAGAATAGCGTCGGCTATAGATTTCTAGTAGTGAAATCTGAGGTACCTGACCAGAAGTTCGGTACAATTATAGAGTCTAAGGATGCTACATTCTTTGAGGATATTTTCCCCATGAGAGATATGCAAAGCACTTCTAGACTGGAAATCTGATGAGACTCCTGAACCTGCCATTCCGATGGAATATTATGAACACAAAAGTGATGAAAGTTCATCGGAGGATGACGAGGAAGCTCCTGGTAGGAGAAAGAGACAAAGGACTACAAAGTCTTTTGGTGATGATTTCATCGTGTACCTCGTGGATGATGACACTCCCACTTCCATTTCAGAAGCTTATGCATCTCCGGATGCTGACTACTGGAAGGATGCAGTCCGTAGCGAGATGGATTCCATCTTGGCTAACAGGACATGGGAGATCAATGATCGTCCTTATGGTTGCCAACCATTGGGATGTAAGTGGGTGTTCAAAGGGAAGCTTAGGTCTGATGGTACTGTTGAAAAGTTCAAGGCTAGACTTGTGGCCAAGGGTTATACCCAAAAAGAAGAAGAGGATTTCTTCGACACTTATTCACCTGTGGCTAGACTGACAACCATTCGAGTCTTACTCGCTTTGGCTGCCTCTCATGGTCTTCTCGTTCATCAGATGGATGTTAAGACGGCTTTCCTTAACGGAGAGTTGGACGAGGAAATTTACATGCAACAGCCAGATGGCTTTGTAGTAAATGGTCAGGAAAGAAAGGTGTGCAAGCTAATCAAATCTTTGTATGGCCTGAAACAAGCGCCTAAGCAATGGCATGAGAAGTTTAATACAACTTTGACATCTGTTGGCTTTCTTACTAACGAATCTGACAAATGTGTATACCATCGCTATGGTGGTGGTGAAGGAGTTATACTTTGTCTGTATGTCGATGACATACTGATATTTGGGACCCACCTCAAAGTCATTGAGGAGGTTAAGGCTTTTCTATCTCAAGACTTTGAGATGAAAGACCTGGGTGTGGCTGATGTTATCTTGAACATCAAGCTACTGAGAAATACTGAGGGCGGAATTACACTTCTGCAATCCCACTATGTTGAGAAGATATTGAGCCGTTTTGGATATTCAGACTGCAAACCTTCTGCAACACCATATGATCCTAGCGTGCAGATTCAAAAGTTCAAAGGCACGGCTATGGATCAGTTGAGATATCTGTTGGGGAACGTAGTATTTTAAAATTTTCCTACGATCACGCAAGATCTATCTACCAGATGCATAGCAACGAGAGGGAAGAGTGTGTCTACGTACCCTCGTAGACCGGAAGCGGAAGCGTCAAGTGACGCGGTTGATGTAGTCGAACTTCTTCGCGATTCAACCTATCAAGCACCGAACGTACGGCACCTCCGCGTTCAGCACACGTTCAGCTTGATGACGTCCCACGAGCTCTTGATCCAGTTGAGCTTCACGGGAGAGTTTCGTCAGCACGACGGCGTGGTGACGGATATGATGTATTCACCGGCGCAGGGCTTCGCCTAAGCACCGCGACGGTATGACCGAGGTGTGTTTCTGTGGAGGGGGGCACCGCACACGGCTGGAACAATTCAACTTGTGTGTATTTGGGTGTCCCCCTGCCCCCGTATATAAAGGAGCAAGGAGGGAGGCCGGCCGGCCCTTGTTTGGTGCGGCTAGAGGTGCAATCCTACTAGGAATAGGATTGCAATCCTATTCCTAGTAGGAATCACCAAAGAAGGAAGAGAGGGAAAGGAAAAGAGGGAGAGGTGGCGCCCCCCCCCCAATCCTAGTCCAACTAGGAACCCTAGGTGGGGCGCCGGCCAGCCCTATGGGCTGCCTCTCTCTTTCCCTTAAGGCCCACTATGGACCATCCCCCTTCGTAGGGGGTTCCGGTAACCCCCTCCGGCAATCCCGTTAAATCCGAAACTTTTCCGGAACACTTCCGGTGTCCGAATATAGTCGTCCAATATATCAATCTTTATGTCTCGAACATTCCGAGACTCCTCGTCATGTCCGTGATCTCATCTGGGACTCCGAACTACCTTCGGTACATCAAAACTCATAAACTCATAATACCGATCGTCATCAAACGTTAAGCGTGCGGACCCTACGGGTTCGAGAACTATGTAGACATGACCGAGACTCATCTCCGGTCAATAACCAATAGCGGAACCTGGATGTTCATATTGGCTCCTACATATGATACGAAGATCTTTTATCGGTCAGAACCGCATAACAACATACGTTGTTCCTTTTGTCATCGGTATGTTACTTGTCCGAGATTCGATCGTCGGTATCTTCATACCTAGTTCAATCTCGTTACCGACAAGTCTCTTTACTCGTACCGTAACACATCATCTCGTGACTAACTCATTAGTCTTTTGCTTGCAAGGCTTATTGTGATGTGTGTTCCGAGAGGGCCCAGAGATACCTCTCCGACACTCGGAGTGACAAATCCTAATCTTGATCTATGCCAACACCATGAATACTTTTGGAGACACCTGTAGAGCATCTTTATGATCACCCAGTTACGTTGTGACGTTTGATAGCACACAAGGTGTTCCTACGGTATTCGGGAGTTGCATAATCTCATAGTCATAGGAACATGTATAAGTCATGAAGAAAGCAATAGCAGTAAAACTAAACGATCATAGTGCTATGCTAACGGATGGGTCTTGTCCATCACATCATTCTCCTAATGATGTGATCCCGTTGATCAAATGACAACTCATGTCTATGGTTAGGAAACATAACCATCTTTGATCAATGAGCTAGTCTAGTAGAGGCATACTAGGGACACTTTGTTTTGTCTATGTATTCACACATGTACTAATTTTCCGGTTAATACAATTCTAGCATGAATAATAAACATTTATCATGATATAAGGAAATATAAATAACAACTTTATTATTGCCTCTAGGGCATATTTCCTTCAGTCTCCCACTTGCACTAGAGTCAATAGTCTAGCTCACATCGCCATGTGATTTAATACCAATAGTTCACATCGTTATGTGAATAACACCCATAGTTCACATCACCATGTGACCAACACCCAAAGGGTTTACTAGAGTCAATAATCTAGTTCACATTGCTATGTGATTAATACCCAAGAGTAATAAGGTGTGATCATGTTTTGCTTGTGAGAGAAGTTTAGTCAACGGGTCTGTCACATTCAGATCCGTATGTATTTCGCAAATTTCTATGTCTACAATGCTCTGCATGGAGCTACTCTAGCTAATTGCTCCCACTTTCAATATGCATCCAAATTGATACTTAGAGTTATCTGGATTTAGTGTTAGAGCTTGCATCGGTGTAACCCTATACGACGAACTCTTTATCACCTCCATAATCGAGAAACATTTCCTTAGTCATCCAATTACTAAGGATAATTTTGACCGCTGTACAGTGATCTACTCCTGGATCACTATTGTACCTCCCTGTCAAACTCATGGCAAGGTACACAACGTGTTTTGTACACAGCATGGCATACTTTATAGAACCTATGGCTGAGGCATAGGGAATGACTTTCATTCTCTCTATATTTTTCTGCCGTGGTCTGGCTTTGAGTCTTACTCAACTTCACACCTGACAAGTCAGGCAAGAACTCCTTCTTTGACTGATCCATTTTGAACTACTTCAAAATCTTATCAAGGTATGTACTTCATCGAAAGTCTTATCAAACGTCTTGATCTATCTCTATAGATCTTGATGCCCAATATGTAAGCAGCTTCACCAAGGTCTTTCTTTGAAAAACTCCTTTCAAACACTCCTTTATGCTTTCCAGAAAATTCTACATCTTTTCTGATCGACAATATGTCATTCACATATACTTATCAGAAAGGTTGTAGTGCTCCCACTCACTTTCTTGTAAATACAGGCTTCACCGCAAGTCTGTATAAATCTATATGCTTTGATCAATTTATCAAAGCATATATTCCAACTCCGAGATGCTTGCACCAGTTCATAGAAGGATCGCTGGAGCTTGCACATTTTGTTAGCACCTTTAGGATTGACAAAACCTTCTGGTTGCATCATATACAATTCTTCTTTAATAAATCCATTAAAGAACGCAATTTCGTTATCCATTTGCCAGATTTCATAAAATGTGGCAATTGCTAACATGATTCAGACAGACTTTAAGCATCGTTACGGGTGAGAAAATCTCATCGTAGTCAACACCTTGAACTTGTCGAAAAACTTTCGCAACAAGTCGAGCTTTGTAGACAGTAACATTACCATCGGCGTCAGTCTTCCTCTTAAAGATCCATTTATTTTTAATGGCTTGCCGACCATCGGGCAAGTCAACCAAAGTCCATACTTTGTTCTCATACATGGATCCCATCTCAGATTTCATGGCCTCAAGCCATTTTGCGGAATCTGGGCTCATCATCGCTTCCTCATAGTTCGTAGGTTCATCATGTTCCAGTAACATGACTTCCAGAACGGGGTTGCCGTACCACTCTGGTGCGGAATGTACTCCGGTTGATCTACGACGTTCAGCAGAAACTTGATCCGAAGTTTCATGATCATCATCATTAACTTCCTCACTGATTGGTGTAGGAATCACTGGAACAATTTTCTGTGATGTACTACTTTCCAATCCGGGAGAAGGTACAATTACCTCATCAAGTTCTACTTTCCTCCCACTCACTTCTTTCGAGAGAAACTCCTTCTCTAGAAAGGATACATTCTTAGCAACAAAGACCTTGCCTTAGGATCTGTGATAGAAGGTGTACCCAACAGTTTCTTTTTGGGTATCCTATGAAGATTTACTTCTCCGATTTGGGTTCGAGCTTATCATGTTGAAACTTTTTCACATAAGCATCGCAGTGCCAAACTTAAAGAAATGACAGCTTAGGTTTCTCGTCAAACCACAGTTCATACGGTGTCATCTCCACGGATTTAGATGGTGCCCTATTTAACGTGAATGTAGCTGTCTCTAATGCATAACCCCAAAAGCGATAGTAGTAGATCGGTAAGAGACATCATCGATCGCACCATATCTAATAAAGTACGGTTATGATGTTCGGACACACCATTACACTATGGTGTTCCAGATGGCGTGAGTAGTGAAACTATTTCACATTGTTTTTACTGAAGGCCAAACTCGCTAACTCAAATATTTCACCTCTACGATCATATCGTAGAAACTCTTATTTTCTTGTTACGATGATTCTCCACTTCACTCTGAAATTCTTTTGAACTTTTCAAATGTTTCAGACTTGTGCTTCATTAAGTAGATATATCCATATCTGCTCAAATCATCAGTGAAGGTCAGAAAATAACGATACCCGCCGCGAGCTTCAACACTCATTGGTCCACATACATCTGTATGTATGATCTCTAACAAATCTGTTGCTCGCTCCACAGTTCCGGAGAACGGAGTTTTAGTCATCTTGCCCATGAGGCATGGTTCGCAAGCACCAAGTGATTCCAAAAGTCCATCACTATGGAGTTTCTTCATGCGCTTTACACCAATATGACCTAAACGGCAGTGCCACAAATAAGTTGCACTATCATTATTAACCTTGCATCTTTTGGCTTCAATATTATGAATATGTGTATCACCACGATCGAGATCCAACAAACCATTTTCATTGGGTGTATGACCATAGAAGGTTTTATTCATGTAAACAGAACAACAATTATTCTCTAACTTACATGAATAACCGTATTGCAATAAACATGATCAAATCATATTCATGCTCAACACCAAATAACACTTATTTAGGTTCAACACTAATCCCGAAAGTATAGGGAGTGTGCGATGATGATCATATCAATCTTGGAACTACTTCCAATACACATCGTCACTTCATCCTTTAACTAGTTTATGTTCATTATGCAACTCCCATTTCGAGTTACTACTCTTTAGCAACTGAACCAATATCAAATACCGAGGGGTTGCTATGAACACTAGTAAAATACACATCAATAATCTGTATATCAAATATACCTTTGTTCACTTTGCCATCCTTCTTATCCGCCAAATATCTAGGGCAGTTCCACTTCTAGTGACCATTTCCTTTGAAGTAGAAGCACTTGTTTCAGGCTTGAGTTTAGCTTTGGGTTTCTTCACGGGAGTGACAACTTGCTTGTCATTCTTTTTGAAGTTCCCCTTCTATCCCTTTGCCCTTTACTTGAAACAAGTGGTCTGGTTAACCATCAACACTTGATGCTCTTTCTTGATTTCTACCTTCGCTGATTTCAGCATCGCGAAGAGCTCGGGAATTACTTTCGTCATCCCTTGCATATTATAGTTCATCACGAAGTTCTACTAACTTGGTGATAGTGTCTAGAGAACTTTGTCAATTACTATCTTATCTGGAAGATTAACTCCCACTTGATTCAAGCAATTGTACTACCCAGACAATCTGAGCACATGCTCACTGGTTGAGCTATTCTCCTCCATCTTGTAGGCAAAGTACTGTCAGAGGTCTTATACCTCTCGACACGGGCATGAGTATGAAATACTAATTTCAACTCTTGGAACATCTCATATGCTCCGTGGTGTTTCAAAACGTTTTTGAAGTCCCGGTTATAAGCCGTAAAGCATGGTGCACTAAACTATCAAGTAGTCATCATATCGAGATTTTGTCAAAACGTTCATAACGTCTACATCTGCTCCTACAATAGGTCTGTCACCTAGTGGTGCATCAAGGGCATAATTCTTCTGTGCAGCAATGAGGATAATCCTCAGATCACGGAACAATTCCGCATCATTGCTACTAACATCTTTCAACTTGGTTTTCTCTAGGAACATATGAAAAATAAACGGGGAGCAACATCACGAGCTATTGATCTACAACATAGATATGCTAATACTACGAGGACTAAGTTCATGATAAATTAAAGTTCAATTTAATCATATTACTTAAGAACTCCCACTTAGATAGACATCCCTCCGGTCATCTAAATGATCACGTGATCCAAATCAACTAAACCATGTCCGATCATCACGTGAGATGGAGTAGTTTCAATGGTGAACATCTTATGTTGATCATATCTACTATATGATTCACGCTCGACCTTTCGGTCTCCAGTGTTCCGAGGCCATATCTGCATATGCTAGGCTCGTCAAGTTTAACCCGAGTATTCTGCGTGTGCAAAACTGGCTTACACCCGTTGTATTTGAATGTAGAGCTTATCACACCCGATCATCACGTGGTGTCTCGGCACGACGAACTTTCGCAACGGTGCATACTCAGGGAGAACACTTATACCTTGAAATTTAGTAAGGGATCATCTTATAATGCTACCGTCGTTCTAAGCAAAATAAGAAGCATAATAAGATAAACATCACATGCAATCAAAATATGTGACATGATATGGCCATCATCATCTTGTGCTTTTGATCTCCATCTCCAAAGCACCTTCATGATCACCTTCGTCACCGGCGCGACACCTTGATCTCCATCGTAGCATCGTTGTCGTCTCACCAACTATTGCTTCTACGACTATCGCTACCGCTTAGTGATAAAGTAAAGCAATTACATGGCGACTGCATTTCATACAATAAAGCGACAACCATATGGCTCCTGCCAGTTGCCGATAACATTACAAAACATGATCATCTCATACAAAACCGTATAACTCATCATGTCTTGACCATATCACATCACAACATGCCCTGCAAAAACAAGTTAGACGTCCTCTACTTTGTTGTTGCAAGTTTTACGTGGCTGCTACGGGCTTAGCAAGAACCGTTCTTACCTACGCATACAAAACCACAACGATGTTTCGTCAAGTATGTGCTGTTTTAACCTTCACAAGGACCGGGCGTAGCCACACTTGATTCAGCTAAAGTGAGAGAGACAGACACCCGCCAGTCACCTTTAAGCAACGAGTGCTCGTAACGGTGAAACCAGTCTCGTGTAAGCGTACGCGTAATGTCGGTCCGGGCCGCTTCATCTCACAATACCGCCGAAGCAAAGTATGACATGCTGGTAAGCAGTATGACTAGTATCGCCCACAACTCATTGTGTTCTACTCGTGCATATCATCTACGCATAGACCTGGCTCTGATGCCACTGTTGGGGAACGTAGTATTTTAAAATTTTCCTACGATCACGCAAGATCTATCTACCAGATGCATAGCAACGAGAGGGAAGAGTGTGTCTACGTACCCTCGTAGACCGGAAGCGGAAGCGTCAAGTGACGCGGTTGATGTAGTCGAACTTCTTCGCGATTCAACCGATCAAGCACCGAACGTACGGCACCTCCACGTTCAGCACACGTTCAGCTTGATGACGTCCCACGAGCTCTTGATCCAGTTGAGCTTCACGGGAGAGTTTCGTCAGCACGACGGCGTGGTGACGGATATGATGTATTCACCGGCGCAGGGCTTCACCTAAGCACCGCGACGGTATGACCGAGGTGTGTTTCTGTGCAGGGGGCACCGCACACGGCTGGAACAATTCAACTTGTGTGTCTTTGGGTGCCCCCTGCCCCCGTATATAAAGGAGCAAGGAGGGAGGCCGGCCGGCCCTTGTTTGGTGCGGCTAGAGGTGCAATCCTACTAGGAATAGGATTGCAATCCTATTCCTAGTAGGAATCACCAAAGAAGGAAGAGAGGGAAAGGAAAAGAGGGAGAGGTGGCGCCCCCCCAATCCTAGTCCAACTAGGAACCCTAGGTGGGGCGCCGGCCAGCCCTATGGGCTGCCTCTCTCTTTCCCTTAAGGCCCACTATGGACCATCCCCCTTCGTAGGGGGTTCCGGTAACCCCCTCCGGCAATCCTGTTAAATCCGAAACTTTTCCGGAACACTTCCGGTGTCCGAATATAGTCGTCCAATATATCAATATTTATGTCTCGAACATTCTGAGACTCCTCGTCATGTCCGTGATCTCATCTGGGACTCCGAACTACCTTCGGTACATCAAAACTCATAAACTCATAATACCGATCGTCATCAAACGTTAAGCGTGCGGACCCTACGGGTTCGAGAACTACGTAGACATGACCGAGACTCATCTCTGGTCAATAACCAATAGCGGAACCTGGATGTTCATATTGGCTCCTACATATTCTACGAAGATCTGTTATCGGTCAGAATCGCATAACAACATACGTTGTTCCTTTTGTCATCGGTATGTTACTTGTCCGAGATTCGATCGTCGGTATCTTCATACCTAGTTCAATCTCGTTACCGGCAAGTCTCTTTACTCGTACCGTAACACATCATCTCGTGACTAACTCATTAGTCTTTTGCTTGCAAGGCTTATTGTGATGTGTGTTACCGAGAGGGCCCAGAGATACCTCTCCGACACTCGGAGTGACAAATCCTAATCTTGATCTATGCCAACACCACGAATACTTTCGGAGACACCTGTAGAGCATCTTTATGATCACCCAGTTACGTTGTGACGTTTGATAGCACACAAGGTGTTCCTACGGTATTCGGGAGTTGCATAATCTCATAGTCATAGGAACATGTATAAGTCATGAAGAAAGCAATAGCAGTAAAACTAAACGATCATAGTGCTATGCTAACGGATGGGTCTTGTCCATCACATCATTCTCCTAATGATGTGATCCCGTTGATCAAATGACAACTCATGTCTATGGTTAGGAAACATAACCATCTTTGATCAATGAGCTAGTCTAGTAGAGGCATACTAGGGACACTCTGTTTTGTCTATGTATTCACACATGTACTAAGTTTCCGGTTAATACAATTCTAGCATGAATAATAAACATTTATCATGATATAAGGAAATATAAATAACAACTTTATTATTGCCTCTAGGGCATATTTCCTTCAATATTCTCAAGTGGTTGGTTCACTCATGTACCTAGCTTGCGCTACTCGTCCTGACATCTCATTTGTTGTGTGCAAACTGACCCGCTTTGTTTCCAATCCGGGAGATGTGCATTGGCATGCTGTTGAGCGAGTGATGCGTTATTTGCAAGGTACTGTGAACTATGGAATTCACTATTCTGGGTACCCGACGGTACTTGAGGGGTATAGTGATTCGAATTGGATATCTGATGTTGATGAGATGAAAGCCACAAGTGGATATGTCTTCACACTTGGTGGTGGTGTTGTTTCCTGGAAGTCTTGCAAGCAGACGATCTTAATGAGATCGGTTATGGAAGCAGAACTCACAACATTAGACACATCATGCATCGAAGCATAATGGCTTCAAGAGCTTTTGATGTATTTGCCGATGGTTGATAAACCAGTCCCGGTTGTCCTTATTGAAAGGATCGATATGGTTGACTAGAGGGGGGGGTGAATAGGCAACTAACAGTTTTTAGTCTTTCTTAACCAAATTAAACTTAGCAACAAGATAGCTTGTCTAGATGTGCACCTACGTTGGCAACCTATATGATGCAACAAGTACAAGCACACAAACAAGCACAAGGGGCTAACAGAATATAGTTTGCCCAAGTAAAGGTAAGAGATAACCAAAAGTGGAGCCAGTGAAGACGAGGATGTGTTACCGAAGTTCCTTCCCTTTGAGCGGAAGTACGTCTCCGACGGAGCGGTGTGGAGGCACAATGCTCCCCAAGAAGCCGCTAGGGCCACCGTATTCTCCTCACGCCCTCACACAATGCGAGATGTCGTGATTCCACTATTGGTGCCCTTGAAGGCGGCGACCGAACCTTTACAAACAAGGTTGGGGCTCTCTCCACAACTGAATTGGAGGCTCCCAACGAAACCACGGAGCTTCCCCACAATGGAAAATGGCTCTGAGGTGACCTCAACCGTCTAGGGTGCTCAAACACCCAAGAGTAACAAGATCCACAAGGGATAAGTGGGGGGAATCAAATTTCTCTTGGTGGAAGTGTAGATCTGGGCCTTCTCAACCAATCCCTAGAAAATCAACAAGTTTGATTGGCCAGGGAGAGAGATCGGGCGAAAATGAGCTTGTGGAGCAACAATGGAGTTTAGGGGAGAAGAGGTAAGTCTTCTTGGAGAAGAAGACCCCCTTATATAGTGGGGGGGACAAGACCAACCGTTATGCAGCCTGCAGCCCGCATCAGGGCGGTACTACCTGAAGGAAATATGCCCTAGAGGCAATAATAATGTTGTTATTTATATTTCCTTATATCATGATAAATTTTTATTATTCATGCTAGCATTGTATTAACCGGAAACTTAGTACATGTGTGAATACATAAACAAAATAGAGTGTCCCTAGTATGCCTCTACTAGACTAGCTCGTTAATCAAAGATGGTTATGTTTCCTAACCATAGACATGTGTTGTCATTTGATGAACGGAATCACATCATTAGGAGAATGATGTGATGGACAAGACCCATCCGTTAGCTTAGCACTATGATCGTTTAGTTTTATTGCTATTGCTTTCTTCATGACTTATACATGTTCCTCTGACTATGAGATTATGCAACTCCCGAATACCGAAGGAACACCTTGTGTGCTATCAAACATCACAACGTAACTGGGTGATTATAAAGATGCTCTACAGGTGTTTCCTAAGGTGTTTGTGGTGTTGGCATAGATTGAGAATAGGATTTGGCACTCCGAGTGTCGGAGAGGTATCTCTGGGCCCTCTCAGTAATACTCATCATAATAAGCCTTGCAAGCAAATGACTAATGAGTTAGTCATGAGATGATGTATTACGGAACGAGTAAAGAGACTTGCCGGTAACAAGATTGAACTAGGTATGATGATACCAACGATCGAATCTCGGGCAAGTAACATACCGATGGCAAAGGGAACAACGTATGTTGTTATGTGGTTTGACCGATAAAGATCTTTGTAGAATATGTAGGAGCCAATATGAGCATCCAGGTTCCGCTATTGGTTATTGACCGGAGATGTGTCTCGGTCATGTCTACATAGTTCTCGAACCCGTAGGGTCCGCATGCTTAACATTCGATGACGCTTTGTATTATGAGTTATGTGATTTGATGACCGATGTTTGTTTGGAGTCCCAATGATATCACGGACATGACGAACAGTCTCGAAATGGTCGAGCCGTAAAGATCGATATATTGGAAGGCTATATTTGGACATCAGAAAGGTTCCGAGTGATTCGGGTATTTTTCGGAGTACGAGAGAGTTACGGGAATTCGTATTGGGCCTTAATGGGCCATACGGGAAAGAAGAGAAAGGCCTCAAGGGTGGCCGCGCCCCTTCCCCATGGACGGGTCCGAATTGGACTAGGGAAAGGGGGCGCCCCCTTCCTTCCTTCTCCTTCTCCCTTCCCCTTTTCCTATTCCATGCGGGAGGAGGAGTCCTACTAGGACTATGGAGTCCTAGTAGGACTCCACACTTTGGCGCGCCCTATGAGGGCCGGCCTCCTCTTCCCTCCATCCTTTATATACGTGGCCAGGGGTACCCCATGGACACACAAGTTGATTTTAGCCGTGTGCGGTGCCCCTCCCCACAGATACACACCTCGCTCATATCGTTGCAGTGCTCAGGCGAAGCCCTGCGTCGGTAGCTTCATCATCTCCGTCACCATGCCATCGTGCTGACGAAACTCTCCCGTGAAGCTCAACTGGATCAAGAGCTCGTGGGATGTCATCGAGCTGAACGTGTGCTGAACGCGGAGGTGCCGTACGTTCGGTGCTTGGATCGGTTGGATCACGAAGACGTTCGACTACATCAACCGCGTCACTAGATGCTTCCGCTTTCGGTCTACGAGGGTATGTAGACACACTCTCCCCTCTCGTTGTTATGCTTCTAGTAGATAGATCTTGCGTGATCGTAGAATTTTTTTGAAATACTACGTTCCCCAACACTACCGCTGCCATAGCGGTACTACCGCTCTGGCAAGCAGGCATTGGGCGACCAGGACAGAGGAAGGAGGAGTACATGCACTACTGCGGTACTACCGCCCTTTGGGCGGTACTACCGCTTGTAGGCGGTACTACTGCTTCCTATAGCCGCTGGGAAGCAGAGGGGTGCAGAGGCCGAGTAGTAGTTGGAGCTGCCATAGCGGTACTACCGCTCTGGCAAGCAGGCATTGGGCTACAAGCGGTACTGCCGTTCCTACTACCGCTCCCATGCGTGGTCCTTTTCAAAAACCCGACACGAAAAATCGAGACCACTGTAGGGGCGGTACTACCAGCGGTACTAGGCAGCGGTACTACTGTTGGGGAACGTTGCATGGGAAACAAAAATTTTCCTACCGTTCACCAAGATCAATCTAGTAGAAGCAACTACGAGAGGGGAGTGTGATCTACGTACCCTTGTAGATCGCTAAGCGGAAGCGTTATGAACGCGGATGATGGAGTCGTACTCGTCGCGATTCAGATCGCCGAAGACCTAGCACCGAAGCAACGGTGCCTCCGCGTTCTTCACACGTACGGCTCGGGGACGTCTCCTCCTTCTTGATCCAGCAAGGGGTGGAGGAGAGGTTGATGGAGAACCGGCAGCACGACGGCGTGGTGGTGATGGTGGAGAAGAACTCCAGCAGGGCTTCGCCTAAGCACTGCGGGAGGAGAAGATATGACGGGAGAGGGAGGGCAGCACCGAGGCACAAACTGTGTTGGCTGCCCTCCCTTTGCCCCACTATATATAGGGGGGGTGGAGAGGCTAGGGCGCCCTAGGGTTTCCCCCTAGGGGCCGGCGGCCAGGGCAAGGGGAGGGGGCGGCGGCCAGGGCAGGGGGAGGCGCCCAGGCCCTAGGGTTTCCCCCCTAGGTGCCTTGCCCCCCAAGCCCAAGGGGTGCGGCCAGCCCTAGGGGGTCCCACCCCCTTAGCCGCATGGGGAGAGGGCCCGGGGGGGCGCACAGCCCCCTGAGGGCTGTGGTGTCCCCTTTTGTGGCCCAATAGGCCCAGAACACCTTCCGGACCCCCGAAAACCTTCCCGGTACTCCGCCGATTTCCCGATGCTCCCCGGAACACTTCCGGTACTCCGAAACCTTTCATCCTATATATCAATCTTCGTCTCCGGACCATTCCGGAGACCCTCGTCATGTCCGGGATCTCATCCGGGACTCCGAACAACCTTCGGTAACCATGCACTCTTCTCACTAACAACCCTAGCGTCACCGAACGTTAAGTGTGTAGACCCTGCGGGTTCGGAAACCATGTAGACATGACCGAGACACTCCCAGGTCAATAACCAATAGCGGGATCTGGATACCCATATTGGCTCCTACATGTTTCTCGATGATCTCATCGGATGAACCACGATGTCAAGGATTCAGACAATCCCGTATACAGTTCCCTTTGTCTCGTCGGTATGTTACTTGCCCGAGATTCGATCGTCGGTATCTCTATACCTAGTTCAATCTCGTTACCGGCAAGTCTCTTTACTCGTTACCGTAATACATAATCCCGTGACCAACTACTTAGTCACTTTGAGCTCATTGAGATGACGTATTACCGAGTGGGCCCGGAGATACCTCTCCGTCACACGGAGTGACAAATCCCAGTCTCGATCCATGTCAACTCAACAGACACCCTCGGAGATACCTGTAGAGTACCTTTATAGTCACCCAGTTACGTTGCGACGTTTGGCACACACAAAGCACTCCTACGGTGTCAGTGAGTTACATGATCTCATGGTCATAGGAACTTATACTTGACATGCAGAAAAACTATAGCGATAACTGACACGATCAAAAGCTATGTTAACGTTTGGGTCTCGTCCATCACATCATTCTCCTAATGATGTGATCCCGTTATCAAATGACAACTCATGTCTTATGACCTGGAAACCACGGTCATCTTTGATCAACGAGCTAGTCCTGTAGAGGCACACTAGGGACACAAAGTCTGTCTATTCATCCACACGTGTATCTGAGTTTCCAATCAATACAGTTATAGCATGGATAATAAACGATTATCATGAACAATATAATAATAACTCTTTTATTATTGCCTCTAGGGCATATTTCCAACAGTCTCCCACTTGCACTAGAGTCAATAATCTAGCATTACAAGGTAATGAATCTAACACCCATAGAGTCTTGGTGTTGATCGTGCTTAGCCCGTGGAAGAGGCTTAGTCAACGGATCTGCAACATTCAAATCCGTGTGTACTTTGCAAATGTTTATGTCCTCCTCCTTGACCGAATCGCGGATGGAATTGAAGCGTCGCTTTATGTGTCTGGTCCTCTTGTGAAACCTTGGTTCCTTGGCTAGAGCAATGGCACCAGTGTTGTCACAGAACAGAGTCATTGGGTTCAGTGCACTAGGCACAACTCCAAGATCTGTCATGAACTCCTTCATCCAGACACCTTCCTTAGCCGCCTCCGAGGCAGCTATATACTCCGCTTCACATGTAGAATCAGCTACCACGCTCTGCTTGGAACTGCACCAGCTTACCGCTCCCCCGTTGAGAATATACACGTATCCGGTTTGTGACTTAGAGTCATCCGGATCAGTGTCAAAGCTTGCATCGACGTAACCCTTTACGACGAGCTCTTGATCACCTCCATAAACGAGAAACATATCCTTAGTCCTTTTCAGGTACTTTAGGATATTCTTGACCGCTGTCCAGTGATCCATACCAGGATTACTTTGAAACCTTCCGGCCATACTTATGGCAAGGCTGACATCTGGTCTATTGCATACATGATAGAGCCTATGGTTGAAGCATAGGGGACGACACTCATCTTTTCTCTATCATCCGCAGTCACTGGGCATTGAGTCTTACTCAACTTTGTACCTTGCAATACCGGTAAGAACCCCTTCTTGGATTGATCCATTTTGAACTTCTTCAAAACTTTATCAAGGTACGTGCTTTGTGAAAGTCCTATCAAGCGTCTTGATCTATCTCTATAGATCTTGATGCCCAATATGAAAGCAGCTTCACCGAGATCTTTCATCGAAAAACTCTTGTTCAAATACCCCTTCACGCTATCCAAAAATTCTATATTGTTTCCAATCAGCAATATGTCATCCACATATAATATTAGAAACGCTATAGAGCTCCCACTCACTTTCTTGTAAATACAAGCTTCATTGTAAACTTGTATAAAACCAAACGCTTTGATCACCTCATCAAAGCGAAGATTCCAACTCCGAGATGCTTGCACCAGCCCATAAATGGAACGCTGGAGCTTGCATACTTTGTCAGCATTCTCTGGATCAACAAAACCTTCTGGTTGCATCATATACAACTCTTCCTTAAGAAAACCGTTAAGGAACGCTGTTTTGACATCCATCTGCCAAATTTCATAATCGAAAAATGCAGCTATTGCTAACATGATTCGGACGGATTTAAGCATCGCTACGGGTGAGAAAGTCTCATCGTAGTCAATCCCTTGAACTTGTGAAAAACCCTTTGCCACAAGTCGAGCTTTATACACGGTGACATTACCGTCAGCGTCCGTCTTCCTCTTAAAAATCCATTTATTCTGAATGGCCTTCCGCCCTTCAGGTAATACTTCCAAAGTCCATACTTTGTTTTCATACATGGATCCCATCTCGGATTTCATGGCCTCTAACCATTTGTCGGAATCTGGGCCCACCATCGCATCTCCACAGCTCGTAGGTTCACCGTTGTCTAACAACATGACCTCCAAGACAGGGTTACCATACCACTCAGGTGCAGTGCGTACCCTTGTCGACCTACGAGGTTCGGTAGTAACTTGATCGGAAGCTTCTTGATCATCATCATTGGCTTCCTCTTCAACCTCTGTAGGCTCCACAAAAACATCTTTCTGTGCTGCGCTACTTTCTGGTTGAAGCAGAGGTTCAATAACCTCATCAAGTTCTACCTTCCTCCCACTCAATTCTTTCGAGAGAAACTCTTTCTCGAGGAAGGACCCGTTCTTAGCGACAAACACTTTGCCCTCGGATCTGAGATAGAAGGTGTACCCAACTGTTTCTTTTGGGTATCCTATGAAGACACATTTGTCCGCTTTGGGTTCGAGCTTTTCTGGCTGAAGCCTTTTGACATAAGCATCGCAACCCCAAACCTTGAGAAAAGACAACTTAGGCTTCTTACCAAACCACAGTTCATACGGTGTTGTCTCAACGGACTTAGATGGAGCCCTATTTAAAGTGAATGCAGCTGTCTCTAACGCATATCCCCAAAACGATAGTGGCAAGTCGGCAAGAGACATCATAGAACGTACCATATCTAATAGGGTTCGATTACGACGTTCGAACACACCATTACGCTGTGGTGTTCCAGGTGGAGTCAACTGTGAAACAATTCCACATTTTCTTAAGTGATCACCAAACTCATAACTCAGATATTCTCCCCCTCGATCAGATCGTAGGAACTTGATCTTCTTGTTACGATGATTTTCAACTTCACTCTGAAATTGCTTGAACTTTTCAAAAGTTTCAGACTTATGCTTCATCAAGTAAATATACCCATATCTACTTAAGTCGTCAGTGAAGGTGAGAAAATAACGATATCCACCGCGCGCCGTTACACTCATCGGACCGCACACATCAGTATGTATGATTTCCAATAAGTCACTTGCCCGTTCCATTGTCCCTGAAAACGGGGTCCTTGTCATCTTGCCCATGAGGCACGGCTCGCACGTGTCAAGTGATTCAAAATCAAGAGACTCCAAAAGTCCATCAGCATGGAGCTTCCTCATGCGTTTCACGCCGATATGACCGAGACGGCAGGGCCACAAGAAAGTGGTATTATCATTATCTACTCTACATCTTTTGGCATCAATGTTATGAACATGTGTATCATCACTATCGAGATTCAATAAGAATAAACCCCTAACTTCGGGTGCATGACCATAAAAGATATTACTCATATAAATAGAACAACCATTATTCTCTGACTTAAATGAGTAACCGTCTCGCAATAAACAAGATCCAGATATAATGTTCATGCTTAACGCAGGCACTAAATAACAATTATTCAGGTTCATAACTAATCCCGATGGTAATCGAAGAGCGAGCGTGCCGACGGCGATCACATCAACCTTGGAACCATTTCCCACGCGCATCGTCACTTCGTCCTTCGCCAGCCTCCGTTTATTCCGCAGTTCCTGTTTAGAGTTGCAAATGTGAGCAACCGAACCGGTATCAAATACCCATGCACTACAACGAGAGTTGGTAAGGTACACATCAATAACATGTATATCATATATACCTTTGTTGTTGTTGGCCCCCTTCTTGTCCGCCAGATACTTGGGGCAGTTCCGCTTCCAGTGGCCATTCCCCTTGCAATAGAAACACTCAGTCTCTGGCTTGGGCCCAGCCTTGGGTTTCTTCACTGGATTAGCAACTGCTTTGCCACCCTTCTTAGAGTTACCCTTCTTGCCCTTGCCATTCTTCTTGAAACTGGTGGTCTTATTGACCATCAACACTTGATACTCCTTCTGGATGTCTGCCTCAGCGACTTTCAGCATCGAAAACAGCTCGGCGATGGTTTTATTCATCCCTTGCATGTTGTACTGCTGGACGAAGCTCTTGTAGCTTGGAGGGAGTGACTGGAGAATTCTGTCAATGATAGCCTCATCTGGGAACACAAGTCCCAGATCAGCTATGCGGGTATAGTACCCAGACATCTTCAGTAAGTGCTCACTGACAGACGAGTTCTCCTCCATCTTGCAAGCGAAGAATTTATCGGTGGTCTCATACCTCTCGATCTTAGCATTCTTCTCAAAGATGAATTTCAACTCCGTGTACATCTCATATGCACCATGACGTTCAAAACGCCTTTGGAGTCCTCCTTCCAAGCCGTACAACATGGCACACTGTACTATCGAATAGTCATCCGAACGCGTCTGCCAGACGTTCATATCGTCCGCAGAGGCTCCAGGAGCGGGGGGTTGACCTAGCGGTGCATTTAGGACATAAACCTTTTGGGCAGCTGTGAGGATGATCCTCAGATTGCGGAGCCAGTCCACAAAGTTGCTCCCATCATCTTTCAGTTTAGCTTTCTCTAGGAACGCATTAAAATTCAGGGGAACTCCTGCGCGAGCCATCTACAACATAAATTTGCAAAGACATTTTTAGACTATTGTTCATGATAAGTGAGTTATTACCTAATCAAATTAATTATAACTCCCACTCAAATTGACATCCCTCCGGTCATTCGAGCGTGACATGATCCAAATTCACCAACCCAAGTCCGATCATCACGTGAGATGAGGTGGTGTCAATGGTGAACATCAACATGTTGATCATATCTACTATATGCCTCATGCTCGACCTTTCGGTCCTCCGTGTTCCGAGGCCATGTCTGTACATGCTAGGCTCGTCAAGTCTAACCCGAGTGTTCTGCACGTGCAAAACTGGCTTGCACCCGTTGTATGCGAACGTAGAGTCTATCACACCCGATCATCACGTGGTGCTTCGAAACGACGAACCTTCGCAACGGCGCACACTCGGGGGGAACACAATTTTATCTTGAAATTTTAGTGAAGGATCACCTTATAATGCTACCGTCGTCCTAAGCAAAATAAGATGCATAAAAAGGATTAACATCACATGCAAATCATAAGTGACATGATATGGCCATCAACTCGTGCTTTTGATCTCCATCTCCAAAGCACCGGCATGATCTCCATCGTCACCGGCGCCACACCATGATCTCCATCATCATGATCTCCATCATCGTGTTGCCATCGGGGTTGTCGGCGCCCCACCATGCTCTTACTACTATTGCTACCGTTTAGCGATAAAGTAAAGCATTACAAAGCGCTTAATGATTGACACGCAGGTCATACAAAAAATAAAGACAACCCTATGGCTCCTGCCGGTTGCCGTATGCATCGACATGCAAGTCGATGTTAACTATTACAACATGATCATCTCATACATCAAAATATATTTCATCATGTCATTGGCCATATCATATCACATACATACCCTGCAAAAACAAGTTAGACGTCCTCTAATTTGTTGTTGCATGTTTTACGTGGCTGCTATGGGTATCTAGCAAGAACGCTTCTTACCTACGCAAAACCACAACGGTGATATTCAAGTTGCTATTTAACCTTCTACAAGGACCGCCTTGTTCTATTCCGATTCAACTAAGATAGGAGAGACAGACACCCGCCAGCCATCTTAATCTTATGCAACAAAAGTCACATGTCTGTCGATGGAACCGGTCTCATGTACGTGGACATGTAAAGTTGGTCCGGGCCGCTTCATCCTATAATACCGCTGAATCAAGAAAGACTAAGGAGGGCAGCAATTTAAACATCAACGCCACAAACTTCTTTGTGTTCTACTCGAGAAAGCATCTACGTAAGAACCTGGCTCTGACACCACTGTTGGGGAACGTTGCATGGGAAACAAAAATTTTCCTACCGTTCACCAAGATCAATCTAGTAGAAGCAACTACGAGAGGGGAGTGTGATCTACGTACCCTTGTAGATCGCTAAGCGGAAGCGTTATGAACGCGGATGATGGAGTCGTACTCGTCGCGATTCAGATCGCCGAAGACCTAGCACCGAAGCAACGGTGCCTCCGCGTTCTTCACACGTACGGCTCGGGGACGTCTCCTCCTTCTTGATCCAGCAAGGGGTGGAGGAGAGGTTGATGGAGAACCGGCAGCACGACGGCGTGGTGGTGATGGTGGAGAAGAACTCCAGCAGGGCTTCGCCTAAGCACTGCGGGAGGAGAAGATATGACGGGAGAGGGAGGGCAGCACCGAGGCACAAACTGTGTTGGCTGCCCTCCCTTTGCCCCACTATATATAGGGGGGGTGGAGAGGCTAGGGCGCCCTAGGGTTTCCCCCTAGGGGCCGGCGGCCAGGGCAAGGGGAGGGGGCGGCGGCCAGGGCAGGGGGAGGCGCCCAGGCCCTAGGGTTTCCCCCTTAGGTGCCTTGCCCCCCAAGCCCAAAGGGTGCGGCCAGCCCTAGGGGGTCCCACCCCCTTAGCCGCATGGGGAGAGGGCCCAGGGGGGGCGCACAGCCCCCTGAGGGCTGTGGTGTCCCCCCTTGTGGCCCAATAGGCCCAGAACACCTTCCGGACCCCCCGAAAACCTTCCCGGTACTCCGCCGATTTCCCGATGCTCCCCGGAACACTTCCGGTACTCCGAAACCTTTCATCCTATATATCAATCTTCGTCTCCGGACCATTCCGGAGACCCTCGTCATGTCCGGGATCTCATTCGGGACTCCGAACAACCTTCGGTAACCATGCACTCTTCTCACTAACAACCCTAGCGTCACCGAACGTTAAGTGTGTAGACCCTGCGGGTTCGGAAACCATGTAGACATGACCGAGACACTCCCAGGTCAATAACCAATAGCGGGATCTGGATACCCATATTGGCTCCTACATGTTTCTCGATGATCTCATCGGATGAACCACGATGTCAAGGATTCAGGCAATCCCGTATACAGTTCCCTTTGTCTCGTCGGTATGTTACTTGCCCGAGATTCGATCGTCGGTATCTCTATACCTAGTTCAATCTCGTTACCGGCAAGTCTCTTTACTCGTTACCATAATACATAATCCCGTGACCAACTACTTAGTCACTTTGAGCTCATTGAGATGACGTATTACCGAGTGGGCCCGGAGATACCTCTCCGTCATACGGAGTGACAAATCCCAGTCTCGATCCATGTCAACTCAATAGACACCTTCGGAGATACCTGTAGAGTACCTTTATAGTCACCCAGTTACGTTGTGACGTTTGGCACACACAAAGCACTCCTACGGTGTCAGTGAGTTACATGATCTCATGGTCATAGGAACTTATACTTGACATGCAGAAAACTATAGCGATAACTGACACGATCAAAAGCTATGTTTACGTTTGGGTCTCGTCCATCACATCATTCTCCTAATGATGTGATCCCGTTATCAAATGACAACTCATGTCTATGACCTGGAAACCGCGGTCATCTTTGATCAACGAGCTAGTCCTGTAGAGGCTCACTAGGGACACAAAGTCTGTCTATTCATCCACACGTGTATTTGAGTTTCCAATCAATACAATTATAGCATGGATAATAAACGATTATCATGAACAAGGAAATATAATAATAACTCTTTTATTATTGCCTCTAGGGCATATTTCCAACAACTACCGCCTATAGGCGGTACTACCGCTCTGACCGCGGTACTACCACTTAGAACACGACACCCCTTGATTTGCATAACATGGAAACTCCAAAGAAGCAGGAAGAAGGCGAGGGTGCAAGGAAAGTGTGTACGTGATGATTCCACCCATACTCTTTCGATACGGACCCCCTCTTGATAGTACGGTTATCCCTACAACTCAATTCCACCGAAAAGAAACGAAGGAAAATAATCCGTCTATAGTGAAGTCCTCGATGGGTAACAATCGTATAGTGCCCTTATATTAGATAACCTGGAAAGCTTAATGCACACGATTAGTCCGCAAAGGTATTGTCATCAATCACCAAAACCAACTAGGAAAAATTATGCCCTAACAATCTCCCCCTTTTTGGTGGATTGATGACAACACGGGATTTGCACAAAATATAGTCACTGAAAATTAAGCAAACCAACTCCCTACAAAATATAGACGGTCCCCCCTAGATGTGTGCATCAAGGAGATTATAGCATGAAAGGCTATGTGCACATATTTAGGATCAAAACTCCCCCTATATTTTAGGATATGAGGGAGGATAAAGAAGATCGCACACGCACGCACGCGAGGCGCTGGTCAAGTCTTGCGGGCTCTTGCCGAGAGGTGGAGATAGACGTGTCGGTCACTGTCACTGTTGAGTGGTGCGTACGATCGTCTTCGTCTTCCTTCTCTTCTCTTGTGACCACGTCCACCCCACCGCGCACGGCGACAAGTTCACCGTCGGGGAAGGAGACATGAGTGCACGTCGACGGTGTAGAAATTAAGCAAGACGGGACAACAAGTCAGAACACAATATAGTACTCCCTGATCTAAACGCTCTTATATTAATTTACACAGGGAGTACATTCTAAAAAAATCTTTAAAACATTGTGCTTCTTTTGAAATGCAATGCCCTAAATTTAATCAAACATTTCAAATCTTTTCGGACTGTTATTTTTCTTTCTTTCTTGAAGCTGAAGCTGGGTGATACCTTGGCTTGCTTTTGAACAACTGTTCTAGCGTCAGTGGTATGTCAGCCTTGTCCTCCGCATGTCCTTTTGTCCCGTCATCTACTTACAGTCCCATCGGGGAGTTGCCTCCGCCGCTACCATTTCCCATTTTGCTACTCTCAGGCCCTCCTTGTAATGTGTTTCATTTTCACCTCATTGTAGGTTTCCTCGTCTCGGCATTACAGCTACCATGAACATTTCTTGAGGCGTGTGCCATCGCCTTGATCCAATATCTCTTTTTAAGTCTCAAGTCAAAAGTGTTACCCCGACGGCCTTAGGTCAGCCACCAAGTGTGTTTGTTGCCACTTAGATTAATTCCCCTCGCTACAAGTATGCTTGAGCTTGTTATAGTCGGGTGCCCTCCTCTAATTCTTCCTTTTCCTGCTTCTTTTCGACCCCTCTTTCACCCCGCCCCGCCTCGGCTTCCCTCCCACTGTTCCTCCTCCATATTGGATGGGTATCATGCATTCACCCCCTCTGATTAGAGAGTAAACATCTATGACCCCTTGAATCAAATGATTCCCAAAATTCACAGGTAAAAAACGTACTCTATGATTGCAGTGGAATTATATAGGATTAGAAAACTACATGAATAATGACCCAAGAATGTTTTGTCGGCACATGAAAAATAAGGAAATCTTACCATAGTTTGAGTGGATGGAAAATTCTCTCCAAAATAGAGTACAAATGAATCATAAGGATTTAAAAATAAATATAGTCATGCAAATCAAATTATCACCATATGAAAAAAAGAATCCTATGAATCAAAGGGGGCGTATTCATAAAAAGAAACTAGATAATTTCCCCGCGCGTTGCTGCGGGAATTCTTAGTCCTACGCACATGGTAATGCATAAAAGGAATAACTTTTTTGAATAATGTGGATATATGATCTTAAGATGATTTTTTTTGGAATGGACACAATACTTGCAATATGATTATAAAGATAGCAAATATAATGTTCTGACATAAGTAATCTCGTTTCATTGACATTAATAATATTGTATATAAACACACTAAGAACCGGATTCTCAAATGGAGATGCGACGAAAGGAATTGCCATTTTGATATACTTATTGTGTATTATATGTGAGTCTTGTTGTAAATATATCTTCTGCATGTTATTACATATATAAGTTCTACATAATATAACCAAGTTGTTCATATATAAATGCAAGTGTAAAAATAGGGTGTGTTGCAACATATAGTTGTATCTGCTAATAAAATGGAAACATTAGTTTGTTATTGTCTTCGTTAACATCTCTGGTAGCTTATATGATAATTAGTGAGAACACTTACGAACATACTTCCTCTTTCCAAATGACATTAAGGGATAGTAGTAGCGGATATTTGACAGGAAGGGATGATAGCGTACTCAGGCTTCATCTTGCTAATATAATATGAAATCTCTACAAAATATTAGAATGCGCTAATGAGTCTAGGCATTATATGCAAGCTCTAAATTCTCATAGATTGCACACTGAGATTGGACAGAGATAATTAACATTGTGCATGTAGAATATATGTAAAGAAGATGGAACTTCACAATTGACAGATTCAATGAATATTTTTTGAGGAGAAATCCAACAAATATTGCAGCTGAAAGAAAACAGAGCAGGTTAAGGAAGGTACCTAGGTATACATGGAGATAAGAGGGCAGAGGGAATTGCAAGCTTTCCCTTTTAATAAAGTGTCTAAGGCATTAAGACAATCAGCAAGAGCAGCACCGAAATCTAAGTGTGTTGGAATAGGACCACTTGAGCTATCAAATGCTTAATATAAAAATAATAATTGCACGCTAGTTTGATTCACGACATTAAAGCTTGTGTTGAGCAATTCAGTAAGCATCTCCCAACAAAGCAGAGTAGTAAAGGGGCAGAGATACTGAAATTCATCCGCAGAAGAAAAACTATGTCTGAAAACTATAGATGTTCTTGGAGTAAAGGTGCGAATAGACATGGGAAATAAATAGCAGGAATTCCAGCCCATGAAGCATGGAACAAACATAATAGGTGCTGATGGTATCCGACAAAAATTTCTCTTTTTTAAAAGGATTTTTTAGGGCTTTCTGAGAGGTATACACGGCAGTATTACTGGACTTGTATTAAGGTAGTACTCCTGCAATAGTACAATACACAAAGGACGACGAAGCCGCAGACGACGAAGAAGAACACCGGCAGCCAACCCTGGTCACAGAGAGACACCATCGCTCGACGCTCTGTGCGCTGCAGTTGTAGTCCGTCCTTCAAGACGAAATCTTGGAGGCGATAAACACGCATCGGCCGGAGACACGCCCCATGCCTCATCGAGATCGAACAGGTCAAGGCCTGATTCCACCGAGATTGAGCCACATCTTTGAGTGGTGACAAGGTCGTGCATTGCAGAGTTGGATTTCGGAGCCGGCGGCCGAAGATGAGATGCACAGACGAAGCGCTACTTTGTTCATTAGGGAAAATGCGGTGGGAGCCTGGGAGGTGGAGGATAGGATGCCTCTGGTCTTTTAGAATGGCTCGTCTGTTACAGAAAATGGAGGCGATGACCACTGTATGTTTCGCAAGGAGAAGCAGTATTGCGACCATGTGGAGTTCAAGTTAATTTATAGGAAGGGCAAAAGAAGATGCATCGATAGGGAAAAGACGACTCATTTTTTCTTGATCGCCTAGATCAGTTCCCGTCCAGTCGCTTCTGGTGGATTTATGATGGGCTGCTTTAATTACCATTTCGCTAGTGGCAGAAAACAAAACGATTGGAAACGGATGGGCTGCCATATACGCTGGACTTGTGGGCTGCCACTTTGCTAGCAATAGAAAATTGAACGCGCAGAAAAACAAACCACAGGACAAAAACCGAATGGCCACTTTTTTAGAGGAAGGTCGTAGAGAGGCGATGACATGACAGAATAGCTGAGGTGGATAGGTTGATGAAGTTGATAGGCTGTATGTCAAGAGAAATAAGTTAGTGGAGATAAACTATTTAGGTATTATAGATTTGTTTTCACAAGTTTTTTCACAAGGGGGGATCGTGAAAATACGGGGCCAAGTCACTAGCCTGTTCCCTGTCTGAGCCGAATTCCGGCCCAAAACCTCACGGGCTGGCTAAATAAAGCCCCTTCGTTTCGTCGAAACTGCAGGCCCCATTCCGACCGAACGACACCACTCCGGTAGCCAAGTTCGCAGCGGCGGCCGACGGGAGAGCAGAGGAGACGACGCGGCGGAGGAGAAGATGGGCGACCAGAACCTGAGCCTGGGCATCCTCATCGACATCGTCGACGAGCAGTGGATGCGCGACACCCTCCCCGCCGACGGTACGCACGCCCTCCCCTCCTCCCCCTCCCTTTCCGCGCCCGGCGACCTAACCGAGGAGCCCGAGTCGATCCGCTCACGCAATGGTTTCCTCCTGCAGATATCCCCGTGCCACCGGCGATGGCCGTGAAGACCGAGGACACCGAGGACCCGGCGCCCGCAAGTACGCCCGCGTCCCGCCTTTCTTTCAATCGCCTTCTCCTGCGCAGTCCGTGGCTTGTGGTGACGAGTTTTAATCAAATCAATCCCGATCTGCATCCGGCCTTCACCGGGATGCGAACCCCGCTTGCGCTTGGACGGACAGTTGATTGATGGTGTTCTAGGTTAGGCAATAGGCACAGCCGCAGAGCTCCCAGATTGCGATGCTAGGTTAATTTGCGCGACTAAACTGCTAGAACTGCCATTAGCCCATAACTTCCCAAACAAAATGAAGGCATTAGGGCGTAGGGCTGCATCATGCTGCGGCTGCTAGTTAGGGAAATGTGTCTGTTGTAGGGCATCTTACTGATGAAACTTCCATCACACCAGTGATATTTGCTCTTGCTGGTGTGCGCCCTTAGATTCCCAAATCCCAATAGCATGATAGTTTTGTGCTCTCTCCGTTCAGAAACAAGTGACCTGGTTTTAGTTGAAATTTGAACTATAACCACGTCACTTATTTCGGAACGGAGAAATATATAACAGAAGTGAGCTGCCTTTTTACACTAGAGCCACATCATAAAACAAATCTGTTATTTCTATCGCTCTATGCAATTGAGTATGGATTTAAAATTGAATTATTTATCACTTGTAACCATCTACTCTCACACCAGGATTTTCTTGGCTGTCTTATTGCACTCACATTGGAGTTTAACATGGATGTTTAAGTTTGTTGATTTATTTAGCAGTGAACATTAACCACAGTCAAATGCTTGGCCCAAGTACCACTGGAGTTCATGATTTCTGTTAGCAAATTTTCCGTACAACTTATTTCAGTTGATCAAGTAATATTATTTCTAATGCAATTTCAAATTGTCTCCCTGTGATAAAATTTTGACTGCATACTTGCATCTTTACACTTTATCGTAACTTGGACCGTGAAAACACCTTGAACTCAATTTTGTAATATGAATGTCTGCTTGATTGCTAGGCATAAGTACCACTGTAGTACATTTCTGAGCAATACACATGGTTGAAGTCGAATGATTTACACTGTTATGGCATCGTTTAGAAATTTGAATGTAAAATATTTCCTGTCTGTATGGTCAATACTCAACAGTTGGTGTTTTGCAATTCTTGATAGGACCTATTTTATACCAAACAGATCAGGAAAGCCAGCCAGCACAAGGGGACGTATGGAGGGATTTTGCCTTGGAGAATATCTAACTGCTTATGATCTACAAGGTAAGAACATTGCTGGTTTAAGTGCAAGCTGACATGGTACAATGATACATTAATGCAGCATACATACACCCAAAAATGCTGTTAGGATAAATCTTGTGCTCGTCAATAGAGTGATCATTATTCACTATCATGTTTTTCATAAGCATTTTAGATATGAAGTCAATTGGTTTCCATGCATAGCATCTTCTTGGCTAGATACTGAACTTTATGATGAACATATGCTGTCATGTGGGTTGTGTAGCAGAGCCCATCGCTAATCTGTCCATGGTCAAACTTGGTATGAACTGCAGTGCTTCAAGGGATCAAGATTCTGCTGGAATTCTAGGAGCTGCACGGCGTACTCTGGCCTTTCGTAGATGTTTCTTAAATCCAGTGGATTAACTAGTGTAGTGTCTCTGGTTGAACTGTACTGTGTCATGGCAATATGTAAATGCTCCAGATATTGGTGGCATGGTGGTATTGAACATCATCAGAAACTAGACTATTTAGCCCGTTCTTAATTCTGGAGGCAGTCATTTGAGAAGTTTTGCTATGTACACAGTTTCTGACATAGAATATTTGTTTGCTGTTGTTTCTTAAACCACTTTAGTGTCATCACCTCCGAAGGCGGGCCAGTTCAGCTTGGAATGTTTGAAACATTAAGGCATTCTTAAATTAAAGGGCCTGTGATAGTGTGGGGGGCAAAATTACTGATATTGTATATAGCTGTACAATACGACGTGGGGGGCAAAATTAACTCGCAAATAAAATTGAATTTAACAATGCAAACTCCACACGCAAGGACCAGTAATTCAACAATTCTGCTATAACATCTGCATTTTCAGAAAATATGGCGATCTCCAAACGCTATGGCCTGATATATCACATTCATTTAGTAATGCAGTAATGTTTTGAAGAATTCATTTCTAAATGCATAAAAAAAATCTCCTTGAAGTGTGCTCACGACATAATCTTTCAGTAGCTAACTATACTCCACAACACACGCCACGGCAATGTAAAGAGGATTGCTTGATGAGAATGCATCCAAAACCTGCTAACCACAGCATCACATAATGATTTATAAAATGAGACAGGTATAATAGAGCTTTGCGCCATTTCAGGCATCGGACCACTTGCAAAAATGTTGATGTATACCAGATTGCTTCTAATCTTCTGATGAAACGCTTGCGGCCTGAGGGTTTACTAAAGTACTCCCTCCGTCCCATAATATAAGAACGTCTTTAACACTACTGTATTGTCGAAACGTTCTTATATTATGGGACGGAGGGAGTAGAAGGTTACATCCTACGCTGCGACAGATGAGGGCTACATCTCCATGCCATGTCAAAGACAAAGTACAAGACAGCTACATTTGCTCTGCTAACATATACCCCGTATGGTACAACTGCTGGAGCTCCACTGATCACAAGTATAATGAGTTGGCAAACATGATACCCCGACGCAAGCTTTCGCTCGCCAACCCAAACTTCTTCTCAAGGTTAACCTCCCCAACGGCTTCAGCAGCAGCTTTTAGCTGGTAAACAGATTCACACGGTCAGTTGGGTCAGTTGGTTCGAGAAGTAAAACAATGCATGTCTACTTCTGTTGACTGTGTACAGACTTGGGAACAGGAAAATGAAGTGGTAGGCATGCAGAAAAGGGCATAGAAGAAAGTAAATGTCAGTCATAATTACTCCCTCCGTCCCAAAATAAGTGTCTCAAGCTTAGTACAACTTTGTACTAAAACTAGTACAAAGTTGAGACACTTATTTTGGGACAGAGGAAGTACTATATAGCCATAAAAAAAAGGAAACATAGTCAACCTCCTATAGAAGCAACAGGTAGCTGCATTTCTTTGTACAGAGGCAACACAAGTCAACCTCTACATCCGAATAAATACCAGCTACTTACTACGCCAAGCTATAAAATCAGGCAGTACGACAATTGAAGTTGGTTTAGCTTTTTTTTGTGAGTAACTGAGCCATGCAATGATTTCGGCTAGACTTCAACTTGTAGGCCATATTTGGCCGTGTCACAGTGAAAGTAAACTTCCTCCACACGGATGCACATTGATCCGAAGAGGATATTCAAAGGCAGAAAATTTCAATTCACTTGCACACTGATCCAAACAGGACATTCAATGCCAGACATTCTGATTGCCCAAGTGATTTACTGCCTCCTACCCTAAATACGTGTCATCTTACAAAGCATGCAGTGACATTGGTAGGGAAAATACCACTTTTAGATTTTACATGAAAAATACCTTCACAAAATAAAATAAAAAAATCATAATTTTTTATAAGCATATAATACATGTATAAAGTAACAGTAGATGTATGTTGGAGACCATATCAATGTCTCAAACGGCATGTATCTGTGAATGGAGAGAGCAGGTACTCGTAGGGCGTAGCATACGCAACACGTACCTGATTTAGAAATTCATCCAGCCTCCTAACTAGCCGTATGATGCTTCCTTCAAAAATGTCAGTCATTTCTATCACCTCTCCGAAGGTCGCGCCCTGTGTGAACATGATAATCAGGAATCGATATAGAGCTAAAGAAATTGCAACAGAACTAACCATGTAGGGTAACATTGCATCTGATGGGGTAATTAGGCATGATAAGGATCAAATGTCACAATTAGAAATGAGATTTTATCAATGGCTGGAACTTTTCCTGAAAAGACGAAAAATCTATGGATCACAAACTGCACATGCATAGTCTGACCAACCTTTGACCAGCAGTATATGACATCCATCAGATAGGGTTTACAAGTTGATTCAACGTATTCCTCCACATTTACGTCCAATTTGCATTCTCGTTGTACCTAAAACAAGAATGAGAAATCAGAGATCACACTACAAGTACAAGGACTAGTGAGACAGTAAATAGTGGTGATACAACAAGTATGCACCTCAGCTATTTTTCTTGCAGCCTCCGAGAGTTGCATCATTGGCTTAGAAAGCTCATTTCTCAGGCGTATTTGCTCACTTGACTTCTCACACGGTACAAAGCAGCTAACAACAGAAGCAACTTGATGGTGATCAAGATCATTAAATGTACCTAGTCACGTAAAACATATTAATGCAATCCTGAATATAAAGTACAAAAAAGAAACTGAACATGGTATCGTGTTAAGCAGGTACCGTTGAACATAAGTTCAGTGATAAGCAGCTCATCCCCAGTGTCTATTAAACAGGCAGCACGTCCCTTTAGCTGGAGAACACCATCCGTGTCAATGTGACCAAGCATCTTCAGAACGCGAGACCGGTTCTTTAGTTCATCCCTAAATTTTTGCAGCTGAATGGAGGAGAAAAATGTAAGAACACATTTAGCTCTTTAAGAACGATTAAGTGTACAAAGAATTAACCAACCTGTGAATCCCGCATCTTTGACTTTAGTTGTTGAATTTCATGATTCAGTTCAGCCTTTCTTTGGTACCATGACAGTTGCTGCTCACTTTGATCAGACTAAGACACAAAAATAGCACAAAAAAAAGCGGGTCACAGTAAAAAAGGGGCTGGACATTTCTTAATTGAATTGTGATGACAAGGCATACCTTATTAAGTGGATGAGAATGTAATTTCTCCTCGAGACCATCAAGTTTATGAACCAAGTCAACTAATTCAGGTTCTTCAATACCCATGTCCTATTAATTGTATCAGATTATATCAGAATAGACCACTTTACAATGCCAGATGATAAGAAAATATGCTCCCAGGAACTGGACCAGCTAAATACGACAGCAAAAAAATGACAACAGAAGGTAGAGCACAAGAGGGCAGCAAAGGGTTTGCGAACATGTATATATCAGAGTAGGAATAAGCAGGCAAATATATTGTTATTTGAGCTATTGCATCTGTGTTCTCTGCCTGTGTATCACTATCATGCATGAGCGAGTGGCATGCTAAGTGCCAAAAAAATGTCCATCTAAATCCTGATGAGATATTCTGCGTTTTTTTTTTTGGAATTTCCGCTCTCTCTAGACAGAAATGGTACTTGCAGTGCATCATTAATAAGATTAAAAAGTGACATCATGTAAGAAGAATTTTCACCGTAATTGGATGTAGCTTTGGAAGCCCTTGGGGGTAACGTTTTCCTAGTTCTTGAACTGCAAAGAGTATGTTTTGTCTCGCTTCAGGTGGTCGTAGATCAGTTGGAATGCTGATTCTAACGCTGCTTAGACCAGATAATAAAGGTAATGGTACAGGCACCTGCATAAACCTCAGCATTAGTCAAACATAGTTTTGGGACATACTTAAATGACCATCATAATGTGGTACTCTAGTGAACTGAAGATATGACACCAATTAAAACCCTTCATCATGAGCTTCAACTCACCACATGCATTTCTCCCTTCTCTCCTTGGCGAGGTGGGCATGGCTTTGAACGTGGTCCATTGACTCCGTTCTCACTTGAACTTGAAGAGCAATGAAGCAAGGTATCCACTATATAGTTATTGCGAGATGCACTTAATGCAGGGGGGAGAGTATTAGATGCTGGAGGTTTCTTCACAACATTTACGACCACGCCCCACCCCCAGTCTGTTGAGCCATCTCTGACTTTAACCTGCCATGAAGCAAATTGCTAAGTGCAAGGGAATTTGTGCAAATTTCATAAAACCAACATCATAAATCAAAACAAAGCAGCAGTTCAACAAATAAAATAAAATGCTGAACATAACTAGATACACTATTCTTGCTGTAGTGCTGTCGAGTTCAGATATATCAAGCACTAATGAACATGTATATCTCATCCTCAAGAAAGAACAGAACCTATGAGAAATAGAGTTACGTACCAGCCTTCCAGGGACCAAATATAACAAAGCTCTCTCTGGTCTAATCATCTCAGACATGATTTTCTTTTCAAGTTCAGATATATCAAGCCCTAACTTGTGATACTCGGCAAGATCATTCTGTACAGAGAAGTGTTGTTAGTCAAGCAGATGAACAGTTATGTATTACTACAATTAAAATAGCATACCTCTCCAGTAGAGTCCAGCAATGTAGCTTCATTTTCCAACTTTGTAATCTTCTGAACGACTTCAGGTAATGCCTGAAGAGCAAGGGAAGCTAATATTTGACATTGCCAAGGAAAGTCAGGAGAGGCATCTATAAGAGGTCCTGAAACAAACCTTTTCATACTGAAACTGGTGGAATGAATTTCGGATCACATGTTCAGCAGTAAATTGGCCCTCCGCACGACTCAGTAAATTCAGAATAGTGTAGTAGCTCAGTCGGAAAGTACTGATGAGAGGCGCTGGTTTACCTAACACCATATCCTTGATAACACTCATTTCCATCTGTAAATTTAACTCATATTAAGACCAAGAGACAAAAGACAGACTAAAGGAAGCACATGAGCACAACACAAAAGCTGAGAGCGTATTTAAGTTGCATAAGAACCACGGCTTACAAAATAAATCTTGATATAGTATCTTCATATGGAAGACAATTCAAGCATGAATATGGAATGAAACAAGTGTCTTGAAGGACAGCTCCAATAGCGCAAAGTGAATGTTGACACAACTACTAAGAAGTCAGAACAAATTACATTTGCATAAGAACTACTGCAACTGCAAGCTAAGTGAATATCGATTTGAGAATTATATTCAAATGTGAACATGGAACGGCTCTTGGGTGGACAACTTCAATAGCACAAAATGACACTCAACACAACTACTCAGAGGTGAGAAGTTGGAACAGGTCATATATCTTTCAAATGTAAAGTCTTAAAATATATCTTAACTCATAATGACATCAGGTAGTCCTACATGTCACTGCATACGAATAACAATGAAACTGTTATAGTTTAAAAGTTAAAACTTTAAATATCAAAACTGATAAACATATATCGCAATCAGAACCATGACTATAAGTGAAATAGAAACCATTTACATCATACAAAAATAAAGCAGTTATCAGTTGTCACATTTCATTATGCTTAATCAACCCAAAAAGACAACTGCAGAATCTGGACAGGGATGCATTTGATCAAATCATTGTATTAAATGAAGAGTCCATTAGGCTTGTTGAGTCAACAAAGAGAAAACAAAACTTCTTGCATGATCATAGTGCTTTATAAAATTTATGAAGAAAAACAAAGATAGTTGCAACAGAAGACTGCACAGCCTTACCTTCTCATCAATCATTATAACACAAATGCCACGTGCATCCATGCCACGTCGACCAGCTCTTCCACTCATCTACAAATGCATACGAAATTATAGTAAGAAGGGCTTGTACAAAATTCAATCGACCTACCATATGCCCGACTTCTCTTCATATACAAAATATTTACCTGTATATATTCTCCAGAAGCAATATAGCGGTTACTATCACCGTCCCATTTCTTGACAGATGTGAAGACAACTGTTTTTGCAGGCATGTTCAGCCCCATGGCAAACTGAGGAAATAACAATCATTATCAATCAAATGGTGCTCCTAAAGAGTGTAAGATGCATTCCAGAAAGTATAAGACAATAGTTCTCTGACTTTCCGTAGTTCAAAAATAAAAAATAGAAGTGCCTTTGAGGAATGTAATTCCAAATTATACTAAATGTAAAGGGACAAAATAAGTATAAAGCCAAGCGGGTAATCAGGGTTAAAGGGCATACCGTCTCAGTAGCAAAAAGAGCTTTCACAAGACCTTCTTGGAAGAGTAATTCAACCAGCTCTTTAATTAATGGAAGCAGTCCAGAATGGTGTACTGCAATACCTCGTTTAAGAAGAGGCAACATCAACTCTATAGCAGGTAACCCTCTATCTTCCTCACTTAAACAGAAAATAGCACTACGGAAAACCTGCTCGATGTTATCCTTTTCTTCCTCAGTGTTGAAATCAAGTTTTGACATCGACATGGCATGATGTTCACATTCTCTTCTACTAAAGCTGAAAATTATGACTGGTTGAAACTTGCGGTCCATAATCATCTGCAGAATTATAATTCATCGAAATTAAGCAAGGATATGAGTGGAAAGAATTAAACTAGGTATAAAACATCAACAACTAAACAGTGAATACTGAAAAGTGAGACGTGAACTGTGGCCTAATTTCCTAACCCAGTGAGTGGTGAATTACAAAATATCCATACAAGCTGAAGAAAGCGTAAGCATCTATTGTTGATAAATTTGGAAAGCACAGTGAGTCCAGAAATTATCTTGCATACAGTATGTCAGTGACTGCCTACCTTGACAATTCTGTATATGTCAGATGTTCCAGAAGCATTTCCACCTTTTGCGATTCGGCCACTGGCTTTAGGCCCACCGCCCTTCCTCCCATCTGGTTGACTAGGTTGCTTTGCAAATGTGTCTTGCAGCTTTAGAAAATTATCCTCCCTGAACTGACCATTTTCATCCACTACAAGGTAGAGACCAGACCCACCTATTGGGAACACATAGTGCTGTAGCGGTGTTGGCCTGAAGTCTGTGTACACGACGTGACAAGGCTGCTTGTGCAGATTGCATATCCACTCAGCGAACTCGGTTGCATTTGACATGGTAGCAGAAAGAAAGACCATCTTGATGGCAGGGGGCAGGAAAACTATACTCTCTTCCCACACAACGCCTCTCTCACGATCCTTCATGTAGTGGATCTCATCAAATATAACCCAACCAACTTCCTTGATCACCTCGGAGCCCCTATAAAGCATCGCCCTCAGGATTTCTGTTGTCATGACCAGGCAAGTAGCATTTGGCTGAAGCGTGACATCACCAGTCATCAATCCAACATCAGAGAACTCCTGAGTAAGCTCCCTGTACTTCTGATTACTAAGAGCCTTCAACGGGGAGGTGTATATCACCCTCTGCTTGTCTCTGAACGACATTGCAATGGCGTACTCAGCGATGGCCGTCTTCCCCGCAGAGGTGTGAGCTGAGACCAAGACAGATTCGTTCCGCTCCAGGCACGCGATGGAGATGCTCTGGAAGGGGTCGAGCTGAAACGGGTATGTCTTGGCCATCTCCCCATTAAACGCAGGGTTTGAAAGGGTCCCATGTACGGCCTCATCCTTGGACAAATCGTAGCCGTTGGGGACAGCAACCTCATGGATGCACGACCGGGCAAGGTTCGGACGCTTGGCAGACGAGCCAGGCAACGACTGCTGCTCGTCCAGAACAACAGCGGAGGAATTGTCCTCCGAGCTCAGCTCGGGTGCTTTGCGCTTGCTGCTATTCTCCACCTCTTCCATTTCTTCGATACGACCTACCTTATCACATCACATCAGGAACAAGAGTTAATTGCAGCAGGATAACATCAGAAACATCTAATTGACCCCTTAAGAGGAAAGAAAACATTGCTAGGAGCAGCGCTAGACTAGAATTACCACTTAAAATGCCAAGAATGGTGCGGATTTGGCCAGCTTGAAAGATTCCAATACCACGGTACCAGTAAGAACAAACTCTAAACCACAACAGTACCAAAAACAGATTATGTGTCCCAACAGTGAACAGTGGGCGCTTTCGTACGCGAACTGCGCCGAGTGTCTCAGACAGTTCTCAATTTAATCCCCCCACCATAACAGATTATGCGCCATATACAGAAATTACCACCTCACCACAACAAATATTTATAAAAATACACAGAAAATTGCCAGAACAAACGGACCGGGAACATGAAAGCGAAATGAATCAATTTCAGCAAGATACGCTAAGCAGGGGCAGGGGCGGATCTAGATGGCGCACCGGGCGTGCGCCCGCACACCCATCATTCCTCGAGGTCGGTGGGGTTTAATAATCATGGATGACAGAAGCTCGTACCTCAGAAGCCAATGGCCAAGGTTGGGGACGGGGTTGGGAAAGCAGGGAGGCGACGAGCTTGGGCGGCAACGGCGATGGCGGCAGCGGCGGCGCCCGCGAGCGAGAGGCGGAGGGGTTGGCCGGTTGAGGGTTGGGGGTTGAGGCGTCGGCGGTGACGCTAAGCTACGGCGCGGCGGCAGCTCTAGGGTACAGGGGAAGAGGAGGTTTTTAGAGCCGCATTGGGGCGGCTTGGAGCCTTTTTTTTCCCTCTCTTGGTGAAGAGACGTGGGCTTGGAACATGAGGTCAGGAGAGGAAGTCTAAGGGCCTGCTTTGATGGCCCAAAACTAATGCAAATATACGGCCCCGGAATATATTCATGCCGCTGGGCTTCGAAATTCGAACACTCTTCACGGGAAAATGTGTATACTGCTGTGCACTGCTATGTGCCGCTTACTGCAAGGCACCCCGCTGCGCCTACAGGGTGTGGTGGTGGACGACCTCAACTGTTTTGGGGTGGGGTCCCGCCTCCAGTATTCTTTCCCCTACGGCGACTGCCTAGGGTTTCGACGTACTTCGGCGCCGTCGCCGGTTTTTTCCTCTCTTTCCCTCGGTAGATCTTCGCTGGTGTTTCCTTCGGACTCGGGCTACTCGTCCGTGGTCCGTTGAGGATCTGCTGGTAGATCGACCTAGGTTTTGACGGTGAAGGGTAGATCGGTTTTTCTCATGGCAACGCAACCGAGCTCCCAAGGGCGGCAGGGAAAGGAGACGACGGAGGAACTTCTGGCCAGATTGAATTTGCAGGAGGAGGAGGATGATGAGTTTGTGTGGGAGGATGAACTGCCGGACCTGGGGGCACCGGCGAGATGGCTTGCCATAGTTAGGGTGCACACTTCAAGGACCTTTAGCCCTAATGCTCTGTACGGGGATATGCGTGCCGCATGGAACCCTGCGAAAACGGTGGTTTGGAGAAAGATCAAGGACAACTTGTTCACGGCTCAGTTCGGATGTCTAGGGGATTGGAACAAGGCCATGGGAGAGGGGCCGTGGCTCTTCAGAGGCCAGGCGGTTATCATGGAGGAGTATGATGGTTTTAAAAACCCGGATAGCTTCAAGCTGGATAGGCTGGCAGTATGGGCACAGATTCATCGCCTACCTGACAATTTCTTGATTGAGCCCGCAGTCAGGGGGATGGCATCACGCATAGGGGAGGTCGAGGAAGTTCAACTGAAATTACCAGCAGGGTTTTTTGGAGAATTTGTCCGTGTTAAGGTGAAGATTGATATCAATGCAAAAATCAAGAGGTTCGTCACTGGAAAGAAGGGAGATGAGAGAGTTCGATACCAAGTTAAGTATGAAAAACTACCAGTATTTTGCTATAATTGTGGTGAATGTGGGCATTGGCATGAGGAGTGCGGCGATGGAATTCGTGATACTACAAAGTTTGAGTGGGGCGACTTTGTTTTAGCCGACAATATACGCTTCAGACAAGCGGGTAGAGGCGGTTTTGGTACCCAGAGAGGTCGAGGAGGACAGAGGAATGCAGGAGGAAGAGGCAGAGGGCGAGAGCAGTTCAACCCTAATCAGAGCTGGCGATTCAATGCATTCCATCATGAAACTCAAAGTGAGCAAGGCCAGCAGGTTGCGAGTACAGGTACGGTACCGATAAATGGCGAACCAGGGCCAAGTGATTCCACTGCAATGATTGAAGCGACGAGCTCCATGGTGCTGGGTGTAACCGTAGGAAGTAACAAAAGACAGTCGCTTGAAAACAATGTATCTCCCGGGGTAGCTCTGTTAACCAGGGGGAGAGAAGATGATGTGGTGCCTGCGAGCTCTTCGGCTCTTGTAGTAACAAGCAAACCAAGCGGGGTTCCCCCGTTGCCGCCGGTCTATGTCTCCCCAAGGAAAGAGGTGAAGCGGACTAGGAAGGATGCTGGTAATAAAGTGGCTTTGTTTGAACAACCAGATGCTACAAAAGGAACAACGAGTTCGGAGGCAGAGGGAATTCAAAGTGGTAACGACACAACCTTGATATCGGCGGGCTCCTTCGAGGAGTGCCGCCGGACACAATGAGTATATTGTGCTGGAACTGTCGTGGGGTGGGTAGACCTGCGACAGTTCGTGAGCTTTGCGACCTAGCAAAGCAATTTACCCCGGCAGTACTTTGTATAGTAGAAACACAACTAGACAGAGTGTGTGTCGAGAATTTGAAAGCTTCGCTTTGTTTTGATAATAGCTATGCTGTAAGTAGTTCTGGTAGAAGTGGAGGATTGGGTCTTTTTTGGAATAATGATGAATGTTCAAGGTTACTCCAGATACCATATTGATGCACTCATTAATGAAACGGGACCAAGTCCGTGGAGGTTAACTTGTGTTTATGGAGAAGCACAGGTGGCAGCAAGGCAAAACACATGGGATACAATTCGGGGTATAGCTGGGTCTTCCTCTCTCACATGGCTATTGATAGGAGACTTCAACGAAGTTTTACATGCAAGGGAACATGATGGAGTTGGGCAGAGAAGCCAAAGTCAGATTGCAGCATTCAGATCAGTCGTCGATGATTGTGCCCTGCTGGATTTAGGGTACTCAGGAATTCCATGGACCTTTGAGCATAAAGTTACTGGGGGATCATATACGCGTGTGAGACTTGACAGAGCACTAGCTTGCAGTGCATGGACAGCGCAGTTTTCATTGGCTCGTGTTGATCACCTTACGGCATGATCATCGGATCATGCGCCAATCATATTGCATCCATTTGGTGAAGTGGAGAGGAGACAGCGACAACACACCTTCCGGTATGAAACTATGTGGGAATCCCACGACCAACTACATACAAAGGTGACGAATGACTGGGGAAGCTCGCCGGTTTGTGGTTCAGTTGCGGAAATCAAAGAAAAGTTGTCGGCCCTAGCCTTGTCGCTGTCCGCATGGGACAAAACGATATTTGGGAATGTGCGGAAGCAGATCAGATCCCTGAAACATGAGATGGAAATATTGTTGAGAGTGCCAGGGAGGGTTGGCCCTTCTCACAGGGAATTGGAAATCAAGGAGAATCTCATTGAACTATATCATAGAGAAGAATTAATGTGGAGACAGCATGCGAGAATTGAATGGCTTCGGGCGGGAGATAAGAATACACGGTTCTTTCACTTAAGGGCAAGTATGCGCAGAAGGAAAAATATAATCAAGTTGCTGGTACAGGAGGACGTCAACTCTACGGAGGATGTACAAACTATGAAGGACCTGGTTAACTCTTTTTACAGCAATCTTTATACGTCAGAAGGGGTCCATGATATGGATGAGGTGCTGGACTCGGTACCAGTAAAGGTAACCGCCCAGATGAATGAGCAGTTAAATGCGCCTTACACTGCTGACGAGGTAAAGAAAGCGTTATTTCAAATGGCTCCAACGAAGGCTCCCGGACCTGATGGTTTTCCCGCTCATTTTTTCAACATCATTGGGAGGTTTGTGGAGAAGAGGTAGCTAGGGTGGTACCTCGCATTGTCTCGGGTACAGAAAGTGCAAAGGAGATCAATAACACGGTGCTAGTTCTAATTCCAAAGGTGAAAAATCCTACTTTGCTAACACAATTCCGTCCAATCAGTTTGTGTAATGTTTTGTATAAGGTTGCTTCAAAAGTGATAGCTAACCGGTTGAAGCTAATATTGCCGGAGATCATTTCCGAGGAGCAGTCGGCGTTCGTCCCAGGTAGATTAATTACGGATAATATCATTGCTGCTTATGAATGTCTCCATTTTATGAAGAGAAACAAAGCTCAGATTCACAGGTCTTGTGCATTGAAATTGGACATGATTAAGGCCTATGATCAAGTCGAATGGGACTATCTCAGAGGAATTATGCTGAAACTTGGTTTCACTCAGAACTGGGTAGATATTGTCATGGGGATGGTGTCTTCCGTTTCCTTTTCTGTGATGTTTAATGGACAAAAATTGGAAGAGTTTACTCCTACGCGTGGCATCCGTCAAGGGGATCCTATTTCACCCTACTTGTTTTTGCTGACAGCACAGGGCCTTTCGTGCCTCTTAAAAACTCGTGTTCAGTCATCTAACCTTGGAGGAATTAGAGTGGCTTCAATGGCTCCGCCGATAAACCACTTGTTGTTTGCAGATGACAGCCTGTTGTTTTTTAAAGCAAACTCAGAAGGGGCGGAAGAAGTATCTCTCTTATTGGAAACCTATGCCAGGGCTTCTGGTCAAAGAGTAAACAGAGACAAATCATCTTGTTTTTTCAGCAAGGGATGTCCAGATTCAGTGAGACAGCAGGTGAAGCAATCTTGCAAGTTCCCAATGAACAACTTAGTGAGAAATATTTGGGGCTACCTTCGGATGTGGGCTCATCAAAAAATGGAACGTTCAAGTACCTTATTGACCGCTTATGGAACAAGATAAGAGGATGGATGGAGAAGTCCCTATCTGCTGCAGGGAAGGATGTCCTTATCAAATCAGTTGCACAAGCCATTCCTGTTTTTTCGATGTCTTGTTTCAAGTTGCCTAGAGGTTTATGTGAAAAGTTAACATCTGCTATAAGAGCCTTCTGGTGGGGAAGCAAACAAGGGAAGAGGAAACCCTATTGGGTGTCCTGGGATAGCATGACAATGCCGAGGTACATGGGCGGACTTGGCTTTCGTGATTTTGAACTTTTGAACTTGGCTCTCCTGGCTCGGCAATCATGGAGGATTTTAATCTATCCGGGGTCACTCAGCGCTCGAATTCTAAAGGCAGTATACTTCCCTAATTGCTCAATTCTTGAAGCAAATATTGGAAATCATCCATCCCAAATTTGGAGATCTATATTGGAAGGTAGAGATATCATGAAACAGGGCCTGATTAGGCGAATTGGCAACGGAACAGCGACGGAAATATGGAGCACCAATTGGATCCCTCGGAAGGAGTTAATGAGGCCGCTAGTTTCTAAAGTTCCAAACCCTCCCCAACTAGTGGCTGAATTGATTGATTCAGTGAATGCGAGATGGAATGTGGAGCTTGTAAATCAAGTGTTTTTGCCGTTTGATGCACATGCAATCTTTCAGATCCCGATATGTTTAAGGAATGTGGCGGACTATTGGTCCTGGATGTTTGAGAAATCAGGTATCTTCAGTGTACGGTCTTGTTATCGCATGATTGTTGAAACCAAGAAGAGGCGAGAGGATTGGCTTGAATCACGCCCGATGACATCTAATAATAGAGAGGATGAATCCGCTTGGGTTGGGCTATGGAAAACCTCGGTACCTGCTAAGATCAGGGTTTTCTTGTGGAGGCTCGCACGCCAGTCCATCCCAACAGAGGATGTTAGAATGCACCGGAACATGACTACGAGAAGCACATGCTCTATTTGCGGGACTCCGGACTCATGGAAGCATAGCCTGCTGGATTGCACTACAGCTCGATGTGTTTGGGCACTAGTTGATCAGGAGTTGATTGATGAGCTGCGGAGCAACACGGAACATAACGCGAGGAGGTGGTTATTCAGCATGATCGAGAAACTCACTCATGAAAAGTTCATCAAAGTAGCAGTTACCCTTTGGGCCATTTGGTGGGCGAGACGGAAACTGATACATGAAGGTATAAACCAAAGCCCTCTGTCGACATATATGTTCATTACACACTTTCTCTCAGAGCTTGAACAGGAGGAGAACCGATCCCATACCCATGTAACGAACTCAGTTACGGCAGTGCCGAGGAAATGGATTCCGGCTGCACCGGGATGTGCCGAGATTAATGTGGACGCTGGGGTTTATCGTGGAGTTGGAGCAGTGGCGGCGGTTTGCAGGAACAACAATGGAGACTACTTGGGATCCTCGGCTTTTGTCATACGAGGATTAATAGATCCGCCTACTCTTGAAGCTATTGCACGCAGGGAAGGTTTATCTCTTGCTGAAGATCTGGGGCTCCAGAATATGGTGATAGCATCGGACTGCCAAGAGGTAGTGAAGAATATCGAAGGAAATTCAGGTGGAAACTATGGTGGAGTGGCGAAAGAGATAAATTTGTGGCGAACTTTTTTTAGTTCTTGTTGTTTTAAGTTTGAATCAAGAGCCTCAAATGTTGAGCCTCATAAACTAGCTAGGCATGCTACAAAGTTGGCTCAAGGCTGACATATTTGGCTGGGGTTACCGCATGACTGTTCTGTAATTTCGGTAGCAATACCAACTCATGAATAAAGCTTAGCTTTTTTGCTCAAAAAAAAAAAAACTGTTTTGGGACTTTGTTGATGTCTTCGTAGTTGTCGTTGGTTTTCCTAGTTTGCCGAACTGGTTTGTTACTGCCAGGGCTATATGTCGCCTGTACAGATTCCTAATAGAATCACCTATGGGCGACGTCTAGTGGGCCGGCCTAGTAGGATGGATTGTTCGATGTGTGAGGTAGGTTCGTAGATCCATTTTTCTATGTTTGGTTCTTTTTCTCTTTGGTTTTATTTATTTTTCCATCGTTTTTAGGATTTTTGTATTCATTTTCCTTTGTTTTTTAATATTTTTGTTTTTCTATCTTTCATGGTATACTCTGGTTTTCTTTTCTTTCTTTCTTTCTTTGTTTTCCTTGTTTACTTCGGTTTTTTTGCTTTCATTTTTATTTCATTGTAGGTTGTATCGGTTTTATTTTTCCCAATAAATGTCTAATTTTTTCGCAGTACATAATGTACATTTTTAGAGCACCCACGAATCATTTTTATGGTACACGTTGGACATTATTCAAATATATGATGTAACTTTTTTTAGATACATGTTTTGAGCACTTTTTTGAAGTAACATTTAAATACGCATTGTACATTTTTTAATGCCAATAAACATTTTTTCTAGTTTCACCGGTTTTTTTTGCAAATACGTTATTATTTCTTTAAAATGTCACATACATTTTTATAGTGGAAATAAACTTTTTTAATCAATGCATACTTTTATTACATTGTATATTATTTTTAAATGTCATGACATTTTTTTGAAATGTGGGAATATTTGCCTAAAATGCGGCATACATTTTTTAATGGCACAATACAATTTTTTTACATTACGCAAACAGTTTTTACATTGTATAGATGCAACCTCCCATTGTCCAATTATATGCCTATTTTTTCATATAATTCGTGTTCTCTTTAAGATAGTACTTGTTACTTGGCAACCGTTGGGTATTTGTTGCTTTCATTTACTTTTGTGTAAAACATGCAACAATCACAATTACTTCGGGCATTTTATACTAATAAATTCTTGATCGGATATTGTTTCCAGATGATTGTTGCACTGACAACTCAATTGTTAAAACTTATAAGTGTTTTCTCGCTCCCACCATGTCGAATATATATTGAGGTGGTAATGCTTCTCAATGAAGAATAATGTGATCCTTTGCACTTGGGGGATATCAAGCACTTTTCTGGCTTCGCTGTGAGGGAGCATAGACATGTATAAATCAACTTGGAATTGCTTGTTTACTGAATTTATTTTCCACCATGGGAACAACTCAAGGCTCAAAAGGTAAAAATTGTGCCTCAGAAACCAGAACATGTTCTTGATTCTTCATCAATTTTAAATCAACTAGTCACACCATGAGCACATCTACGTGCACCTGATACGCAGTTCAACATGTCACATGTTACTGATGATCTTATACTTTTTTCTTTTTTTACGAGAAAATTTCCGATCTTATACTTTATATTGCTTATATGCCTTCTTTGGAAAATATTTGGATAGACAAATGTATAAAGCAAAAGAACTTGATGATAATGCTAATGCACCCACTTCGCAACTTAGGAAACCAAACACTCCATGTACACTCATTGTGTATGATTAAAACTTTGCTATATCATTTGTGAATTGTGAAACTAAGAGCATCTCCAGCCGCGCCCCCAAGAACGCCCCCCCGGGCATTTTTTCGGCCACCGGCACCAAAAAATCGGCCCAGTCGCGCCCCCAAGAGCCCAGTTTTCGCCGGCTCGGGCCGAAATTGGCGCCGGCGGACCCAACCCGAACCCGGCGCGCTGGGGGTCTCTCGGGGGCGCCGGGCGAATCGTTTTTGGCGCGAAGAGCCACGGGCCCGTCGCGTCAGTGACTCGACTCTCTTCTCGCCGCTTCGTCGTCCTCATCGCCTCGTTTCCCGCGGCGAATCAATGCCAAAGCTACGCGCGCTGCCGCGTCGGCCAGCCTCCATTGATGCCTCACGGGCGGCGCAGTGAAGGCTGGGCGACGCGTCCCTCGGCCGCCACGCAATCAGCCAAGCGTAACGCGCCGGCCAAACCTACCACGCGGCGCCTCCGCCTATATAAGCCGACCGCCAGCGCGCCGGTGACTCGCACAGATCATCCACCACTGACGCGCCCATTTCTCCCCCTTTCCTCCTCTCGCCGTCCCCAGTTGAGAAGAATGGTCGAGCGCTTTCCAGGCGACGGCGCGGCGGCGAATGGATTCGGGCGCCGTCATCTTCACGAGGACGAGGCTCGCCTCCTTTTCGAGGTCGAGTACCAGGTCCTGCCGGACATGCGGGTGCCCGGGGCGTGGAGGATCAGCGCCGGCGGCGTGCCGGTGCCACCGCTACCCACCGACGCGGCGCGGCGTGCGGAGATCGCACGTATCCGCTCGTCCCTGTCGCGTGCGGCGAGGGAGGGGCCCCGGTACGCCCCCGACAGCCCGATCTAGGAGCCCTACTTCCGTCGCCGGCACGCCTAGCAGCTCGAGGCCACCAACGGCGTCGTGCCCTCCGGCAGGCTCAACGCCGACGGTCGGCGCCGGTGGTGGGGCGTGCCCGGCTGCACGTTGGAGTCCGTCCTCGAGTACATCAAGGGCGGCAACACGCCGCGCCTCGAGTACCCTGCTCCCCCGTCCTTCTCACGCCGCCGTGGAAGCTCCTGGACGCCAAGGCGCATGGAGCCCGGGGCGTCCTCCTCCTCGTCCGATGGCTCTCCCTGCCTCCACCTCCGCCCCGTCAAGCCGGAGCCCTAGGACACGCCTGTCAGCGTGCGTACCCGCCGCTCCGGCGCCCTCGTCGAGCCCAAGGCGGAGCCCGGCCTCCCCCCGGAGTACGAGGAGATAGCCCAGCGCGGCTTCTCCGACGAGGACGCCATGCGGTGGTCGCGCGATGACTACCTGCGCGAGGAGATGGTCCAGCAGTGCCGGGCCCTGGAGGAGATCGCCGCCCGCAAACGTGGGCGCGAGGATGAGAACGGCGTCGTGGTCCTCGATAGCGACGACGACGCCGCCGCCCCGGACCGTCCAACCCGCCGCGCCAACCGGGGAAGGGATGCAGCAGGGACGACGGAGGTGGGGGCGGGGACGACGGCGGTGGCGGCGGCGACTACACGCGGTTCTACAGCCTCCTCGGCATGTAGAACCGCGTAGGCGGACGGCGGGCGGCGAGGCGGGCGGCGAGGAAGACGGCGGGGGTAGCCCGCGCTAGTTTTTTTCTTTTTTGTAAAATATGTTTAAATTTGGACGAATTCGCCGATGTTTGCGTTAAATTTGAGCCGTGTTTGCACCGAATTTGAACTTCTCAAAAAACCGTGGGGGCCGCGACTGGGGGGCATCACGCCCCCAGTGCGCGGTTTAGCGTCGGTGCGCCCCTAGGGGGCGATTTTTAGCCCCTCCTGGGGGGAGGGCAACGGCTGGAGATGCCCTAATAATTACTAATAATGATCTTGATGCTATAATTGGACTATTTATAAGGGGAGCTTTCTGGGAGATGTTTATCCCAGATAATGACCTGTGAGCTTCTAACATATATTTTAGGGCCATTTGCATTTCAGCCCCTAACTCGAACCACCCACTCACATTTACCCCTAATAAAATCATGTGCTCAAATTTGCCCCTCTTCCGTTAAGTGTGGTTATAGAAATGCCCTTCCGTACATTTTCCGTCCAGTCAAAGGCCTTTGACTGTTAGATTTTTCTATACGCGCACTTAACGGTCAAAGGCCTTTGACTAGACGGAAAATGTACGGAAGGGAATTTCTGTAAGCGCACTTTACGGAAGAGGGGCAAATTTGAGCACACGATTTTTTTAGGGGTAAATCTAAGAGTGGGCGAAAATTAGGGGCATAAATGTAAATGTCCCTATATTTTAAAGCTAATGCTTATGAATTCTCTGTTGGACCTTATTGGTGCAGTCCTATTCCCGATTAAAATCGGACTGCACCAAGGGTAAACTTTGAGCACTTATCTTTTTGCTCTCGTGATGGATGAGGTCATAAGGGATATACAAGGAGATATCCCATGGTGTATGCTCTTTGCAGACGATGTGGTGCTAGTCGATGATAGTCGGGCGGGGGTTAATAGGAATTTAGAGCTATGCAGACAAACCTTGGAATCCAAAGGTTTTAAACATAGTAGAACTAAAAACGAGTACATGAGGTGCAGTTTCAGTACAACTAGGCACGAGAAGGAGGAGGAGGAGGAGGTTAGCCTTGATGGGCAGGTGATGCCTCAGAAGGACACCTTTAGATATCTGGGGTCTATGTCGTAGAAGGATGGAAATATCGATGAAGATGTGAATCATTGAATCAAAGTTGAATGGATGAAGTGGCGTCAAGCTTCTGGCATTCTCTATGACAAGAGAGTGCCACAAAAGCTAAAAGGCAAGTTTTATAGGACGGCGGTTCGACCTCAATGTTGTATGGCGCTGAGTGTAAAAGGTGACATGTTCAACAGTCAGGTGTGGCGGAGATGCGTATGTGGAGATGGACGTGTGGCCACACACAAGGAAGGACAGAGTCCAAAATGATGATATACGAGATACTGTTGGGTAGCGCCGTGATACGTCTCCAACATATCTAATTTTCCAAACACTTTTGCCCAAGAAATTCCCTCCAGTGATGGTATCTAAGATAAATCTATTCCATGGAGTTACGCCAACATAAAAATTGCAAAGAAGCACGGAAGTGGAAAGCTTCCTATTAGATCTATCTTGAACATTGCAAATTCTAAACCAGGCATCTTTTAAATTTTCACCCTCCCTTTGTTTAAAGTTGAGGACCTCACTCTCGGGAGTGATGATGATAGGTGTGCTAGACATGATGACAAGCAAGCAAGCAACACACAAGCAAACAAGAATCAAGCGAACGAAAAACACACGGCGGAAGACGGGCAAATAAAACGGTAAGGCTGAAGTGGGGGAGAAGAAAACGAGAGGCAAATAAATGTACTGCGAAGGATAAGGGTTTGTGATAAGTACTTGGTATATGACTTTTGCTTAACCCTCCCCAGCAACGGCGCCAGAAATTCTTCTTGCTACCTCTTGAGCTTGCGTTGTATTCCCTCGAAGAGGAAAGGAAGATGCAGCACAGTAGCATAAGTATTTCCCTCGGTTTTTGAGAACCAAGGTATCAATCCAGTAGGAGACCACGCGCGAGTCCCTCGCACCTGCACAAACAAATAAGAACTTCGTAGCCAATGCGATAAGGGGTTGTCAATCCCTTTACGGTCACTTACGAGAGTGAGATCTGATAATTATAATTTTGGTATTTTTGGTTTAATAAAACAACAAATAAAAGCGATAAAGTAAAGTAGATGTAGATTGATATGTTGAGAATAGACATGGGGGCCATAGTTTTCTCTAGTGGCTTCTCTCATGATAGCGATATTCTACGGCGGGTAAACAAATTACTGTCGAGCAATTGATAGAAAAGCGAATAATTATGAGACTATCTAGGCATGATCATTGTATATAGGCGTCACGTCTGAGACAAGTAGACCGAAACGATTCTGCATCTACTACTATTACTCCACACATCGACCGCTATCCAGCATGCATCTAGTGTATTGAGTTCATACGAACAGAGTAACGCCTTAAGCAAGATGACATGATGTAGAGGGATAAACTCAAGCAATATGATGAAAACCCCATCTTTTTATCCTTGATGGCAACAATACAATACGTGCCTTGCTGCCTCTACTGTCACTGGGAAAGGACACCGCAAGATTGAACCCAAAGGCAAGCACTTCTCCCATTGCAAGAACTATAGATCTAGTAGGCCAAACCAAACCAATAATTCAAAGAGACTTGCAAGGATATTATGAGCACACATAAAAAGTTCAGAGGAGAACCAAATATCTTTCATAGATAACCTTGATCATAAACTCACAATTCATCGGATCTCGACAAACACACCGCAAAAAGAGATTACATCGAATAGATCTCCTCGAAGACCGAGGATAACTTTGTATTGAGATCCGGAGAGAGAGAAGAAGCCATCTAGATACTAGCTATGGACCCGAAGGTCTGTGGTAAACTACTCAGAACTCATGGTGAGGGCGATGATGATGATGAAGAAGGCCTCTGTGATGGATCCTCCTCCCGGAACAGGCTCCAAGATGGGATCTCCACGGGGACAGAAACTACGGCGGTGGAATTAGGGTTTTCTCTCTGCTTCTGGAGTTTCTGGGGTACGTAGGTATATATAGGAAGAAGGAGGGCACCGGGGGCCACACGGGCCAGCCTCGAGGCAGGGGGGCGCGCCCTGGGCCCTCTGTCCCCTGACTTGGTCCTGACGTTTCCCGAGCATGATTTTCTCCAAAAATATCTCTCGCGAAGGTTTCATTCCGTTTGGACTCCGTTTGATATTCCTTTTCTGCAAAACCCTGAAATAGGCAAAAAACAGTAATCTGGACTGGGCCTTTGGGTCAGTAGGTTAGTCCCAAAAATGATATAAAAGGGAATGATAAAGCCCATTAAACATCCAAGACTTCATAAATAATAGCATGGAACAATCAAAAATTATAGATACGTTGGAGACGTATCAGACGGTACCCGTTCTTTCGGGCTAGCCGTGGAGTGTGCTTGTTGGTGGTTGGGGGAGTATAAACTTTACCATTCTGTTTGGGAACCGCCTATAATATGTGTAGCATGGAAGATATCGAGATTCCTGGTTGTTATGTTGACAATGAGAGTATACCGCTCAAAATACTATTCGTCTCTATTTCAAAATCGAGCTCTGGCACCTCTACAAATCCCTGCTTCCCTCTGCGAAGGGCCTATCTATTTACTTTTATGTTGAGTCATCATCCTCTTATTAAAGAGCACCAGTTGGAGAGCACCTTTGTCATTTGCATGTATTGCTATTAATTTGCATTGAGTATGATTATGACTGGATCTCTTTTACCATGAATTACAATGTCTAGTCAGTCCTTGATCTTTAAAGGTGCTCTGCATTTATGTTTTGCGGTCTCAAAAAGGGCTAGCAAGATACCATCTTGTTATATCATATTATGATTGTTTTGAGAAAGTGTTGTCATCCGAGGTTTATTATTATTGCTCGCTAGTTGATTATGCCATTGATATGAGTAGACATGAGACCTGAAAGTTATTGTGAATGTGGTTAGTTCATGATCTTTGCTGAAAACTTGAATGTTGGCTTTACATATTTACAACAACAAGAGCAAACAGAGTTTGTCAAAGATTTTCTTTATCACTTTCAGTTTATCAACTGAATTGCTTGAGGACAAGCAAAGGTTTAAGCTTGGGGAGTTGATACGTCTCCAACATATCTACTTTTACAAATACTTTTGCCCTTGTTTTGGACTCTAACTTGCATGATTTGAATGAAACTAACCCGGACTGACGCTGTTTTCAGCAGAATTGCCATGGTGTTATTTTAGTGCAGAAATAAAAGTTCTCGGAATGACCTGAAATTCAACGGAGAATTATTTTGGATTATATAAAAAATATCTGCGGAAAGAACCAAGCCAAGGGGCCCACACCCTGTCCACGAGGGTGGGGGGCGCGCCCCTTCCCCCTGGGCGCCCCCTGCCTCATGGGCTCCCTGTTGCTCCACCGACGTACCCCCGGACTCCATATATTCACTTTCAGGGAGAAAAAAATCACAGAGGAAAAATTATCGCGTTTTACGATATGGAGCCGCCGACAAGCCCTAATCTCTCTCGGGAGGGCTGATCTGGAGTCCGTTCGGGGCTCCAGAGAGTGGAGATCGTCGCCATCGTCATCATCAACCTTCCTCCATCACCAATTTCATGATGCTCACTGTCGTGCGTGAGTAATCCCATAGTAGGCTTGCTGGACGGTGATGGGTTGGATGAGTTGAACATATATAGTTTTGTTAGGGTTTAATCCCTAGTATCCACTATGTTCTAAGATTGATGTTGCTATGACTTTGCCATGCTTAATGCTTGTCACTAGGGCCCGTGTGCCATGATTTCAGATCTGAACCTATTATGTTTTCATGAATATATGTGTGTTCTTGATCCTATCTTGCAAGTCAATAGTCACTTACTATGTGTTATGATCCGGCAACCCCGAAGTGACAATAGTCGGGACCACTTCCGGTGATGACCGTAGTGTGAGGAGTTCATGTATTCACTATGTGTTAATGCTTTGGTCCGGTACTCTATTCTTAATATCCCTTAGTTTCCACTAGGACCCCGCTGCCACAGGAGGGTAGGACAAAAGATGTCATGCAAGTTCTTTTCCATAAGCACGTATGACTATATTCGGAATACATGCCTACATTACATTGATGAACTAGAGCTAGTTCCGTGTCACCCTAGGTTATAACTATTACATGAGGAATCGCATCCGACGTAATTCTCCATCACCGATCCAATGCCTACGAGCTTTTCACATATTGCTTGTTGCTTATTTACTTTTCCGCTGCTACTGTTACAAAAGCTACAAAAACACTATCATTACTTTTGCTACTGTCCGTTACTTCCATATTACCTTACTACTAAACTACCTTACTGCAAATACTAAGTTTCCAGGTGTGGTTGAATTGACAACTCAGCTGCTAATACTTAAGAGTATTCTTTGGCTCCCCTTTTGTCGAATCAATAAATTTGGGTTGAATACTTTACCCTCGAAAACTGTTGCGATCCCCTACACTTGTGGGTATCACGCCGATTGAAGAGAAGCTTGTCCAACATCGTCTAAGATGGTTTGGGCATATCAACGGAGGCCTCTAGAAGCGGTAGTCCATAGCGGACGGCTAAAGCGTGTCGATAATGTCAAGAGATGTCAGGGTAGACCGAACTTGACATGGGAGGAGTCCGTAAAGAGGGATTTGAAGGAATCGAGTGTAAGCTTGCTATCCATGTGAAGTGGTGCGTGGAAGCTTGCTATCCATGTGCCAGAACCATGAGTTGGTCACAAGATTGTATGGGTTTCACCTCTAGACTACCCCAACTTGCTTGGGACTAAAGGCTTTGTTGTTATTTTATTGGTGAATCAAATGGGTTCAATGGTAAAACTCTCATGTGATTTCGAGCTCCAGTGATCTCGGATGAACAGTAAAAAAAAAGTAAAAAAATTCAAAAAAATCTGAATTTTTTTGTCAAGAAACTTTGATGTTCTTTCTACATGCTGCCAATTTTCGTGATGAAAAGATATTTGTGGAGGTCTCGGCAAAAGAAAACATAATCATGCTCCAAAAAAAACTGTTTTTGGAAGCATTTTGGAGCATCGATTTTGTTTTTTTGCTGAGACCTGCATGAATGTCATTTCGTCATGAATTCTTGCACTCATGTAGGAAAGACATCAAAGTTTCTTGCCAAAAAAATTCAGATTTTTTTGAATTTTTTTTACAGTTTTCTTGGATTTTACTGTTCACCCAGGATCACTGGAGCTCGGGATCAAATACTACGCGTAAAAGTCCTTATGATCATATAGTGAAATTGTGGCATTTGTTAATCTTTTTTGCTAAGAAAGACATGTACCTTCACTATTACATGCGTAAGTTGTTGACTTTTTCACTTTCAGGTGATGCGAAGATATGGTTCAATAATTTTCCACCTAGAAGCATAATCAACTTGGAAAAAATTGCTCATGATTATATTTTAAATTTTATGTCTATGCAAAAGTTGAATGTTATTGCCAAAGAAATTCACAAATTTTCCCAACTTAGGAATGAGAGTTTGCACTTGGCTTTGGGGGAGGTTTTGTGAATTGCAAAGAAGTCGTAGTCATGGTGTTTAAGGATAATGTTCTGCTTGATACATTTCATATGCTCTAACCCCCGAATCTTGGATGCAAAAAGATTGTTAGAACATGACACTGACTAAGGCTAAGGAACTTCTTGATGCTATCTCCAAAAATCATGATGATTGGAACATTGCTTTAAACCCTTTATTTGCAAATTTATATGCTAGATGCTAGCAACGTTCCACCTTATCTAAGTATATGAAGGACATTTTTACCATTAAAATAAAATCACCAACTTAATAAAAAACTAATATACTTGCAAATATTCTTGTACATATAAATTTATTGAAAAACTAGGAGATTATGGAGTTCCAATTATACCATGCACCATTAAAATATTATGCTAAACATGATTTATGTGACTTAGGTGCAGGTGCGAGTGTCATGCCCTTATTTCTTTATAAGAAATTTTACTTGAATATACTAATACCAACCGAATTGGAGATACTAATAAGTTTGTTGCGAGACCAGTTGATATTTTTGTAGTACCCTTCTCTCTTTATTCCTGCAAGACCATTTTGAACACAAAAATGGGATTTATTGATTGCACTCAAGGCAAGTTTACTTTTAATACTGAAGGAAGTGAGCACATTGTTTATTTCCCAAGGAATGCCAAAATCAATGAAAATAAATATTGTCCTCTGTCAAAGTGGGTGATGATCATTCATATTGGAAGTTCCCAATTTCAAATGCATCCCCGAAAAAGGTGTATCAAATAATTATGGTTGGAACCATGCTCAAGTGGAGGTAACACAAGCATATAACTGATTTTGTAATCCACTGAAGAATTATTAAAAATGCTTGGTCACCCTTTCTAATAAAATCCTTGGCGTTACAAAGTCAAAAGTTTTCAATATTTTTCCCTATGACCCACAAGTATGTTTTGTTTTACTTACAACTTCAATTAGAGTTTTTTTCCTGTCATTAAGCAGCTTTATTAAATAGTAAAAAGTGGTCAAAATAAAACATATCAAAAAATATCAAAATACATTTTAGTGCATAAATAGTTTTTTTTTAAAATAGTGTATAAATAAATAAAAGAGCATGAGTGCCATGTGGAGGCCCATCTGGGACCTCCAAAAGGCCCACACGATTGGGCCAGATGGTTGCGGTCGGGGGATGGCTGCTCGGTAGGGTCATGTGGGGCCCACTAGCCACCCATAGGGGGCATAGGCATGGGAGGCTTCTTCCACCTTCCACAAGCACGCCATATTTTTCGAAAACCGTTTCCAAGCTGTTCTTGATGCCAATTGGGGATCTTCTGCTCTCGCCAAGTACTCCCTCCGTCCGAAAATACTTGTCATCAAAATAAATAAAAGGGAATGTATCTAGATGTATTTTAGTTTTAAATACATCCTTTTTTGTCCATTTTGATGACAACTATTTTCGGACGGAGGGAGTATATGTTTTGAAACTTCGGAGGATTACCCAATGGTATGTTTCTGCCCCACTCATCCTATTAGAATTTTGATTAGTGCCTTATATCATGCTATGTTTTCTACTGTTGTTAAACAAGAAAATGAGTCGGCATGGTAATTTGAAATTTTCTGGAGTAGTTTTGATGCATTATATAGTCACTATAAGCTTAGTGGAGTTGTTTCCCACATTTTTTAATGAAAAATCTCACTTTTTAGTGATACGTTGAATCTAATTAGCTCAAAAGTGTTAGTAGTTCATCCTGAAAGGGAGAGACTAGAGCTTCATAGAGTAGCCAAACATTGAGAAGAATATTAATGGCGCCTGCTATGAAGGTGGTGGGACAGAGACTGGCTAGGCAACATGTTGGATGGTGTTCAAGTGCTTGATTGTCAGCTCGCCGAGCCTCCTAGTAGTTGATTCCTCGTTTATGAGGATTCGTGTTATCTTGTATCGCTTTCTCTTTGGGCAGTGATAGGCCCTGATGCGTCAGACGAACGGTTGGGCCGGTCGTATGCCAGCCGCCCGATTCGCACGTCCCTGGCCGCTCGATTTCGCCAACTGGCCCCGCCCTGCGCGTCTTCTTCGTTCTCCCAACACCATGAGCCCGCGAGATCCCCTCCGGAAAAAAAATCCCCCACTCTGGGAGTAGTCTCCCACACCGCGGGCCACCCGTCGCCCACTGGCGCATCAGGTTGTGCCTTCGCCGCACCCGTCCCCCCACAGCTAGCCACCTCCGTCGTCGGCTGCAACTAGATGATGAGGCCACACAACTCCATCGCCGCCGGCCATCGACACATGCAGCATTTGCCGATGTGGCTCGTAGCACCGGCCGTCGCCGCTTCCAGCATCTGCTAGTCGAGATTCCGGCTGCAGCTGCAACACCCCCTGCCCTGGTCGTGGTCACCGCCGGGGAGCTTGTGTGTTCACGGGGTCCAGATTTTCCGTCAGTTCATGGTTCCAACCAAAATGCATGGATGTAGCAAAAATCATCGCCAATGGTAGCAAGACCGAAACGCGGTTGCAGCAAAACGCGGTTGCCGCCCGTCGCTGCTTGCAGCTAATCCATGAACGGATGTAGCTAAAAAACTCGCCTGTGGTATCGTTTCTGGTTGCCGGTGGTAACAAAATTCAGGATCCCCGTCCATGTCCATCGAAGCAAAAAAAATCGCCGATGGTAGCTTTTGTGGTTATCGGTTGTAACGAATTCAAGACCTCGTTGGCCGTGACGCCCGTTGCCAGCAACTGTTGTGGATGCAACACCATTTTTTTGCAAGGCCGCCGTGCTCCTGGTATAGCTTTGTTTTCGATTTAGCTGGTTGCAGCTTTTTAATTGTCGGCTCCAGCTTTCTATTTGTGGGTTGTAGCAATTTCATCTCCCAACCCCATGTTTTGATTTGCTGGTTCCAACATTTTCTTTGCCGGTAGTAGCTTTTGCAATAGCTGGTTCCAGCTTTTGATTTTGATGGTTGTAGCAGCGTCTTCTGTCGAACGCGACCAATAACGGGAGGTGGACGAAGCAGCTTGCGGTCGCGGCCAATGGTGGGAGGTGGATGAAGCAGCTTGCGGTCACGGCCAATGATTGGGAGGTGGACGAAGCAGCTTGGGAGATGCGGTCACGGCCAACGAGATGGCGGCGGCGTTGGAGTAGCTCGTGGCGGCGCCATGGGAGCCTGCTCGAAAGATTTTGCCAAAGAAAACGATTGGAGAAGGAGCCACGGGAGTGGATAAGGCGGCGCTGCGTGATGGACCAGACCGGCCGAAGTTTTGGCCGGCGCACCGGCCACAAGAGATTCCCTTTCTCTTTTCGCTTTTGGGCATGTCATGTGTTGTTGTCCCACCAAATCTCTTATTTATTTTTCCTGTACTTGGCTAACTTAGTGTGCAAACATAAATCAGAGCGAAAAAGTATTTAATTTTTTTGTATGAACATGGTTGATGCGTTATATATAAAATGGGGGTGAAAACCTACTCTTTAAAAAAAAGAGTGAATTCCAGTTTTTACCCCTTATTTTGACATTTTTGACACTAATTACCTCATTTAGCGAGATTTCATCCGTTTTACCTCATTTAGCAAAAATGTTGCCATAATTTACCCCATTTAAAATTTTGTGAGCATTCTGACCGGTGGGTCACAATTGTGAGGTCTGGCTGGCATGCCACGTCAATTGTTTTTCCTTGCTATTTTTCTTACCACTGAACCAGGCCGCGCGACTTCTTCTGACCGGCTCAGCCGATGGAGGCCGCTCGCGTCACATCCAACGCCCAAGTCGGCCGCGTGCCACACTCGCCTCATGTGGCTTCTCGTTCGCGTTGCTCTCCCCCAATTAAACATGCAAACTGATTTCCTTGTAAGTATCAAATTCCTCTAGCATGTTCACCAATCACCATGCCTGCACCATCTGTTAACTCAACCATAGAGTTCCCGTTGGCGGTTGGCCCCCTTATTCTGATAATAAACGTTGTCCCAAGGGTTAGAAACAAATTCCTTCATCTTCTCCTTTATATCAAAATAATTAATGAAATCCCTCTCAATCATCTCTAGCTCTGGATTCTTGTATCCACAGACATGTACAATATGCCTAACACTCAAAATCTCCATTGCCATCCGATTTGTGCAAGAAAAATAAAAATGAATTTGTGCCTGCAATCATAATATACTGTAATATGGTAAACAAGCATGTTTCAGCATGCATCATAAGATACAAAGATCCAAAATTCCTTTACAGCTAGCAAGTAACAACACACGTATTAATACTCTTCCGGTCAACATATTTGCTAATCTACAGGATGAGAACAAGCATCAAAGTTAGAAAAGTAGTGTATTTACACCACTTTAATCTAATCTACAGAACCATCCATGCATATTTAAGGCCGTCTGTGATAACTGGAAAAAACATACATGATTTTACATTATATCAGTCAAAATTTCTCCTATAATTTATTCAATGGTAATATGCCATGCTGATCAAGTACAGTCGTCCCATCAGAATTTTTCAAACAAGAAATGAGTTTAGTAGGGTGAAAAATAGACAAGAAAAACCCGTTGACGTGCCATGCCAGCTAGAGCTGACAAATTGCGATCCGTCGGTCAGAACACAAGCAAAAGTTAAAACAGGGTAAATTGCGGCAACACTTTTGCTAAATGGGGTAAAATGGATGAAATCCCGCTAAATGGGGTAATTAGTGTCAAAAATGTCCAAATAGGAGGTAAAAACCGGAATTCACTCTAAAAAAAAACTAGTCAGAGAGTTAGCTCAAACAAATTAAATAATCTTCAAGTTCCTTGCACTCTCCACATAATCCCGTGACAGAAAAGTATTTCTTTGCGCACAAACGTGACGTCCTCTTATTTCCTTCCCTAACCCTAGGGGGCTAGAGCAAAATTTTCCCTCTAGACTTCACACGCGAGCCTGAGGATTCACATCCCCTCTGCTTGTCGCTTCTGCGGCTCGGCGGAGAACCCCGCTGCCTCTATTACGGTTAGTAGTTTAGTTTAGGTTTTTTTAGTCCTTGCAGGTGTGGCGCTCGGGCGGACGGCGACGTTTCTTCTTTGAGTTTGTTTTTTCGGGCTTCGATCCTCCTCAAGTTCGTCTGGACGTAATCGATGGAGCTCCGACATAGATTCCTCCCGTTTCCTTAGGGCGGTGAAGTTTGAGTTTCTCGTCATGTTGCGAGATTTGGTGTCAGGTGGTTCAGATATATGCAAGGGTTCAACGACGGCGACTGCGGCTCCAGGGCGCTGGTCCTTAGGGGCATGTTCACGAAGACTTCCCGACTGTCATCGACAAGGTTAAGCCGGATTCGGTAGGGCGACAAGGTTAAGCCGGATTCGGTAGGTGAACGACGCATCGGCGGCTCGTTCCGACGGCAGTAGTGATCGTTCGGTGGTCTTAGAATCTCGATGTAATTTTTATTATGTTTGAGTGATACTTCCGATGAACTTTTACAATAGATCTGATCCTTTCCGCAAACGAAAATCTTATAACAAGAAGACGGTACAGATCTACATCTTGTCTGGAAGAAGATTTTTTTTACCATTCTTTCCGTATTTTGTTGTATTCACTGTAGCATTGCATCTCTCTCCCTCTCTCTCGTTTGCATCTTGGCCAAGCTGTACCCATCGTGCTGGCTAGGCTCTCTGTATTATTGGTTTGATATTCTTTCTTAAGCTTCAACATCTGAACATGCCAATTTGGTTGTTGGTGGTGGCAGTTTGCAGGTTTGTCAAACGATGACGCTTAACTGCATGTGCATACTTTATGCGTGCTGCATTAAGAAAAGCTCCAGTCTCGGTCACGACGTATCAGCTGACATTTTGTTTCGGCTGCAAAGAGTTTTTGTGTTCTGAGAATTATAGCCCTGACATGGATGCCAGGCAGGCACCATCCATTTCTTTTGCTTTTTCTTAATCGACGTCTTAACCATATTGGTCAAAGCTCCTCACATGTGCCAACAAGAAGGCAACAAAAGGGAAAATACGGGATTAGATGTAGATGTCATCACTGAACAACCAGCTTCACATTTTGGTCTTCGTTTTTGATCTCCAGTAGTACCTAGCACCCCCCCCCCCCCCCCCCCC
>LR738710.1:129501575-129603752 GCA_902687465.1 Secale cereale | reverse complement strand
CAGTTCCAAATTAATTGAAGGTTTGGTTTTGTCTTAAGTCAAACTTCTTTAAATGTGATCAAGTTTACAGAAAATGTAACATCTACAAAATCAGATTAGTTTCATTACTTTGGGGTATATGAAATTGCAGAAATGATATAGTTTTTAACAGACATACTCGTATTTTTTTTTTTGCTGGTTATCTACAAGGCACTGCATGGATCTATACATGGTCGTTAGTCACTCCTGCGAAAGTCAGGGAACCTTTGATTACTAGGTCTTACCTGATGGGAGATGGTAGTTTGAAATATTTACAACCGGTTTGGATGGCGGTCCAGTATTAGACTAGGTGTGTAGGCATCTCACCCTATTTTCGTCAGTTGTGGCAATCTTTACCCATTGGTTTTCATTTTCAGCTCTGTGCGAGTTTGTACTGGATCAGTCTTTTCAGTTACTTTGTTTAATAAATGGGCTGCATGCATCACTCTGATGCAGAGGCCGAGGGTTATCATCCTTTAAAAACAATTAGTTTCATTCGGTTCTTTATAAAATATATCTTCGTATTACAAGTATATATTAGATACGTAGATTTCAGGATATTTTCTATATATAGTTGTTCCAAGTTAAACAAGGTTGACTTACGACAAATCTACAACTTCAGTTAATTTAGAATGGTGTGTGTACATAATTTATAAACTCTAAAAATATAAAATGATACAAATGAACTAATTTCAGAAATAACTCTAGAAATGATCGTGCCCTTCAAACGAGAAATATCTTAAGGTTATTTGTACGTGGGCATACGAATAATCACATTTTTCACATCTTATTTTCTAACCTTTTGTTGAGATATCCAAAATCTCATAACTGTGTTGTAAATAATGACAACATGGTGTGGGAGTCAGCGCAAGTCACAAAGCGCTGGCCAGTTTTTACCCAAAGGCCATATGAGGGCTTTAACATTCCGTTGTTAACTTAAAAGATCATGACATTATCATGTAAAAACATCTCTAATTGGATAAATAATCATGAATTACTACTACTTTCCTTTGATGACATATACATATGACGTGATGTTCTTCATGTCTGACACTAAAATAATGACAATTTGCGGCTTCACCAGGTATTGTCCCTATTTACAACATGGGGTTCCATATGATTTGGTAACTGAATAAATACCTAGGCCAATGTATTTTTCCATCTGAAAGGTTCGTCGTGGTTGTCTCCACTGTTGTCAATTTCACCATTGTCTATTCCGTTAGACGGTTTCCCGGGCAACCTTGCCTTCGTTGGAGCTCTACCGCCTCGACGTTCCTGAAATTAGCAATAAGATGATGTCTTCTTATTCATATGTTTCAATGTCTTTACGATCGTAAATGACCAGAACAAATGAAAATCCAGTTTAAGAATGTATGCCTCTATTGACTTACATCTCTGTTGTAGGGGAAATCCTCAACTTCAAGCATGTGAATGATCTGTCCAATCTTTGGCCTCTTGGAAGCATCAGGGTCCACACATCGCAATGCCACGAGCAAAGCTTTCTTCACTGCTCTAGAGGCAGGCTTCTGGGGCATCTTTGGATCCACAACCCCCTCAGAGTTTCGGGTGCTCACCATTGTCTTCAACCAATCAACTAAATTTACCTGAAAATGTTTAATTATAGAAATAAATGCAACTAACAAGTTCCAGTAAAAAATGCATTAACAAGCTCATAAGGCTATACGAAGGCACATCAATGGCTAACCTCTCCGGGTGGCCTGTTATAATCCACTGGTACTCTACCAGATATTATTTCCATGACAAGGATCCCAAAACTATATACATCGCTTGTTTCATTTAACATCCCGGTCCCTGCATACTCTGGAGCAACGTACCTACAATGATCAACAACAAATTAGTAACCACTAATTCATCCCACATTACAGTATCACCATAGGTGCAGGCAATGCAGAGAAACTAACCCGAAAGTTCCCATAACTCGTGTAGTTACGTAACTTCGCTCTGAGCCTAAGAGTTTCGCAAGTCCGAAATCAGAGAGCTTAGCATTCCAGTGCTTATCAAGAAGGATGTTGCTTGCCTTGACGTCCCGGTGAACCACCTTTGGTTCAAGCCCCTCATGCAAATACAATAACCTACACTACAAAGTGTGAGATGTTTATGTGACTAGGCAAAATGTCAGTAATAATAAGAGTTATCCAAACTGAGCAACACACACCCTTTTGCTGTCCCTAGTATGATCTTCATCCTGTGTTCCCATGTAAGGGGGCTTACAGGTCCAACATCCCCGTGGAGCCATTGTTCCAAGTTGCCATTATCAACATACTCGTACACAAGCATCCTAAGAATAAGAGCAACATTTACATCACCACAATCCATAATTATTGATTCTATAACTCAGCAAGGTAATCAAATAATGTGCACGCACATACGAGACAATACCTCTGATTCCCCTCGGCACAGTATCCTAGAAGGCGCACCAAGTTCTTGTGTCGAACACGGCCAATTGCTTCAACCTCAACCTTGAATTCTTTCTCCGCCTGCCCCCTAACAAAGTCAAGAAAACAATTTTTTTGACCAATCCAAGCCGGTCCTAAAAAGTTGAACATATTTATTGAAGAAAAAACTATTTTTAGTTGGTCAACTAATGAAAAGTTCGTATTTTGTCCCTTAACCCCCATCCGGAAAACTTGCACTTCAACTTTTTAAACCGGACATTTTTTGTCCCTCAACCTAGCCAAAGCGGTTTGACAGGTCATCACACACCTGACAATCTCTCTCTCTCTATACCCTCTGTCTTTGTCACCATATCTTCCACGTAGGCATTTCATCGAGCAGTACGCTCTCACTTACACCATCTCGTCATCTGCACTTACTCCTCCCAGCCGATGTCCCCGATGTGTACCCTGTCCACAAGCCATGGTGGTGCCACCGGCACCAGAGCCGACGAGAAGATGAACGCAATTCAGCAGGTGACACTGATCGCGTGGCACCAGCCGCTGGCATGCTTCCGAAGTCGCTCGGTGTCTGACCGGCGAGCTAAAGAGCACGATCCAGCGGTTGGCACGGAGCGGCGAGGGCAGCGGCTGCGCACAGCACCCTGAGCCAGGCGATTGATGGCACCGAGCGGCGAGGGGCAGGTGTCCCTCAATTAAAGCACACCGAAGCTACTGGCTACGAACATACCTGAAATTACTGAACCTAAGCTGCAGCTCATGCAGCATCCGGCACCAATACTAACAGAGCATATCATATGGATGCTTTTCAATTTGGAGCACCGATAAATTCAAATTCAAATTCAATGAGGGTGTTCTCGGGTGATCCATAGCCATTGCAATTCACAAATAGTGACAGATATGATATTTCAACGTTGACAACACTTTCATCCGAGATGACAATTTCAAGTTACTGTAAAATTTTCAGAGCAAGTTCCATGAATAGCAAGTGAAGTAGTACCTGTTGTTAAGCAAGCTCTTGACGCCGACCTGCGTGCCGTCGTGGAGCACGCCGTGGTACACGATCCCGTACCCGCCCTCGCCGATCACGTTCTCGTCGGCGAACATCTCCGTCGCCGCCTCCAGCTCCTCGAGCGTGTACCAGTGGCCCCACCCGTGGTGAGACACCTCCGGTACCGGCCTCGGCGCGTGGTGCGCCGGGGCCGCGCCGTCCCCGCTCTCGCAGGTGCTGCCCTGCGACGACGGCATCCCGCTGCTCCGGTGGCTGTGGTGCGGGGGCTCCTCCGGGTACGTCATGCGGATGTGGTGCTCCTTGACCGACGGCGGCGGCGTTATGGGGGACTGGAGCACCTGCGCCAGCGGCATCTTCGCGGCGGCGGCGTGGGAGGGTGCTTCTTGGATGCCCTCGGGCGCGTTGACCTTCCTGGCATCCTTACTCGGAGGCGCGGACGTGGGGAGGTGGTGGGCGGGGGTGGTTGGCCGCCGCCGCCGTGAACCGAGGAAGCAGAGGACGGAGAGGAGGACAAGGAGCAGCACGGAGGCGGCGCCGACGGCGATGGCGAGGAGCACCCACAAGCGTAGCCCGAACACCACCGTGCTCCGGGACAGCTCCGAGTCCGACATTACGGGAGCTGCCCGAGCAAAGGCACCACCACTCTGCAGCTTCTCCCTCCCCTCGAACTGGTGAATCTCTCCGGCCGGGCCCCGAGCAATCAAGCCGCAAAGATCGCCGGACTCTGCCGCGCAAACGGCCAGATGCTGGACACGGCAGCGCCGGAAAGAGAGGGGGGAGGTTGATCCGGGTGGGTGATCGATCGGGTGCAACAATGTGGTTGCGAAGATTGGATTTGCTTGCTGGGAAAGCGAAGGGCGGTGGATGGTTCGGTTCGGTTCGGTGTCGGCGTGATGAAAATTCAGGATTATGGTGAGACGAGAGAGAAAGAAAGAAAGATAAAAAGCTGGAGCAGCCGGTGGTTGGCGCGATGAAAATTCCGGGGCGGACGAAGAGACGCGGGGAGAAGATTACCGAGCACGAATTGAAGGTTGGTGAAAATGATGCTAGCGCTAGGCTAGGCTCGAGTGATGGACTGAGATTGACAATTGAAGGGAAGAGGGTGGGAGAGAGAGAGAGAGAGAGAGAGAGAGAGAGAGAGAGGGCGCTGCGGCTGGCGAGAGGAGTAATTGGGAAGTAATGGGAGCACTGCTGCTTCGCATGCATGGCCGAAGGTGGAGCTGAAGAAGCCAGGCGCAGCGCAAATTCAAAGTGTGGAAGAAGGGAGAAGGGGGGCAAATGTAAAAAAGAAAAATTAGGTGTGCATTGCGGTGAGGAGTGAGTATCTGCTGATATTCTCTCCGCCATCTGCCGAAGGAGCTGTCATGGATAGCATGTTACCACTTTTCTAATCCTGATTTTTATTTATTTTTACATCCAATCATTTGTTTCGTAGGGTGCGTTGGATCCCCAGGCTACTATTCATGAATTCGTGCAAACCGGTAGATATTCATCAAAGTTTGGATAGTAAATAGCATAGATCACCCGTACTTAGCATGCAAATTAAGTCTAGTGCAACAAAGTCTCAAATTCGACTAGATCCCGGGTGTCCAACAAGTTTTTCAGGAACGGGCCATGTCCTCTCACACATATTTCTCCTCCAGCTTCATCCAGCAGTGTGTGCACGTAAATGACCGTCCCGCTGACCTGTGGTACAGCACCGCGGCGTGTGCGGGCTACATATAATATATAGACCAACATTGAGTGAATGAATCAATCAACAAGTTTAGCAAGAGGAAGTAAAACTTATCATCTCCTTCATGCCCGCGTGCAATGGCCACCTTTCCTCGAGCTGACCGACCAAGTTGCAGAACTTAACGACGCTGACCTGGATAGTGTGTCAATGATACGGCAACGACCTCACGTTGTGGTCGTATGATGTGCACTTCGTAGAGCGCAATGTGCTTTACTGCGTGAAAGTTTTCATGCACTTGCTCCCATAAGGGCGGCCCTACGACCCCGCCTATGAAATCCGCGGATATGGCCACCCACACATCGCACAACAACTCATCCTCCGTGGTCGACTAGCTCACCATCCTTCGTACTCTAAAAAATAATATAGCATTTGAAAATAAGCTCAATGACATTTGACCGAACACCTGCCAGGCGTGGTGTCCGCCATGGAGGTCATCGACAGGGGGCGGAGTGTACCTGGGTAAAAAAACGGCTCCGAGGCTGAAAACTCCGTCGGAACAGCGAGCGGGCGCGTCGGTGCTGGTTGCGAATGTTCACCAATGCCCTTGTGGCCGCCGGAGACGAACAACATCGTCGACGGAGGTAGAGGGTGCGGATGGAAAGCAAGGGGAGAAGGGGTGGTGTGGAAGAAATTGGGACCGGGAGGGGCGATTGGGTGGGTCGGGGATGTCGAAGTCCTATGTTTCGGGTGTCCGGACTCCCACAAACCTCCCACATTTTTGTCACCGATTTGCAGGAGAAATCGCGTCCGGATCGCTCCACGGACCGACACAGGTCGGCGTTGGATGCCTTCCGTGGTCCGGACAGAGCGGTCCCGACGGTTGCGGAAGGTTTACGGGTCCGCCTTGGAGATGCCCTAAGGATGCGTTTGGTTGCCCGCATCCACCCCAATCAGGCCCGCGCGGGAAGAATCTAGTTGATTTGGTTGGCTGGGCTACATCTAAAACTTGGCCCATATGAACCTCAAAGCATGTTTGGGCCTGACTCTGGAGGAACGGCCGTTTTTTGCGAGCCAGGCACGCTCGAGCCACCACGTTCGCACATTGTCAGGGATATTACTACCAGGTATAAACCGCCCAGGAGGGGCCGGTTTATGTTGTCAAGATGATTTCGAAGCCTAGTGGAGACATGAAGCAAGAGACTTTAGCCCAAGAGGTTTAAAGCCCAAGTGTTAGGGCCCATGATTTGTAAACCGCCATGTTATGTAACTTGAGATGTAAGATAGAAAGAATAAAGACCAAGACAGATACGTTTATGAGCCGGCCTCGGGATTCTGTAAACCGGACCGGGCGTCACCTCTTATATAAAGGGACGACCCGACGACGGTTCGAGACAGACAACTACAGCTCGAGACACAGGCAAAGCGGATTCGCTCCCTGGTCATCGAAACCCTAGCAATACACAGCAAACTAGACGTAGGCTTTTACCTTCATCGAAGGGGCCGAACTAGTATAAAATCCCTGTGTCCTTGTCCGCTTTAACCCCTTTAAGCTAACCCGTAGCGATGGCCTCGCGACTAAGTCCTTTTGCTAAGACATCTGCCGTGACAAAACCACGATAGTTGGCACCCACCGTGGGGCTATCGCACGATGGTTTCGAGTTCTTGAAGGGCAGCTTTGAAGGACTCAAGGGCTACGCAGTAGGCTGGATGACTAAGAGTCGTCGCGGCAAGGTCTACATCGACGATGCAGGCTGGGGCCCCGAGGCCGATTCAATCGAATACGGATACCGGGTCCCCTTCGGCAGCATCCACGTCTTCATCGGCAAGATCGGCGAAACGGGCCCTGAGCCGGACATCTTCCCCAACATCGTTGAGCCGGCTCAGCGTGCGAGATCTGCCCGGATTCAGCCCGCGGTGAAGCATGTCTTCGTTGGAGCAGTGCATGGAGTGCAAACCGAGGACGGATCGGACTCTGGCGGCGAGACTGTTGTCTATTCCGGCGATGAATCTTCTTCCGGAGAGACGGAATCATTATATCTGCTGCAGGACGGCCGATCTGAGGGCTGTTCCGATGATGACAATATTTCGGACCCCCTTAATCCGCCAAACCGGGTTACTGTCTTTATGGCCGGATCACAACCTGTGCAGCAGTCCTCAACAACAGCGGCGTTGACATCAGACGCGATGGGGGCTAGGGCTGGAGATCCTGCCCCATCACCGTCTGAAACTTTATCCGTCTTGGTCGATACTTTGACAGCGTTATTAACAGCAGAGTAGTCCAGGCCAACAAGGAGCAGCATGATGCGGAGGTCGCTGAACAAGCCAAGTTGGACCTGGCTGCTGAGAAAGCCAGGATGGATACAAAGCAGGCGGAGCTCGATGCTCAAGCCTATCGACTCATGTTGGATCAGACCGCTTCACACGAGGTAATGATGAGAAGGCAACAATCTCGTTTGCCACCGGTTTATGAGGCAAGGAATTTCTTTAGCACGCTAGGAGTAGGAACCAGTAACTAGCTGGAGATGAACCGGGGAGGGGTACCGGGCACGGGAGCGTCAGTTCAGCCGCCGGCCGCAGAGCCAACCCGCCAGGTTGTACCGTCACAGCATGTGCCCACCCCTCCTGGTCATTACTCTAATCCGTTGGATAACATAAGTCGCCGCCGCTTCACGACTAGCTGCCCTTCCCATTGAAGGAACGTCCCCCATAGCAGTGGAAGCACGATGGGACAGGGAGTTTTTGGAGACGGCGCTAACTCAACAGCAAGCTTATTCTCACAACCGTGAGAGGATTCATTCAACCCCCCGCCCAAGCCGGAGTTACACCAGGCGTCTAGATGAACCAGCCGTGTCGAGCAGTGCACGAAGACGTAATCCGCCGAGGCAGGATAATCCGGCAGGAGGAGACGCGAACGCTCAGAACATGGTGGATCAGGGCAGGCAGCACCGGGAGGCCGAAGTAACAACACAGTACGAAGCCCGTCAGGCGACAACGGTTCGTCCCACTACCATAGTTGAACCGGGGGTCATGTCTAGCTCCCTGGGAGTGCCTTGTCTTACTCCCGCTTTACGGAATGTGAAACTGCCCAAGGATTTCAAAGGAGCGCGCAAGGTGCCTAATTACACGGCGGATCTGGCTCCGGAGGCATGTGTTGAGAGTTATGAGATGGCGATGGAGATGCTGGATGTAGATGATGCAGCGTGCGCTAAGTATTTCACAATGATGCTAGAAGGCACGGCTCGCGCTTGGCTGAAGGGCTTACCACCCAATTCCGTCGGATCATGGGCCGAATTGCGGCGCCGGTTTATCAATAACTTCAAGGACACGTGCAAGCAGCCAATGTCTGTTGTCGATCTAGCTGCCTGTGTTCAAGGAGAGCATGAGTCTACAAGCAGTTGGGTGCGTCGAGTGTTAGAGATCTTGCATTCCTCCAATAGCATCAACCCGAGCACAGCAATGGTAACCTTGGAGGGCAATTGCTGGTTTGAACCTTTGAGGCTAAAGTTGGGACGGCTTAAGCGTGATTGTGAGGACATGGGGACAATCATGGGCGCTTTAGTGAAATATGCGGACTCCGATAATACCAAACACCCAGACGCCGATGGTGACAAGTCAGGGAAGGCAAGCAAGAATAGTAAGGCACCGCATCCCAACCCGGCGAATCAAGGATACAACGGTAAGCGTGAAGCGGATGGTAATTCGGATTTTGTGGCCAACACCAATGCTCAGGAGGATGGACAACGCCGCAAGAGTAGACCACTTCCACGTAATGGGAGGCCGCCTATTAATCTGGAACGCCAGTTGAACGTACCTCGCCCGAAGCACGGTACAGCAGAAAAGCCAGCTACGCATCTATGGAAAGACTGTTTTATTATGCAGGAATTCATGAATCGGTCTCAGTACGATCACGGGCCATCCGGCGGATCAGGCCCTGGCTTTCAGGGTCCGGGTTATGGATAACCCTCAACCGTAAGGGATCGAGATAGTCTTCGCGGGTAAGAATAACCCAATTTATTGATTCGACACAATGGGAGCCAAAGAGTATTTATAAGCTTTAACAGTTGAGTTGTCAATTCAACCGCACCTGAAATATACTTACTTGCAACAAAAGATAAGTGGTAACAGTGATATGATAGTGATGATAATGATAGTAAAAGTAACAGTAAAAGTAAATAGCAAAAGTAGATAGCAAAGTAAATAGCAAAAGTAGCGACTAGTAACAAGCAAGGTTTAAAACACTGTAGGCTAGGGAGATGGATGGTTGGGCGCTGCATGGATGAGATAGATTCTAACTTGGGGCACGACACACGGAAAAGTAATGATCATCTAGGCAAATATCAAACATTAGGCATGTATCCCGTAGGTAGTTGTACGTGCTTGCAATAAGAACTTGCACAACATCTTTTGTCCTACCTTCCCACTACAAACGGGGCCAAAAGGAACTTATGGAGATTAAGGTGCTCCTGTCAAAGAGCACCGGAACAAAGCAATGAACTCAATGGATACATGTAATCCTCAAACTACGGACCATCCCCTTTGGTGTCCCAAGCTGTCACTTTTGGGATCACCGGTTCCGGACCGTAACAGGTGCAAACAACTCATAGATAGGATCACGAACTCAAATATATTCATACAAACACATATGGTTCAGATCTGAAATCATGGCACTCAGGCCCTAAGTGTCAAGCATTAAGAATAACAAGTTGAAGCAAAGATGATAAACACCATAGTAGATGATAGGCAACATGCCCCCAACAATCTGACAAACTATTACATGATCTAACTCATCCAATCCCTACCATCCCCTTCACCTACAGCAGGGGAAGTACTCACACATGAAGGGGGAAGTCATGGAGGGATGATGGAGTGGTGATGATGATGACGATGGCGACGATCTCCCCTCTCCGGAGGCCAAATCAGCCTCCAGATTAGCCCTCCCGAGGAAGAACAGAGGGTGGCGGCGGCTCCGCGACGAAAAACTGCGAAAGAACTTCTGATCTGGGGTTTCTGCGTCAGGAATAAAAATACGAGGCGAAGTAGGGCACCAGGGGGCGTGGGACCCACCCAGGCGGCCCCCCAGCGCGGCCCAGGGGGGGCGCGCCCACAGGGCGCCTGGGCACCCCCTGGCCCGCCTCTGGCCCCACTTCTGGCTCCTGGTTCCTTCGGGTGCATGGATTTTCTGTGATTTTTCGTGGATTTTTCTGAGATACTTAAAAATCCGTTTTCCTGCACACAAATAAACCATACAGGCAGCTCTGCTGAAAACAGCGTCAGTCCGGGTTAGTTTAGTCCAAATCATGCAAGAATGAGGCCAAAACAATATCAAAAGTGTTTGGAAAAGTAGATACGTTTGAGACATATCAACTCCCCCAAGCTTAGCATATTGCTTGTCCTCAAGCAATTCAGTTCAACGAACTGGACGCGACAAAGAAAACTTTGACAAACTCTTTTGCTTCATTAGATGTATATAAGCATGTACTACGAAAAGAGTTTAGCAAGTATTGAAATAGTACTTATGAGGACAATGCAAGGAGCAATCCTTCTTTCAAGTGACCAGTCACAAATACTTAAAAGTAAATAATATATTACTAAAAATCAAGACAAGATTACATTGCACATAGCTTGAGCATATTAGGGTGGTATCTCGCTAGCCTCCATGAGTGAAGCAAAACATAAATGCAGAGACTCCTCCAGAGTTTTAAAGGAGACTAGAACTAAGAATTTCAGAATAAATCATATCACAAGTATGCAGAAGACAATGTAATACTTTGGGACAATGCATATTACACTCAGAATGACAATTATGCTCTCCTAGTCGGTGCTTTGAAGAAAGAAGGTGAGACTCTCGAACCGTGGCTTTTGTTGGCAAAGTTGAAAACCCGTGATCGGAAACAAAAACTAAACATGTACCAGAGCTCTTGGTTTTAAAAACAGAAGTAAACATGTTTTGAGAAGTGCATATTTTGTCAACGAATGCTAGCAGATAACTCAATCACTTTTTGAGTGGACAAGTCTCGAGGAACGGCTCCCGCATGAGGACGATCACATCCTCTTAATCTCCTTTGTTTATCACTGCCAAAGTTTTGTGATTTCTCATGAACAAAGCGTGAAGGAGGGTTTGTTTGTTATATTATCTTTTTGAGACGGGCGCACCCAATGCCAGTTCTTTTTCGTATTAGGGGTTTGCACATTATACATGCAATCCAGGGGTGAAACTTGTCCAACTTAAAAAGATCATGAATTAACTACTACTTCCTCATGAGCTAAAACATAGGCACAAAAAGAGAAATGCTTTTGATTAGTTTCGAGATGGTACATGAAAGTCTTCGTTAGGAATGGCAGGTAAATACCATGTATAGGAAGGTATAGTGGACTCATATGGCATAACTGGTTTTAAGGATTTTGGATGCACAAGCAGTCATTCCGCTTAGTACAGGTGGAGGTTTAGCAAAAGACTGGGAAGCGACCAACTAGAGAGCAATAACGGTCATAATCATGCAGAGCGACAAAGCAACATTGAATCAGGCATGAAAGTGATATAACTATTCTAAAACTCAAAGATCATCAAGGCAGAGTAGACTTTTTAGTCTTAAACATGTGTAAGCATGTGCCAAGTCAATCCAAAAATTCTCTAAAGGGAAATACCACCTTAGTATACCAGACTATGAACAGTGCAATGCATGTAGATCATTTCAATAACACATTATATACTCTAGTTATTCGAGACTAGCCACAAGGAAAGCATGAACTACTGGAAGGGCATTGTAAACATAGTGCTATGTCGCTACAAGCTGGTCTCTAGATCATAAGTACATGCATATGTACAAAAGTAGAAACAATAAGAGTTCATACCGGTCTTCCTTGTTGCTTCCCTCCAGTCGATCTTCGTCATCACTGCTTGTCACTTGCACGATCGAACGTAGGAAATATAATCAAATGCCATCACGAACTCGAGCTGATCTCTGAAAACAAAGCAAACTAAAGAGAAAAGGAAATCTTTTTGGATTTTTTTTAGGTTGAATAAAAGCAAAAGAAAGAGAAAATCTTTTTGTTGTTTTTGCAAAGAGAGAAACAAAGAAGAACGGGCAAAAACTTCGAAAAGATCAAAGCGAATAAAACGGATAATACAATGGAAAAGTGAGAAGGGCACGTACTCCCCCAAGCTTAGGCTTTTGGCCTAAGTTGGTAGCAGCAGCTGCCCCCAGGAGCCTCCTGCTCTGGGGGTGTGGTGGTGAGTCCACGGGTCGTAGAAGGATGCTGGCGCGTACACCGAACTCCTCGGAGTCTCCCACGAGGAAGGTTCCAAACGCCAAACAGAGGAAGACCCTTCACCAAATTCGGTGGCGGTCTCTTCCTGAAAATGAGGTATCTCACCATGCCTCTCCTCGTTGGGCACAACCCCCTCCATGGGGTTATGAAACTGATGCTGGACCATGAACTCATCGAACTGAACAACATCAAAGGACCATCCGTTCCTGCGAGAAAAATCAAACAAAAGAGGTGCATGTAGACGGATCTCGCGTTCCGCGGCAGTTCCGAAACGCAAGATATAAATAATATTATCAAGCTCAGAACCCATGGTAACAAACTTATGCCTTTTCATAGCAGCAAGATCAAAGCTTAAATAAGTAAAAGGAGTATCATCAGGGTGTGGGGTGCCTCCAAGATGCTCTAAGATAAGTGTGGCGTAAACGCCACCATTTAAGTCCCCCTTGTTACCGTTCATAGCAAGGCCTCGAGCAATTAAGGCACCCAGATTATAATCAGACCTCCCTGAGAGGGCTGCTGCCAGGATAGCAATATCCGGAGCAGAAATGCTGCTCGTGTTGTCACGAGCTAACACCCCTCTAGCAATATAATATGCAAAATACCTTAGGTGAGGAAACAAGATGCTGGAGATCTTCGTCCGATGAATATCCCTCGTACCCATGCTGCAGAGAGAGTTGATGACGGTTTTCAGCTCGGAGGGCTGAGTGGCCATCCTAGCCGTCCTCCCAACGTTCGGCACACCTATTACTTCACAAAAACTTCCCAAAGTCATGGTGATAAGATCATTGTAAATTTTAAACTCAATAGCACCTGAATTAGGATTATATCTAAAACTGTTAATGAAACTGGAGGTGAGTTTTTGATACTGAGTAACACGGCTCGTGACGAGTCATGTCAAACCTGCATTAGCACAAAGATTATAAAACTCATCCTTGATTCCCGCAGCTTCCATGAATTCATCACATGGAAATGTCATCGCACGTGCTGGACTTGTGTCTTCCAACAACTCCAGGGGCACATGATCTTCATTATAGCTCACCCTAGCAGTCGATGGTGAAGCTGCGGCTCTAGTAACTCGATCGGAGTGTGCGGGCCTCCTCTTCTCAAGCCACCCTTTTGCCCTTCCTAACAAACTCATTTCTGAATTTTTTTACAATTTACAAAAACGAGGATTAAAACAAAGTGAGCTAAGGCAAACTACTCAACTCACTTGCCCAAGGCATAAACTTGCATCAAAACTTGAAAAATTAACTTTCTACACATGCATGCAAGCTCATCTCTACAGCACCAAGAACTACTAAATACTCAAAAATGAGGCCACCAATCAAAAATCTAATTGGAGGGGTGGAGGAGTCACATACCAGGGAGTATTTGCTCAAAATTTCAGCTCAAATGATGGGCTGTAGAGAGAGATCGAAGAATCGCCTCCAAGAACAGCAAGAACACAAGAACAAGACCAGAACTCGAGTTTTTAGAGAAAGAGAGAGAGGGAGGAAGAAGACATACCTGGAGGGGGGTCCCGTGGGCCCCAGGCGCCCTATGGGCGCGGCCAGGGGCTGGGCCGCGCCAGCTGGCCGCCCGGGCCACTGGTGGCCCCCCCTGGCTGGCCCCAGGACTTTCCGGGTCTCTCCCGGCGTGGAAATTTTTACTATAATTTTTCTGGATTTTTTCTGAAAACTTCACTGTTGAAATTTTTTCGAAGTTCAAAAAGCTGCGAAACTCTCTGAAAACTTGAAGCAGTTAGAAGTATTGTGAAGCTTCAAAAACATAGATACTTGGTACAGCAAGCAGGACAAAACTAAAAACAAATGAAAACATAACAAGCTCAACTTTTTATCCATATAAAACATGTTCACTAGTAAGGTTGATCAAGTCTTACCAACAAACAAGCGATATATAGAGCAAAAAGTCTCACCTCCTACGAAGTAATCACTGAACCTTTACCTTAAAGGACATTGTCCCTACCATGATATTTTTGTATTTGTGAGGCACATGTAGTGGACAGTCCCATTCTCCAATTTTCACGGTCTCGATATTCTCTATAGAGTTGAGGGCATGCCTCCTGTCGGTCTTCTTCGAAAAATATACCGTGTGTTCTTTATCATTCACATGGAAGGTAACCTTCCCTTTATTGCAATCAATAATAGCACCTGCGGTGTTAAGAAAAGGTCTACCAAGAATAATGGACATGCTCCCATCCTTGGGCATGTCAAGCACAACAAAATCAGTAAGAATTAAACAATTAGCAACTTCTACGGGAACATCCTCACAAATACCTATCGGAACAGCGGTTGACTTGTCAGCCATCTGAAGGGAGATATCTGTAGGAATTAGTTTCTCTAAACAAAGCCTCTCGTAAATAGAGAGAGGCATAACACTCACTCCTGCTCCAAGATCACATAAAGCAGTTTTGACATAATTATTCTTTATGGAGCAAGGAATGGTGGGTATACCTGGATCACCGAGCTTCTCAGGAATCTTGCCACTGAAAAGAGTAGTTAGCAAGCATAGTAGATATTGCATCATTAGGAACTTTTCTTTTGTTAGTGACAATATCTTTCATATATTTTGAATAAGGAAGTAACTTAATAGCATCAGTCAAAGGGATTTGATGAAAAAGAGGTTTAATCCATTCACAAAACTTATTGTAATGCTCTTCTTCTTTAGATTTGATGGACTTACTTGGAAAGGGCATGGGTTTCTGTACCCATGGTTCTCTCTCCTTCCCATGTTTTCTTGCGATGAAGTCTTCTTTAGTGTACCTCTTACGTTTGTCAGGTGCTTCTTCTTCTCGAACTTCAGGCGGATCATTCTTCTCATTATCATTACCTTCAGGTTCAGCACCGTCTTCAGTCTCAGCATCGGAGATAGATACACTGTTGGGATCAATAGCTGGCTCTTCATCTGCAATAGGATCATTAGAATTGTTAGTCTCTTTATGTTTCTTCTTCTTCTTTGGAGAGACAACAATTTCTTCTTCCTGCATTTGAGAATCCTGCTCGATTCTCTTCGCATGTCCCTCTGGATAAAGAGGATCTTGAGTGCTAGTTCCTCCTCGGGTCTTAATCCCGAAAGCCTGCAAATTATCTTGTTTGGCATTGTTAGCAAGCAAATCTCTTTGCATATTAGAAATTTGATCAAGCTGAGTTTGAACCATATGAAAATGCTTCACAAGACATTGAACATCATTAACTGTTCTATCTACAACATCAAGCAACCTTTTGATAGCAAGGGAATTATCATGCAACTGACTTTGTATCCTCTCATTAAAATGATTTTGTTTCATAATAAAATTATCAAACTCATCTAAACATTGATCAGGAGGCTTACCATGAGGGATGTCACTTGCGTTGAAATCTAAAAGAGAGTGTACCTCTACCATAGGAGGGTGAGTGGTAGGGTCACACAGCTTCTCAATAGGGGGTAGATTCTTCACGTCTTCAGCTTTAATACCTTTCTCTTTAATAGACTTCTTTGCTTCTCGCATATCCTCGGGGCTCAGAACAAACATGCCCCTCTTCTTTGTTGGTGGAGGTGGTTCAGGGACAGACCAATCTTCATGGTTTTTGGCAATCCTGCCCATTAAATCTTCTGCATCGTCCGGTGTTCTTTTCCTGAAAACACAACCAACACAACTGTCCAAATAGGACCTGGATTCATCAGTTAGACCAGCATACAATATATCGATTAATTCATTCTTAGGGATTTCATGTCCTGGTCTAGCCCGAATCAGACCGCAGTACCTCCCCCAAGCTTTAGGGAGGGACTCATCCTGCAACTGTTTAAAGTTATAAATTCTTTGTAAAGCAGCATGTTGCATGTGAGCAGGAAAGTACTTATCAACAAAAGAGTGAGCTAAGTCCTGAGGACTCTTAATGGAACCGCATGGGAGTGAATCATACCATGATTTAGCACCTTCCTTCAACGAGAAAGGAAGAAGCTTGGTGATATAAAAGTATCGTATCTTCTCATCTGTGGTAAACAAGCTACCCAACTCACCAAGTTTAGTTATGTGTGCAATAGCATCATCATTTTCTCTGCCATAAAAGGGGTCAGCTTCAACCATAGGTATAAGTGAAAGATCAACAGAGAAATTATAATCAGGATCATCAATGCATATAGGAGATGTAGCAAATTCAGGGTTAGGAACGGTTTTGTTCTTCAAAGAGTGTTTTTCAAACAGTTTCTTAATAGCTTCAGGGTCAGAGCCGGAAAACTCTGTCAGTTCCCTGCATAAATCTTCATCTAGTATATAGTAATCATCATCAAGGAGACTCTCCTTGAGTTTACTCAAGTCAGGATAATCATAAGTTTCACCAATAGGGTAGCGAGTAACAGGAAGTTCAATTCCAGACTTTTTAGCAGTAACAGCAATTTGTTTCTCAAGAGCATAACCAAGCAAACTAATATCATCAAAAGTAGTAGAAGCATCATCAAGAGTATCAGACATAGTAACAGATTCAGTAGGAGCATCATGTGGTGGTGGTGAGGCAAACTTACTCATAACAGAAGGTGAATCAAGTGTAGCACTAGTGCTCAGAGCAGTACCTCTTCTTGTAGTGGATAGTAAGATCGGAACCTTGGGGTCTCCTTTCTTACCCATAGTGGATAAAGTGCAACAGGTAGAATACCTCAAGTAGACTTGTAAATATTGCTATGCTCCCCGGCAACGGCGCCAGAAAACGGTACTTGATAACCCTCAGCCGTAAGGGATCGAGATAGTCTTCGCGGGTAAGAATAACCCAATTTATTGATTCGACACACGGGGAGCCAAAGAGTATTTATAAGCTTTGACAGTTGAGTTGTCAATTCAACCGCACCTGAAATAAACTTACTTGCAACAAAAGATAAGTGGTAACAGTGATATGATAGTGATGATAGTGATAGTAAAAGTAACAGTAAAAGTAAATAGCAAAAGTAGATAGCAAAGTAAATAGCAAAAGTAGCGACTAGTAACAAGCAAGGTTTAAAACACTGTAGGCTAGGGAGATGGATGGTTGGGCGCTGCATGGATGAGATAGATTCTAACTTGGGGCATGGCACACGGAAAAGTAATGATCATCTAGGCAAATATCAAACATTAGGCATGTATCCCGTAGGTAGTTGTACGTGCTTGCAATAAGAACTTGCACAACATCTTTTGTCCTACCATCCCGCTACGAACGGGGCCAAAAGGAACTTATGGAGATTAAGGTGCTCCTGTCAAAGAGCACCGGAACAAAGCAATGAACTCAATGGATACATGTAATCCTCAAACTACGGACCATCCCCTTTGGTGTCCCAAGCTGTCACTTTTGGGATCGCCGGTTCCGGACCGTAACAGGTGCAAACAACTCATAGATAGGATCACGAACTCAAATATATTCATACAAACACATATGGTTCAGATCTGAAATCATGGTACTCGGGCCCTAAGTGTCAAGCATTAAGAATAACAAGTTGAAGCAAAGATGATAAACACCATAGTAGATGATAGGCAACATGCCCCCAACAATCTGACGAACTATTACATGATCTAACTCATCCAATCCCTACCATCCCCTTCGCCTACAGCAGGGGAATTACTCACACATGAAGGTGGAAGTCATGGAGGGATGATGGAGTGGTGATGATGATGACGATGGCGACGATCACCCCTCTCCGGAGGCCAAATCAGCCTCCAGATTAGCCCTCCCGAGGAAGAACAGAGGGTGGCGGCGGCTCCGCGACGAAAAACTACGAAAGAACTTCTGATCTGGGGTTTCTGCGTCGGGAGTAAAAATATGAGGCGAAGTAGGGCACCAGGGGGCGTGGGACCCACCCAGGCGGCCCCCCGGCGCTGCCCAGGGGGGGGGGGCACGCCCACAGGGCGCTTGGGCACCCCCTGGCCCCCCTCTGGCCCCACTTCTGGCTCCTGGTTCCTTCGGGTGCGTGGATTTTTCTGAGATACTTAAAAATCCGTTTTCCTGCACACAAATAAACCATATAGGCAGTTCTGCTGAAAACAGCATCAGTCCGGGTTAGTTTAGTCCAAATCATGCAAGAATGAGGCCAAAACAATATCAAAAGTGTTTGGAAAAGTAGATATGTTTGAGACGTATCAGTTATCAAGGTGGTGGATCCGGTTCAGGGTACCAAGGCAATAACGACAACCACAACGGGCACAATCAGCATAACCAACAGCACGGCCAGGGCGGTTATAATAATCAGGGAAATCAACAGCGTCAACAGCAGCAGCAATCCGGATATCAGAATAATCCGAAGGAGCTGAGAAGTGGGCAGTATCATGTCTTCACCACGAGCTTGTGCAAGCGTGATCAAAAGGTTTTAAAGAGGGTAATACATTCTGTTGAACCGGCGGTGCCACGTTACCTGCGTTGGTCAGAGCACCCATTGTGTGGAGCAGAGAGGATCATCCGCCCCGGGTTGATAATCCGGGTCAGCTGGCTCTAGTTGTGGCACCTCAAGTGGGTGGCTACAAGTTTACCAAGGTGCTTATGGATGGAGGCAGCAGCATCAACATCTTATACTACGAGACTTTCCGGTGCATGGGGCTGATAGATAAGAAGCTCCGGCAGTCCAATACAGTTTTTCATGGGGTAGTGCCCGGTAAATCGGCGTATCCAGTTGGCAAGATCGATCTAGAGGTTACCTTTGGAGATGAACATGATTCTAGGTCGGAGACCTTGACCTTTGAAGTGGTGAAAATCAAGAGTCCATATCACGCTTTGTTTGGGCGGCCGTTTTACGCCAAGTTCATGGCAAGGCCGTGTTATGTTTATCTACAGCTCAAGATGCCAGGCCACAAGGGAACTATTACGGTCCATGGGAGTCGCAAGATTGCATTGGAATGCGAGGAAGGTGATGTAGCTTATGCTGAAGCGGTTTGTGAAACTGAGGATCTGAAGTTTTATAAGGACAATGTTGATCCGGCGGATATGTCTCCGCTGAAGAAACCAACCACGGAGCATGATCCGGCTTTGAAGTTCAAATCAGCTGAAGAGACCAAATAGGTTGACTTCGTTCCTGGCGATTCATCCAAGCAGTTCACTATCAGTGCTAACCTAGATCCAAAATAGGAAAGCGCGCTCATCGAGTTCATCTGTGAGAATCGGGGCATCTTTGCATGGAAGCCTTCTGATATGCCAGGTGTACCGAGGGAACTCGCTGAGCACAATCTCAATATTGATCCTAAGTTTAAATCGGTCAAGCAATTTATGCGCCGCTTCAATGAAGAAAGGCGCAAGGCTATTGGAGAAGAAGTGGCTAGGCTCTTGGCAGCAGGCTTTATAGTTGAGGTGTTTCATCCAGAGTGGTTGGCTAATCCGGTGCTGTTACTTAAGAAAAATGGCACTTGGCGAATGTGTGTTGATTACACAGATCTGAAGAATGCTTGCCCAACTGATCCCTTTGCCATCCCCCGTATTGATCAGATCATTGATGCTACGGCAGGATGTGAGCAACTAAGTTTTTTGGATGCATATTCAGGTTATCATCAGATTAAGATGGCAGTCAAGGACCAGGAGAAGACGGCCTTTATAACTCCCTTTGGAGCCTTCTGCTATGTGTCTATGCCGTTTGGGCTTAAGAGTGCCCAGGCGACCTATCAGCGTTGTGTGCAGAATTGCCTTCATGGACAGATTGGGCGGAATGTTCACGCATATGTGGACGACATTGTGGTGAAATCCAGGAAAGAGGAGACGTTGATAACAGATTTGAAAGAAACCTTCGACAATCTCCGGGTTTATAAAATGATGCTTAATCCGGAGAAGTGCATTTTCGGTGTTCCGGCAGGCAAGCTCCTGGGGTTCTTAGTATCGAACAGGGGAATCGAAGCTAATCCGGAGAAGATCAAGGCAATTACATCCTTGGCTAAACCGGCATGCATCAACGATGTCCAACGCATGGCGGGCCGTATTTGGAGCCTGGCAGCTCATAAAAAGCCTCGAATTTGGAGCCTGGCAGCTCGTAAAAAGCCTCGACTACATGGTCTTATTTGCCTAAAACTTTATTTTTATTTTTTATGTTTTATCAAATCTTTATCCTTAAGGTCATTGGTTTTTCAACCAAGTCCATCGATTCAGGGAGTGGATGACTATAGGTTGCCACTACATCTGTATTTATATAGCTCTAGTCTGGGTTATAAACACGTGTACTAACTATAGCTAAACCGGAGTTCATCATAACCCGGTTCGGTTTTCATGAAGGATCGACAAATAATCAAAGGAGTCATTGGCGTTTGCACCTTGGATCATTATTTCTTCATGCCAGATTAATGTTTATTGTGATACACTTAATCACAGGTATGATACATGCTTATACTTTGTACACAATTCAAGTTATCAACTTAGACCATGTGTTTGGGTATTATGACCCGTCCGGCGGTAAACTGCCAGGATAGTTTGAACATTGTTTTATGCAGAAACAGGTAAAATAAACCGACAAAAGCATTGAAAGCAGAATGTATTTGAGAAGTTGCCAATCAAGGCAATCTCACAAAATATAAGTATGGGACGAACGCAGAGTATCTCAGCTATCTTATTACAAGGCGCTGGAAGGCCCAAAAGAATATCAGTTTTTCTTAAAGTACTGAGACATAAAGTTAAACCGGCGCTGGATTAAGATTCTGCATCGGCTCACCGAGAAGATTGAGGGTCAGCTTGCTCCGGGTCTTCGGCAGGTTCTTCCAGCTGCTGGAAGTCAGTGGTGGTCTAGTTAATCTTGGCCAGAGCTCGAAAATAAACTTCGTCATTTATGAGATCTGACGGATCAATGTCAGGAGCAAAGGTGTGCTTACGAACGGGCGGAATAAGGTTTTCAATATCATAAGACGACGCTCCACCCGCACGTTCTCCGCGTCATAGCTTGGATGATATCTTGATAGATCCGCTTCATCAGCAAGTTTGCTAGCAAGAGGCCGCATATCCTTGGTTAAGGCGCGAAGATCATCACTGGAAAAGGCTGATCCGTCTTCCTTCATGCTTGGATAGCCATTCATTGCTTCCGCCGAATCAAAGACATGAACCCAAGCCTTCGCTCGGGTTAAATCCATCAGAGCGCCAGCTCTGGCAGATGACTTCTTCACTTCGACAAGGCGAGCAGGCAGAATAGACAGCTTTTCTAAAGTACCTTGGATGGTGGTAGGAGCCGGTTTGTGGTGCGAGATAGCGCTGATGGCCCTCTGAGCGCCGAAATAAAGCTGTTCCACCAGAGTGTACGTAGCTTTCAATTTCTTTCGCACATCATCGCCAAGATGAGTGATGCGCCTCCCTGTGTTACAATAATAAGTTAAGCCGGAATAGTACAAGATTACAAGGATAAGGATATGTTAAAGAGTACTTACCAAAGATGGCAGATGTCATGTCATTTATTTGCTGCCTCAACCCGGACAGTTCCTCTGTCACCGGATTAAGAGCAGCCTCTGCATCACTGGCTCTTTTCTCCAGAGCAGCCTTTTCAACCTCCCAAGCTGACCGCTCCGCTTTAAAGTCCCTTTTCAGCTTCTCTATACTTGCTAATGTAAGTGTCAGCTCATCCTTGACTTTAACAACAGAAGTCTCTTGGAATTTCAAGTTATCCCGGAGCTCGGTTATTTCAGAGGCTCTCCGGTTCAAATCCGTCTGCCAAAAATAAAAGTATATCAGATATTCATGGAGAAATTCAATCAAAGTCCCAAGCACATAACAAGTTATGCACTTGACACTTGGGGGCTAATGTATATTTGCAGTAAAAACATGCAATTTTTTCAGACAAGTCCCAAGAACATAAACAAGTTATATACTTGGCACTTGGGGGCTAATGTGATATTGCTCTAGAAACAGGAGAAGTCCCGGTTCACCCTCAAGAAAATAAACCGGCCCTTGGGGGCTACACGTGCAAGTCAAAGCTATCTACCCGATCTACTGAAGTCCCGGTTCACCCTAGAAGGCTAAACCAGCACTTGGGGGCTACGATGGAGTAAAGGTACAATTACAAGGCACAAGCAGAGATAGAAGACAAAGACAAAGGAAAAGAAGTTACCTCATAACGTTCCTTCATTAAGTTTACTAATCCAACTTCATAATCGCGACTGGTATATAGCCAGTTTAAGTACCCAGAATGAAGCTCCCGGGCGCTAAGCTGAGTGTAGCTGGACAAGTCAGTACTCCACTTGCCTTTGTCTTTATTGAGAAATTCCTCTTTGGCAGTGTGTTTGGTCAAAGTGACAGGCTCCCCTAGAGTACAGAAACCAGTGCCTGTGATTTCAACGTCAACAGGTGAAGCAGTCGCCTGCTTAGGGGGACTGACAGGAGCAGGGCTAGCCCGGGCAGGGCTGGCCGGTTCAAGATCACGCTCCATGGGATCGTTTCCTTGATTAACAAGGGTTTCTTGGTACATAGGAGGAGGATCATCATGCGGAATCTCAACGTTGTCTTCCAAAGGTTCAGCAAGCTCAGGGTCTTCTGCTGGAGTGGTGTTATCGACTGCCGGTTTATTCAATTTGGCCTTTTTGCTAGGCTTGGGCATACTGCGAAAGGTTAAGAGATAATGAAAAACCAGACAAGTCGAAGATGAAAAGTTAAACCGAAAAGATTGAAAGACAGCTTACCCAGGAACAGTCTTGAGGGGAGGAATTTGTGTGGCTGTTGATTCGCCAGAGGATGAGAGAGGAGTTTCTTGATAATTTGAGTCAAACGGATTAAGAGGTTGTCGAATAAGATCTGCCTTGGGGAAAAGAGCAGTTGCAGTAAGTAAAACCTGGAACGACGCCTCCGGGTTGGAGTGTGCGTTAATCCGGTGGATTCAATAGCGTGACCGCTATGACGAGTAGTGCGGCGCGCTTCATGTTGCCGCTTCTTCAAAAGAAAGTTTGGATCCAAATGAGCATAAGGATGAGAAAATTGAAATTTCCGGACTGTTCGATGAATTGTTGGTGGTGGCAGCGGTTCTGAATCGGAAGAGAGAGAGATTACCTCAACAGCGTACGCTTTAATGCCTTCAGCATGGGCCCGGGAATAGTTATTGTTAGTAAAAATGCAGATAAAGAAAAGACAAGGAAATCAAAAGAATGAGGTGATACCTCGGAGGCCGGATCATCTTCTTCCGCATTAGATCCCGACGCGGCAGTGTTCTTCTTCTTGTTTCTCTTAACAGCCAGGGTCTTTTGCTGAGCTGCCTTCGCCGATTTATCCTGGGTCTTCCTTTTCCAGAAAGGGTCATTGCCCTTTTTAAAGGAATGAAGATATTTTAAGACAAGTACTACGGACGGATTAAAACAAGGCAAAGTGTCGGAAGAATTTCTTACCGGCGACGGTTTATTGGTCACACAGAAGGGTGCCAAGCCGGTCTGACTGCAGTCTTCTGATAACCCTCAACCGTAAGGGATCGAGATAGTCTTCGCGGGTAAGAATAACCCAATTTATTGATTCGACACACGGGGAGCCAAAGAGTATTTATAAGCTTTGACAGTTGAGTTGTCAATTCAACCGCACCTGAAATATACTTACTTGCAACAAAAGATAAGTGGTAACAGTGATATGATAGTGATGATAGTGATAGTAAAAGTAAATAGTAAAAGTAAATAGCAAAAGTAAAAGGCAAGAATAGCAACTAGTAACCAACAGGATTTAAAACACTGTAGGCTAGGGAGATGGATGGTTGGGCGCTGCATGGGTGAGATAGATTCTAACTTGGCGCACGGCACACGGAAAAGTAATGATCATCTAGGCAAATATCAAACATTAGGCATGTATCCCGTAGGTAGTTGTACGTGCTTGCAATACGAACTTGCACAACATCTTTTGTCCTACCATCCCGCTACGAACGGGGCCAAAAGGAACTTATGGATATTAAGGTGCTCCTGTCAAAGAGCACCGGAACAAAGCAATGAACTCAATGGATACATGTAATCCTCAAACTACGGACCATCCCCTTTGGTGTCCCAAGCTGTCACTTTTGGGATCGCCGGTTCTGAACCGTAATAGGTGCAAACAACTCATAGATAGGATCACGAACACAAATATATTCATGCAGACACATATGGTTTAGATCTGAAATCATGGCACTCGGGCCCTGAGTGTCAAGCATTAAGAATAACAAGTTGAAGCAAAGATGATAAACACCATAGTAGATGATAGGCAACATGCCCCCAACGATCTGATAAAGTATTACATGATCTAACTCATCCAATCCCTACCACCCCCTTCGCCTACAGCAGGGGAATTACTCACACATGGAGGGAGAAGTCATGGAGGGATGATGGAGTGGTGATGGTGATGACGATGGCGACGATCTCCCCTCTCCGGAGGCCAATTCAGCCTCCAGATTAGCCCTCCCGAGGAAGAACAGAGGGTGGCGGCGGCTCCGCGACGGAAAACTGCGAAAAGAACTTCTGATCTGGGGTTTCCGCATCGCGAGTAAAAATACGAGGCAAAGTAGGGCACCAGGGGGTGTGGGCCCCACCCAGGCGACCCCCCGGCGCGGCCCAGGGGGGGGGGGGGGGGCGCCCACAGGGCGCCTGGGCACCCCATGGCCCCCCTCTGGTTCCCCTTCTGGTTCCTGGTTCCTTCGGGTGTGTGGATTTTCTGTGATTTTTCGTGGATTTTTCTGAGATACCTAAAAATCCGTTTTCCTGCACACAATAAAACCATACAGGCAGCTCTGCTGAAAACAGCGTCAGTCCGGGTTAGTTTAGTTCAAATCATGCAAGAATGAGGTCAAAACAATATCAAAAGTGTTTGGAAAAGTAGATACGTTTGAGACGTATCAACTCCCCCAAGCTTAGCATATTGCTTGTCCTCAAGCAATTCAGTTCAACGAACTGGACGCGACAAAGAAAACTTTGACAAACTCTTTTGTTTCATTAGATGTATATAAGCATGTACTACGAAAAGAGTCTGGCAAGTATTGAAACAGTACTATGAGGACAATGCAAGGAGCAATCCTTCTTTCAAGTGACCAGTCACAAATACTTAAAAGTAAATAATATATTACTGAAAATCAAGACAAGATTTCATTGCACATAGCTTGAGCATACTAGGGTGGTATCTCGCTAGTCTCCATGAGTGAAGCAAAACATAAATGCAGAGACGCCTCCAGAGTTTCAAAGGAGACTAGAACTAAGAATTTCAGAATAAATCATATCACAAGCATGCAGAAGACAATGTAATACTTTGGGACAATGCACATTACACTCAGAATGACAATTATGCTCTCCTAGTTAGTGCTTTGAAGAAAGAAGGTGGAGACTCTCGAACCGTGGCTTTTGCTGGCAAAGTTGAAAACCCGTGATCGGAAACAAAAACTAAACATGTACCAGAGCTCTTGGTTTTAAAAACAGAAGTAAACACGTTTTTGAGAGGTGCATATTTCGTCAACGAATGCTAGCAGATAACTCAATCACTTCTTAAGCTGGACAAGTCTCGAGGAACGGCTCCCGCATGAGGACGATCTCATCCTCTTAATCTCCTTTGTATATCACTGCCAAAGTTTTCTGATTTCTCATGAACAAAGCGTGAAGGAGGGTTTGTTTATTATATTATCTTTTTGAGCCGGGCGCACTCAATGCCAGTTCCTTTTCGTATTAGGGGTTTGCACATTATACATGCAAGCCAGGGGTGAAACTTGTCCAACTTAAAAAGATTATGGATTAACTACTACTTCCTCATGAGCTAAAACATAGGCACAAAAGAGAAATGCTTTTGATTAGTTTCGAGATGGTACATGAAAGTCTTCGTTAGGAATGGCAGGTAAATACCATGTATAGGAAGGTATGGTGGACTCATATGGCATAACATGTTTTAATGATTTTGGATGCACAAGCAATCAGTCCGCTTAGTACAGGTGGAGGTTCAGCAAAAGACTGGGAAGCGACCAACTAGAGAGCAATAACGGTCATAATCATGCAGAGCGACAAAGCAACATTGAATCGGGCATGAAAGTGATATAACTATTCTGAAACTCAAAGATCATCAAGGCAGAGTAGACTTTTTAGTCTTAAACATGTGTAAGCATGTGCCAAGTCAATCCAAAAATTCTCTAAAGGGAAATACCACCTTAGTATACCTGACTATGAACAGTGCAATGCATGTAGATCATTTCAATAACACATTATATATTCTAGTTATTTGGGACTAGCCACAAGGAAAGCATAAACCACTGCAAGAGCATTGTAAACATAGCCCTATGTTGCTACAAGCAGGTCTCTAGATCTTAAGTACAGGCGTATGTACAAAAGTAGAAACAAAAAGAGTTCATACCGGTCTTCCTTGTTGCTTCCCTTCAGTCGATCTTCGTCATTACTGCTTGTCACTTGCACGATCGAATGTAGGAAATATAATTAAATGCCATCACGGACTCGAGCTGATCTCTGAAAACAAAGCAAACTAAAGAGAGAAAGGAAATCTTTTTTGGATTTTTCAAAGGTTGAATAAAAGCAAAAGAAAGAGAAAATCTTTTTGTTGTTTTTGCAAAGAGAGAAATAAAGAAGAACGGGCAAAAACTTCAAAAAGATCAAAGTGAATAAAACGGATAATACAATGGAAAAGTGAGAGGGGCACGTACTCCCCCAAGCTTAGGCTTTTGGCCTAAGTTGGTAGCAGCTACTGCCCCCAGGAGCCTCCTGCTCCGGGGGTATGGTGGTGAGTCCAAGGGTCATAGAAAGATGCTGGCGCGTACACGGAACTCCTCGGAGTCTCCCACGAGGAAGGTTCCGAACGCCAAACAGAGGAAGAACCTTCACCAAACTTGGTGGCGGTTTCTCCCTGAAAAGGTGGTATCTCACCGTGCCCCTCCTCGTCGGGCACAACCCCCTCCATGGGGTTATGAAACTGATGCTGGACCATGAACTCATCGAACTGGACAACATCAAAGGACCATCCGTTCCTGCGAGAAAAATCAAATAAAAGAGGTGCAGGTAGACGGATCTCGCGTTCCGCGGTAGTTCCGAAACGCAAGATATAAACAAGATTATCCAGCTCAGAAGCCATGGTGACAAACTTATGCCTTTTCATAGCAGCAAGATCAAAGCTTAAATAAGTTAAAGGATTATCATCAGGGTGTGGGGTGCCTCCAAGATGTTCTAAGATAAGTGTGGCATAAACGCCACCATATAAGTCCCCCTTGTTACCGTCATAGCAAGGCGTCGAGCAATTAAGGCACCCAGATTATAATCAGACCTCCGTGAGAGGGCTGCTGCTAGGATAGCAATATCCAGAGCAGAAATGCTGCTCGTGTTGTCACGAGCTAACACCCCTCTAGCAATATAATATGCAAAATACCTGAGGTGAGGAAATAAGATGCTGGAGATCTTCGACCGATGAATATCCCTCGTACCCATGCTGCAGAGAGAGTTGATGACGGTTTTCAGCTCGGAGGGCTAAGTGGCCATCCTAGCCGTCCTCCCAACGTTCGGCACACCTATTATTTCACAAAAATTTCCCAAAGTCATGGTGATAAGATCATTGTACATTTTAAACTCAATAGCACCTGAATCAGGATTATATCTGAAACTGTTAATGAAACTGGAGGTGAGTTTTTGATACTGGGTAACACGGCACGTGACGAGTCGTGTCAAACCTGCATTAGCACAAAGATTATAAAACTCATCCTTGATTCCCGCAGCTTCCATGAATTCATCACATGGAATTGTCATCGCACGTGCTGGACTTGTATCTTCCAACAACTCCAGGGGCACATGATCTTCATTATAGCTCACCCTAGCAGTCGATGGTCAAGCTGCGGCTCTAGTAACTCGATCGGAGTGTGCGGGCCTCCTCTTCTCAAGCCACCCTTTTGCCCTTCCTAACAAACTCATTTCTGATTTTTTTTACAATTTACAAAAACGAGGATTAAAACAAAGTGAGCTAAGGCAAACTACTCAACTCACTTGCCCAAGGCATAAACTTGCATCAAAACTTGAAAAATAACTTTCTACATATGCATGCAAGCTCATCTATACAGCACCAAGAACTACTAAATACTCACAAATGAAGACACCAATCAAAAATCTAATTGGAGGGGTGGAGGAGTCACATACCAGGGAGTATTTGCTCAAAATTTCAGCTCAAATGATGGGCTGTAGAGAGAGATCGAAGAATCGCCTCCAAGAATAGCAAGAACGCAAGAACAACTGCAGAACTCGAGTTTTTGGAGAAAGAGAGAGAGGGAGGAAGAAGACATACCTGGAGGGGGGGCCCTGTGGCCCCCAGGCGCCCTATGGGCGCGGCCAGGGGCTGGGCCGCGCCAGCTGGCCGCCTGGGCCACTGGTGGGCCCCCCTGGCCGGCCCCAGGACTTTCTGGGTCTCTCCTGACGTGGAAATTTTTATTATAATTTTTCTGGAATTTTTCTGAAAACTTTTTCGAAGTTCAAAAAGCTGCGAGACTCTCTGAAAACTTGAAGCAGTTAGTAGTATTGTGAAGCTTTCAAAACATAAATACTTGGTACAGCAAGTAGAACAAAAACTAAAAAATAATGAAAACATAACAAGCTCAACTTTTTATCTATATAAAACATGTTTACTAGCAAGGTTGATCAAGTCTTACCAACAAACAGGCGATATATAGAGCAAAAAGTATCACCTCCTACGAAGTAGTTACTAAACCTTTACTTTGATGGACATTGTCCCCACCATGATAGATTTATATTTGTGAGGCACATGTAGTGGACAGTCCCATTCTCCAATTTTCACGGTCTCGATATTATCTGTAGAGTTGAGGCCATGCCTCCTGTCGGTCTTCTTTGGAAAATATACCGTGTGTTCTTTATCATTCACATGGAAAGTAACCTTCCCTTTATTGCAATCAATAATAGCACCTGCGGTGTTAAGAAAAGGTCTACCAAGAATAATGGACATGCTCCCATCCTCGGGCATGTCAAGCACAACAAAATTAGTAAGAATCAAACAATTAGCAACTTCTACGGGAACATCCTCACAAATACCTATCGGGACGGCGGTTGACTTGTCAGCCATCTGAAGGGAGATATCTGTAGGAATTAGTTTCTCTAAACAAAGCCTCTCGTAAAGAGAGAGAGGCATAACACTCACTCCTGCTCCAAGATCACATAAAGCAGTTTTGACATAATTATTCTTTATGGAGCAAGGAATGGTGGGTATACCTGGATCACCGAGCTTCTCAGGAATCTTGCCACTGAAAGAGTAGTTAGCAAGCATAGTAGATATTGCATCATTAGGAACTTTTCTTTTCTTAGTGACAATATCTTTCATATATTTTGAATAAGGAAGTAACTTAATAGCATCAGTCAAAGGGATTTGAAGAAAAAGAGGTTTAATCCACTCACAAAACTTATTATAATGCTCTTCTTCTTTAGATTTGATGGACTTACCTGGAAAGGGCATGGGTTTCTGTACCCAGGGTTCTCTTTCCTTCCCATGTTTTCTTGTGATGAAGTCTTCTTTAGTGTACCTCTTACGTTTGTCAGGTGCTTCTTCTTCTCGAACTTCAGGCGGATCATTCTTCTCATTATTATTACCTTCAGGTTCAGCACCGTCTTCAGTCTCAGCATCGGAGATAGATACACTGTTGGGATCAATAGCTGGTTCTTCATCTGCAATAGGGTCATTAGAATTGTCAGTCTCCTTATGTTTCTTCTTCTTCTTTGGAGAGCCAACAATTTCTTCTTCCTGCATTTGAGAATCTTGCTCGATTCTCCTTGGATGACCCTCTGGGTAGAGAGGATCTTGAGTGCTAGTTCCTCCTCGGGTCTTAATCCCGAAAGCCTGCAAATTATCTTGTTTGGCATTGTTAGCAAGCAAATCTCTTTGGACATTAGAAATTTGATCAAGCTGAGTTTGAACCATATGAAAATGTTTCACAAGACATTGGACATCATTAACTGTTCTATCTAAAACATCAAGCCGTCTTTTGATAGCAAGGGAATTATCATGCCACTGACTTTGTTCTCTCATTAAAATGATTTTGTTTCATAATAAAATTATCAAACTCATCTAAACATTGATCAGGAGGCTTACCATGAGGGATGTCACTTGCGTTGAAATCTAAAAGAGAGTGTACCTCTACCATAGGAGGGTGAGTAGTAGGCTCACACAGCTTCTCAATAGGGGGTAGATTCTTCACGTCTTCAGCTTTAATAGCTTTCTCTTTAATAGACTTCTTTGCTTCTCGCATATCTTCGGGGCTTAGAACAAACATGCCCCTCTTCTTTGGTGGTGGAGGTGGTTCAGGGACGGACCAATCTTCATGGTTTTTGGCAATCCTGCCCATCAAATCTTCCGCATCGTCCGGTGTTCTTTTCCTGAAAACACAACTAGCACAACTGTCCAAATAGGACCTGGATTCATCAGTTAGACCAGCATAGAATATATCGATTAATTCATTCTTAGGGATTTCATGTCCTGGTCTAGCCCGAATCAGACCGCAGTACCTCCCCCAAGCTTTAGGGAGGGACTCATCCTGCAACTGTTTAAAGTTATAAATTCTTTGTAAAGCAGCATGTTGCATGTGAGCAGGAAAGTACTTATCAACAAAAGAGTGAGCTAAATCTTGAGGACTCTTAATGGAACCGTATGGGAGTGAATCATACCATGCTTTAGCACCTTCCTTCAACGAGAAAGGAAGAAGCTTGGTCACATAAAAGTATCGTATCTTTTCATCTGTGGTAAATAGGCCACCTAGCTCACCGAGTTTAGTCAGATGTGCAATAGCATCATCATTTTCTCTGCCATAAAAGGGGTCAGCTTCAACCATAGGTATAAGTGAAAGATCAACAGAGAAATCAAAATCAGGATCATCAATGCATATAGGAGATGTAGCAAATTCAGGATCAGGGACTGTTTTGTTCTTCAAAGAGTGTTTTTCAAATAGCTTCTTAATGACTTCAGGGTCAGAGCCGGAAAACTCTGTCAGTTCCCTGCATAAATCTTCATCAAGCGTATAGTAATCATCATCAAGGAGCCTCTCTTTGAGTTTACTCAAATCAGGATAATCATAAGTTTCACCAATAGGGTAGCGAGTAACAGGAAGTTCAATCCAGACTTTTTCGCAGCAGCAACAATTTGTTTCTCAAGAGCATAACCAAGCGAACTAATATCATCAAAAGTAGTAGAAGCATCATCAAGAGTATCAGACATAGTAACAGATTCAGTAGGAGCATCATGTGGTGGTGGTGAGGCAAACTTACTCATAACAGAATGTGAATCGAGTGTAGCACTAGTGCTCAGAGCAGTACCTCTTCTTGTAGTGGATAGTAAGATCGGAACCTTGGGGTCTCCTTTCTTACCCATAGTGTATGAAGTGCAGCAGGTAGGATACCTCAAGTAGACTTGTAAATATTGCTATGCTCCCCGGCAACGGCGCCAGAAAACGGTCCTTGATAACCCTCAACCGTAAGGGATCAAGATAGTCTTCGCGGGTAAGAATAACCCAATTTATTGATTCGACACACGGGGAGCCAAAGAGTATTTATAAGCTTTGACAGTTGAGTTGTCAATTCAACCGCACCTGAAATATACTTACTTGCAACAAAAGATAAGTGGTAACAGTGATATGATAGTGATGATAGTGATAGTAAAAGTAAACAGTAAAAGTAAATAGCAAAAGTAAATGGCAAGAATAGCAACTAGTAACCAGCAGGATTTAAAACACTGTAGGCTAGGGAGATGGATGGTTGGGCGCTGCATGGATGAGATAGATTCTAACTTGGGGCACGACACACGGAAAAGTAATGATCATCTAGGCAAACATCAAACATTAGGCATGTATCCCGTAGGTAGTTGTACGTGCTTGCAATAAGAACTTGCACAACATCTTTTGTCCTACCATCCCGCTACGAACGGGGCCAAAAGGAACTTATGGATATTAAGGTGCTCCTGTCAAAGAGCACCGGAACAAAGCAATGAACTCAATGGATACACATGTAATCCTCAAACTACGGACCATCCCCTTTGGTGTCCCAAGCTGTCACTTTTGGGATCGCCGGTTCCGAACCGTAATAGGTGCGAACAACTCATAGATAGGATCACGAACACAAATATATTCATGCAAACACATATGGTTCAGATCTGAAATCATGGCACTCGGGCCCTAAGTGTCAAGCATTAAGAATAACAAGTTGAAGCAAAGATGATAAACACCATAGTAGATGATAGGCAACATGCCCCCAACGATCTGATAAACTATTACATGATCTAACTCATCCAATCCCTACCATCCCCTTCGCCTACAGCAGGGGAATTACTCACACATGGAGGGAGAAGTCATCGAGGGATGATGGAGTGGTGATGGTGATGACGATGGCGACGATCTCCCCTCTCCGGAGGCCAATTCAGCCTCCAGATTAGCCCTCCCGAGGAAGAACAGAGGGTGGCGGCGGCTCCGCGACGGCAAACTGCGAAAAGAACTTCTGATCTGGGGTTTCCGCATCGCTAGTAAAAATACGAGGCAAAGTAGGGCACCAGGGGGTGTGGGCCCCACCCAGGCGACCCCCCGGCGCAGCCCAAGGGGGGGGGGGGGGGCGCCCACAGGGCTCCTGGGCACCCCCTGGCCCCCCTCTGGCTCCCCTTCTAGTTCCTGGTTTCTTCGGGTGCGTGGATTTTCTGTGATTTTTCGTGGATTTTTCTGAGATACCTAAAAATCCGTTTTCCTGCACACAATAAAACCATACAGGCAGCTGTGCTGAAAACAGCGTCAGTCTGGGTTAGTTTAGTTCAAATCATGCAAGAATGAGGTCAAAACAATATCAAAAGTGTTTGGAAAAGTAGATACGTTTGAGACGTATCATCATCTAAAGGCATATTCAGCAGCTTCTTGACGGATTCGTTAACCTCGTTTTCTGGTAGCAACGTCTCTGTGTGGCGCAAAGGGTCCTTGGGATTCCTAGTATACTCACACATTAAGCCGGAACGCCGGCTTAGCGGGAGAATACTCCAAGAAAGCCAGCAGCGGACGAAGTCAACTCCTGTCAGTCCGTTGGCTACAAAGGCCTTGAGTTTTGAAACTGAGGGGCATATTGAGCTCGCTCCTGGGCACTTAAACGCTTTGGGAAAGGATGGTTCTCTAGAAGACGGTGGGAGCGATAACCCGTCAGCGGATTTTCCCCTTCCGGTGAAGTGTCTATGCAGTAGAACCAAGTCTGATTCCAGTCCTTTGGATGGCTGTGGAGAGTGGCGTGAGGAAAACTAACATCCTTCCTCTTCTGAATAGACATTCTGCCAAGTTCAGTGTTTGGGCCATCATGAAATTCAGTATGACGGTTTAAGTGAAAGAAGTCCCGGAATAGCTCCACTGTTGGCTCCTCTTGCAGATATGCTTCACAGAAGACTTGGAAATTGCAAATGTTTGATACATAATTGGGACCAATGTCTTGCGGATGAAGCTGAAAGTTTGCTAATACATCACGGAAAAACTTTGACCCAGGAGGGTTGAATCCCCGGGCCAAGTGATCAAAGAAGACAACGATTTATCCTTCCTTGGGCTCTGGAGGACATTCTGATCCGGAAGCCCTCGAGTGAAGGACATCCTTTGGGCCTAAAGCGCCAATTGAGGCCATTTTCTCTAAATCATCCTCGGTGATCCGGGATTGGACCCAGTTGCAGGAGACAAACTGTTTGGTGGTAGTAGTCATCTTTTCAAAAGGGAAAGGCTGAAAATACAATGAAGAACCGGTTTGGTAATCTAAGCAGATTTAAACCGGTATGCTCTATGAAGGTATCGGTCTAAAGGACGGTTTAAGAAGGGGCCTAATGATATCTACCGGATTATGAAGTTTGGAAAAAGTTAAACCGCCAATACAGGCAAACAAGATGCAGATTTGAAATTTTGGGGAAACAACTTTCACACAAACAGCAGTGAAATACGGATCTACAACATGTGGAAAACTCAGAAATAATTCAAGTTATATTCAGCGGAAACGAGGAAGGTTTTAAGCAGATTCAGTCTAACTAATCGTATTGGGAGAGATAAAGCTACAACGATGGAGCGGAGTCGTTCTTACGGTGGTTAACCAAAAACTTGATATCTATGGCGAACTATTGGCTATGGCGAAGAACTGTGAAGAACAGGGACCTATCCACGAGCTCGCATGAGTAAACCCTAGAACTGAGATCTATGGGAAGGAAAGAAGATTACGTACCTGAAGCGACGGAAGCGGAGAAGCACCATCGAATCTCTGGAAACGTTCAGGTTGATGCAGCGGCCGGGCTCGACGAAGACGCAGAGTTCGACGGACGGTGGCGGAGCTCGGGTGCAAGTGGACAGAGGAAGAAGAAGAGGCAAGGGAAAAAAAGGAGATGCCCCTGTGCCCTATTTATAAGCCGAAGGGATCAAACGGCAGGCGTGGAAATCGACGAGCCCAAAAGCAGATATGGACGATACGGTCGCCTCGATCTTCGGAGCATTAATGAGTAAAGGTAAAAAATAGGTACAAGTATTAAATGCGCAGATGGCGTCACGGCGGTTTAAAGTGATGACGTCACGCCGGTTTATGGAGCATCTTCTGAAGCTGCATAAAGGGAAGACCTGTACAAGACTTTGAAGATTGACATGAACAGGTTCAAATCAATCTGGGGCCTAATGTCAGGGATATTACTACCAGGTATAAACCGCCCAGGAGGGGCCGATTTATGTTGTCAAGATTATTTCGAAGCCCAGTGGAGACATGAAGCAAGAGACTTTAGCCCAGGAGGTTTAGAGCCCAAGTGCTAGGGCCCATGATTTGTAAACCGCCATGTTATGTAACTTGAGATGTAAGATAGAAAGAATAGAGACCAAGGCGGATACGTTTATGAGCCGGCCTCGGGACTCTGTTAACCGGACCGGGCGTCACCTCTTATATAAAGGGACGACCCGGCAACGGTTCAAGACACACAAGTACAGCTCGAGACACAGGCAAAGCGGATTCGCTCCCTGGTCATCGAAACCCTAGCAATACACACCAAACTAGACGTAGGCTTTTACCTTCATCGAAGGGTCCGAACTAGTATAAAATCCCTGTGTCCTTGTCCGCTTTAACCCCTTTAAGCTAACCCGTAGCGATGGCCTCACGACTAAGTCCTTTTGCTAGGACATCTGCCGTGACAAAACCACGACACACATGGTGGGTCGTCTCGCACTAGAGGACGCGGGCTAGTATACAGCTTGTATGTTTTTTCTTCTTCCACCTCAAGTAAGGTCCTTCTCTAATCTCCTTTCTTCCATCCCTTCTAATTTACACAACGATTATTCATTTCGAGGTAAGCTTTACACGAAGAAGATGCACATCGATGTTATGGTTATATTTTATGACCAACTCATAGTTTCGTCGATCGTAAATGTTCAATTTTGTGTTCATGTTTGGAGCTATTTTGAACGAATTTTGTCAAATTCGTCGTGCACGGTCGACCGTTTGAAATTTCCTTTGATCAGTAGCTTCATCTTACAATTTCGCACGACTTTCGTATTGCACAACGAGTAGATCCAACCTCCTCCTCGTGGAACGTATATACGCATATGTGTGATATCTGTTAATGACACCCCTTAATCTCAGTCTACTCTCCCATGTTCGGCTACACGGGCTTCACCGCCAGTGTCACTCCTCTCGGCCTCCTCTCCTGTGTCGTGAAGTAGCTCCGACCAACTATCGTCATGTGCGTCGACCACGGCAACAACCGTGCCGACCTGCCGCTCCCGAGCCTCCGCTCCCGCACCGTGCTCAACGACCTGCAAAAGAACGTGACGGCGGACGGGAGCGCGGCGAGGCAAGCCGCAGCAGGGCGTATCTGACTTGCAGAATAGCGTGACAGCGTAGTACATACCGGTGGCGGCCAGTCCACCGCCTTCTTATGATGTTGGTTGTTCCCCTTCCCTGCTCGGTATCTATCTACCATTAATGAGCTCTAGAGACTCTACTCTCCACGGCAGCGAGAGGCTTGCTCATCGACCCAAAGAGGTATGTGTTCCGCATGGCCTAGCCCACAACGGTGGACGGTGGCGTTAGCGCCGAGTTCGATGCCGGCACGATGAACTAGTTGCTTGTGTCCTCATCATCGTTCAATGCAATCTCGATGTCATAGCTGTTAAGTCTTAATCATATCCTATGCAGGCAACCAAATAACGTGCACTAGTATGAGCACACCCAACGCGAGCAACCAAACATAGTGCATAGAAGCATTGCTACTATGCAGAGAGAGGAGATGAAGGCAACCAATACACATGCAGATGATGGTTTTTTGCCTGCATATGCTCAGTTAGGCCCAACTGGGACAAGTATGCAAAGTGGCAAAAAACGGTGCAGGTAACCAAACGCATCCTAAGATCATCTACAACCGGACATAGCAAATATGACCCCTTAAACGCCCGTGGATGAGTCCGGTCACTGACCGGGCGTTTTCGTTTTAAGCCCCTATTTATCCATCAGCGCAATCACACTTCTCATTTTCTTCCTCTATGTCCGGTCATTTGCATGTTATTGGTGGAGATGAAGAGAGAGAAATAAAAGAATGAATAAAGAAAGAGAAATGTGGTTCAGGGTGGGGCTGCGTCCTACGTGGCTGACTGGCCGGGCACGCCCTGACGCATCCGCGAGCCTGTTCGGGAATGTTGCATGGAAAACAAAAAAAATCTACGCACACGCAAGATCTAGGACATCAGCTTCATTCCCTTGAAGATCGCTAAGCGGAAGCATTTATCAACGTGGTTGATGTAGTCGTACGCCTTCACGATTTGTCCCGATCAAGTACCGAATGTACGACACCTCCGCGTTCAGCTCGATGACGTCCTCGCCTTCTTGATATAGCAATAGGGGCGAAGTAGTAGATGGGTTCCGGTAGCACGACGATGTGGTGACGGTGGTGGTGAAGAACAATCTCCGCAGGGCTTCGCCAAGCACAATGGAAACTAGATGGAGGATAAACTAGAAGGGACGGGGTTGCCGGCACACGGCTTGGTAAATCTTGATGTATCCCGGGTGCTATCCCTGTCCCTCTATTTATATGTTGAGCCCTGGGGTCGTTTCTTGGAAAAAGAGCCCCCTCAAAGTCGGTTTAGTTTGTAAGGAAGAGTCCTTCTCGGACTTCCAGGACCAGATGCCATAGTCCTCAGCATCTGGCCCAGACGACATGGGCGTCGGTGTCTGGCCCAGGGCCGGACGCCAGGATCCCTGACGTCTGGTACCAACCTCCGCAAAACTTCCTTTTGCATGACCTAAAGCCCCGTGGGCCTTACCCCTTACCCCGGGGGCCGAGCGAGGCCAGAGTGAACGGGGAGGTGATAACCCACAAGTGTAGGGGATCGCACCAGTTTTTGAGGGTAGAGTATTCAACCCAAATTTATTGATTCGACACAAGTGGAGCCAAAGAATACTCTCAAGTATTGGCAGTTGAGTTGTCAATTCAACCACACCTAGAAGACTTAATATCTGCAGCAAAGTATTTAGTAGCAAAGTAATATGGAAGTAACAGTAACAGTGGTAAATGTAGCGATAGTAGTTTTGTAGTGATTGTGATGGTAGCAGCGGTAAAGGAAATAAGCAACAAGCAATATGTGAAAAGCTCGTAGGCATTGGACCAGTGATGGACAATTATGTCGGATGTGATTCCTCGTGTAATAGTTATAACCTAGGGTGACACAGAACTAGCTCCAGTTCATCAATGTAATGTAGGCATGTATTCCAAATATAGTCATACTTGCTTATGGAAATAACTTGCATGAAATCTTTTGTCCTACCCTCCCATGGAAGCGGGGTCCTATTGGAGACTAAGGGATATTAAGGCCTCCTTTTAATAGAGTACCAGACCAAAGCATTAACACATAGTGAATACATGAACTCCTCAAACTACGGTCATCACCAGGAGTGGTCCCGATTATTGTCACTTCGGGGTTGCCGGATCATAACACATAGTAGGTGACTAATGACTTTCAAGATAGGATCAAGAACTCACATATATTCATGAAAACATAATAGGTTCAGATCTGAAATCATGACACTCGGGCCCTAGTGACAAGCATTAAGCATGGCAAAGTCATAGCAATATCAATTTTATAACATAGTGGATGCTAGGGATCAAACCCTAACAAAACTAACTCGATTACATGGTAAATATCATCCAACCCATCACCGTCCAGCAAGCCTACGATGGAATTATTCATGCACGGCGGTGAGCATCACAAAATTGGTGATGGAGGAAGGTTGATGATCACGACAGCGATGATCTCCACTCTTCGGAGCCCCGAACGGACTCGAGATCAGCCCTCCCGAGAGAGATTAGGGCTTGGCGGCGGCTCCGTATCGTAAAACATGATGAATCCTTCTCTGTGATTTTTTTCTCCCCGAACGTGAATATATGGAGTCGGAGCTGATGTCGGTGGAGCCTCAGGGAGCCCAGGAGGACGGGGGCGCGCCCAGGGGGGCGCCCCCACCCTCGTGGACAGGGTGTGGGCCCCGTAGTCTGGATTCTTCCGCCGGTATTTTTTACATGTTCCAAAATAATTCTCCGTTGATTTTTAGGTCATGCCGAGAACTTTTATTTCTGCACAAAAATAACACCATGGCAGTTCTGCTGAAAACAGCGTCAGCCCGGGTTAGTTTCATTCAAATCATGCAAGTTAGAGTCCAAAACAAGGGCAAAAGTGTTTGGAAAAGTAGATACGTTGGAGACGTATCAACTCCCCCAAGCTTAAACCTTTGCTTGTCCTCAAGCAATTCAGTTGACAAACTGAAAGTGATAAAGAAAAACTTTGAAAAACTCAGTTTGCTCCTGTTGTTGCAAATATGTAAAGCCAACATTCAAGTTTTCAGCAAAGATTATGAACTAACCACATTCGCAATAAGTTTCAGGTCTCATGTTTACTCATGTCAATGACATAATCAACTAACAAGTAATAATAATAAACCTCAGATGACAACACTTTCTTAAAACAATCATAATATGATATGACAAGATGGTATCTCGCTAGCCCTTTCTGAGACCGCAAAACATAAATACAGAGCACCTTTGAAGATCAAGGACTGACTAGACATTGTAATTCATGGTAAAAGAGATCCCGTCACAATCATACTCAATGTAAGTTAATAGCAACACATGCAAATGACACCGGTGCTCTCCAACTAGTGCTTTTTAATAAGAGGATGATGACTCAACATAAAATTAAATAGATAGGCCCTTCGCAGAGGGAAGCAGGGATTTGTAGAGGTGCTAGAGCTCGATTTTGAAATAGAGATGAATAATATTTTGAGCGGTATACTTTCATTGTCAACATAACAACCAAGAGTTCTCGATATCTTCGATGCTACACATATTATAGGCGGTTCCCAAATAGAATGGTAAAGTTTATACTCCCCCGACCACCAACAAGCACACTCCATGGCTGGCCCGAAACAACTGTAGGATCAAAAGTATGTCTAGAGGGGGCGGGGTGATTAGACTACTTGACCCAATAAAAATCTAGCCTTTTCCCAATTTTAATTCTTGGTAGATTTTAGCAACTTAGCACAAGTCAAGCAATCAACCTACACATGCAATTCTAAGAGTATAACAGCGGAAAGTAAACAATTGCATATGAAGGTAAAGGGAGGATTTTGGAGGGAGCAAACGCAAGTGAAGACAATGATGTTTTTGTCTTGGTTCCGATAGGTGGTGCTATCGTACATCCAAGTTGATGGAGACTTCAACCCACAAAGGGTAATGGCTGCGCGAGTCCACGGAGGGCTCCACCCACGAAGGGTCCACGAAGAAGCAACCTTGTCTATCCCACCATGGCCATCACCCACGAAGGACTTGCCTCACTAGCGGTAGATCTTCACAAAGTAGGTGATCTCATTGCCCTTACAAACTCCTTGGTTCAACTCCACAATCTTGTCGGAGGCTCCCAATTGACACCTAACCAATCTAGGAGACACCACTCTCCAAAAGGCAATAAACGGTGTGTTGATGATGAAATCCTTGCTCAAATGCTTCAAATGATAGTCTCCCCAACACTCAAACAATTCCTCACAGATTTGGATATGGTGGAAGAAGGATTTGAGTGGAAAGGAACTTGGGAAGGCTAGAGAACAAGATTCATATGGTAGGAATGGAATATCTTGATCTCAACACTTGAGTAGGTGGTTCTCTCTCAGAACATGAATGATGGAAGTGTAGGTATGTTCTGATGGCTCTCTCCACGAGTGAAGAGTGGGTGGAGGGGTACATATAGCCTCCACACAAAATCTAACAGTTACACACAATTTACCAAACTCGGTGGGACCGATTCAAAGAACTCGGTCAGACCGATTTAGTTCATAATGTGACCGTTAGGTATTTCGGTGGGACCGATATGATCAACTCGGTGGGACCGATTTCATTAGGGTTAGGGCATAACGTAATCTGGGTGGGACTGATTACGCAAACTCGGTGAGACCGATTTTGGTAATAGGCTTATAGAGAGTTGGTCAGACAAACTCGGTGGGACCAATTCGCTCATTTCGGTGAGACCGAAATGTTATGAAGGGAAACATAGAGTTTGCATTGCAGAGTCGGTGGGACCGATCGCTCATCTCGGTGAGACCGAAATGTTACGAAGGGAAACACCGAGTTTGCAATCCCATCTCGGTGAGACCGAGATCCCTTTCGGTGAGACCGAAATGATTAGGGTTTCTAGCAGTGGCTATGTCAAATGAACTCGGTGGCGTCGGATAGATATCTTCGGTGGGGCCAAGTTTGACTTTTGGTTTGGGACATATGTGGATGCGGGAAAGTGATTGAGGGTTTTGGAGCATATCACTAAGCATTTTGAGCAAGAAAGCCATTAAGCAACACCTCATCCCGTTTTATAAGTATTGGCTTTCCTATGGACTCAATGTGATCTTGGATCACTAAAATAGAAAAAGTATAGTCTTGAGCTTGAGCCAATCCTTTGTCCTTAGCATTTTGAGGGGTCCACAATCCTAATCCGTGCCATGCCAAACATTGAAATTTCCTGAAATATTATCTTGATATAGCATTAGTTCAATGAGCTATATGTTGTTAGTAATTACCAAAACCACCCGGGGATAGTTGCACTTTCAATCTCCCCCTTTTTGGTAGTTGATGACAACATATAGATCAAAGCTTCCACAAATGATAATAAGATTTAAATACATCGTCACTTTGAGAAGTATGTGATAAACAAGATCTCCCCTTAAATTTGTGTATTATTTAAAATTTGCGTTTGAATGCCAATGCACAATCGATTAGGATCATGGGTTACTCTTCCATGTCACATACATCTTGGTGGAGCGCTCAAAATGATATACACTAAAACATGGACTCATCACCAAGCAAAGTGAATGATCATATGGAAATATAGAGATAGTATCATCCAAGCAAATATTAAGGTAGCATATGATCAAACACATGATCACACAAGTATCCCACACACAGATAAAGAGTATGAAACGAACGCACAATAAAGCTCAACCAAAAGCAAGAGAGACCAAAGAGGCAAAACACTCTCTCTCGAAGCCTATGATCTATACATATTTCTCCCCTTTGGCAACAAGTTACCAAAAAGTTCGAAAATGAATAGTGCTATGCGTCTCTCAGGCTTGGTCTTTGGGAGGCGGTGTAGAGAGAACTCCAAGGACGAAGGCTTCTGACAAAGTAGCTGGAGCTGGTGGAGTGGCTGCTAGAGGTGGCACTGAGGCTGTGGCTGCTGGTGTAGATGTAGTAGCTCTGGTGTCTGGAACTGGCACTGCAGCAGATCTTTGACCTCAAGGCACTTGCTGAAATGCATCTGTGGTAGCCTGTCCTCCTCTCTCCTCTCCTTCCTCCTGAAGCTTCTCAACTGCAGACTGGATCTCTGTCACCTTCAGATCAAGATCATAGAACTTAGTCTTGATGATCCTCTACAAGCTCTCCTGATTCCGAGTCAGGGTGGCCAAGTCCTTCTCAATCCTCATGGTAGTTTGAATCAGATATGCCATTTGATCTTGCTTGGATTTGAGTCATTTGAGATGCTTCTTCTGCACTTGGCATCTTGGCAGCTTTCTGTGCATTGGCCTTCTCTCTCCTTTCATGAGCTTGCACTGAAGATGGTTCATTCTCATCCATGACAACTGTGTTGTCCTCAAAGTCAGGCACCAAGGGTAGATATTCCTTGTCCAATAAGTAAGTGTTTGTGCCCATTTTAGAGTTGATAAGCATCTGGATGTGTGGAGCATACCCACATGATCTCTTCTGATCTGTAGCAGTCCTCTTGATTGTCTCTACAATCAGGCTCATAACTTTGAATCTCTGTGGCACATCAAAAATATGCAGCATGTTGATAGAATGGCCTCTGATCATCTTTGCATATCCAAATTTTGGAAGCAGTGTATGCCTCAAGATTGTGTTGATGGTGGCTAGACCAGCCTGCAAATGATGTACATATCCAAACTTGTGTGTTTCCAGATCATCATCAGGGATCACCTTGTACATATTTGCCATGGAGTTGTGGTCTTGCTTCTTCTTGGCATAGACATCTAGATCATCCTCATGCTCTTCAGGGGCATTGATTAGCTTGGCCCACTCAGCAATAGTTGACTGGTACCTTGTACCTTCAGACATCCATACAATCCTACCATCAGGATAGAAGTGAGCTGTGGAGTAGAATTGCATGATGAGTTCATCATTCCACTTAGTCAACTTTTGAGCCACAAACTTGTCAACTCCACATGCTTTGAAGCTCTCATGCACATTGGGGAAATAATCTGCATTATCATCAATGAAATCCCAGTCCACTCTTCTCATATCACAAACAATGGGCTTCTTATCAAGAAGGACTGTCTCATAGAAGTCTTGCTATTCCTTTGTGTGAAACCTGTAGTCCAGAACAGTCCTTCTCCTTATGGCATATGGATCAAACTTTCTCCACAATCTGAGACCTGCATCCTTTCTCTTCATGTCCTCAGCAACTAAATGAGCATCATTATGATCAGAGATCTTGGGCTTCAGCTTTCTGAGCATTTGAGCCTCAGCTTCCTCAGCAGCTTCAGGCACTGGGGCCTTGTTCTTTTCATAAGCTGGAATGTTCCTTGTGCTCCTCTTGAGTGCAGACTTGGTGGCTTGAGCAGTTTTGGGAGCGGTCTTGGGCTTAGAAGGAGCAGTCCCAGACTTGATAGCATCTCCCATAAGCTTTTGAGCTTTGGGTGCTGGTGCAGCAACCTCTTCCTCTTCTACTTCAGCTTCATCATCATCCCTCATGGATGGCTTGCCAATCACTCTGGCGGTTGTCTTCCTAGGTCTCTTCTTTGTACCTCCAGGCTCATCATCCTTGGATTCAAGTGTGAACACCATAGTCTCTTGAGTAGAGGCTCTGGTCTTAGACATGGGAATCCTCTTGGCAGGGATCTTCCTTTTGTGCCCTGGCTTAGATACCTCAGTTGTGCCATACTCTTTCCCGAGCACTTTCTTCTTGGAAGTGGCCTCATCTGCCAGAAAGTCCTCATCCTCAGTATCTGAAGTTTTCTTCTTTCGTGCCTTGGTAGCAGCCTTTGGGAGATCACTAGGTGTGCTCCTGCTACCCTCATCAAAGCTGCTAGAGGGACTAGTGCCCTCACTCAGGTGTACCTGCTCCTCAGACACATTATAGCTGTCACTTTGATCCGACATCTTGGCACTGAAAGCAGACCCTATGAATAGATGTAGATGAGGTAGAGTGGATGAGCATCACAAATTACAGATTTTTGCAAAACAGATGATAAGAAAAACTTAGTTTTAGTTCTCTACAGAAAGCATTTCGGAGCTACCGATTTGTTAAATTGGTGACACCGGAGCAATTCTGGAGCCTGAACTAATAAACTCGGTCAGACCGAGTCACAGTTCGGTGGCACCGATATTGCTAGGGTTTCACTGAGGATTGAACTCGGTCACATCGATTTGCAACTTTCGGTCAGACCGAGAGTCACTTGTGCAATGGCCTAAGCCAAATCGGTGGGACCGATTTCTACAACTCGGTCGGTCCGAGATGAGTTCGGCGGAGACCTAACCCTAAATTCTACGAATCAAAACTACTTTCTGCGGAGTTTTTGCTGAATAGGAAGATCTCATACATGGAAGAGAACATGGCAATGCAATGTGCTACGAATCGGAGTTAAGGAATAGCACAAAGAATCAAGTCCATACCCTAACTCGGTGGTGGACTTGCTACGACGGCAACGGCGGTGAAGATTTCCGTTGACGGCGACGGAGTCCAGTGGCGGGAGGTCGCTGGCGGCGAGGAGACGATCCGGAGACCTGAAGAGGCAGAGCAGGTCAAGCGCGGGCTGAGTGGTTTGGAAAGTTTTCCAAAATTTGGCCCATGAGTATATATAACCCGACACTGTCGGTGTGACCGAGTGGAACAACTCGATGGCACCGAGATGCAAAACTGCTAGCAGTTGCTGCAACTCGGTGGGACCGAAAAGTTCAAATCGGTTGCACCGAGATTGAAAACCTAGATCAACTTAGTGAACTCGGTGTGACCGAAGTGGATGACTCGGTCATACCGAAATGCAGAAAGAGGTTTTGGATGTTTAAGCCTATGATGAATCGGGCACTCCGAGCGCTCCTCACATAGAGTGGTTCGAATCTGACTTGATCAAGCTTTGTGATGTAGCATGAATAGAGTTTGAGACGAGAAAATCATATATAGCTAGTGGGGGTTCTTAGGCATTCTTGTCCATCCATTGGGCAAAAGAAAAAAGAGCCAAGTAATCAAAGCAACAAATGAATGTCCTCGAATGATAAAAATATGCATTCAACATGCTCACACAATAAGATAGCAAACGAAACATGTGGCAGAGCATGCACAACAATTCTAGCATCTATCAAGCAATTGGCGATGACTAGGTCATCTATATATGAGTATATTGACTTAGGAGTCAAATGAGAACATTTGATCATAGGTCATACTCATCGTTTAAGCGCAAGTGGGGTTACCACTTTTACATAAAGCATTGTTGTGTTCACATCATTAGAGTTGCTTTAGCTCAATTGGTAGAGTAAAGCTCCCCCTAGATGTGATATCCCCCCCTAAGAGGGATGAACTAACTTTGGGTTTTGTCGATGATGACTTCATGTAGGTGTTGAAGATGTAGATGCTCAATGTTGATGTAGATCATTTGGAGCAATCCATTGGAGTGAGTTGCACTTTCAATACCTACACGGGTTAGTCCCACAAGGAACAAACAAGGATATCCATAGACATAGAGTGAATTGCACACATGATGATGTCCATGAAAGCGTTGGGTTACCTTGTCCCTTGTCTTACCAACAAGAGGGTTTGTGACTCCTTGAACCAGTGCAAGATGTGAAAGTTGTTTGCACTTGTCCTTTGCCAAAATGATATGAGTGAAGTGTGTTGGCGGAGTCACCCTCAAGAACTCGCTAGTTCTTCTTCTTCGGGATCCACACCATCTTGATGGGAATCCTTGGAGTTGTAGTTGTACTTGATGAAGTAGAACTTGATGTAGTCTTGGGGACCCACTTGACCAAGGCCTTAGAAGCTTCTTCAATTGCATCAATCTCTTCTTGAAGCTTATCCTTGCCCTTTAGCTTGTGGTCTAGTGGTGGAAGATCATCTTGTGCTTGTGTCCCTTGAAAAGAAGTAGGATCATACTTCTCTTGTTGAGGAACAAACTTCGTCTCGGGGTATTGATCTTCCTCCCACTCAACTCCATTGGCATTGAACTTTCGTTCAAAACCAACACCTTGATTCTTCCGGTTCCTTCCTTGCTTGCGTACAATCTCCTCAAATTGCTTGCTCCCGGCAAGACTCTTGTAAACACCTTTCTCTATAATTCCCTTCAATAAGCTATTTTCTTGCTCAAGTGTAAGTTGTCTAAGAGAGTCATTAGTGGAATCAAGAGAACTACTAGAAGCAACATCATTGGATTTAGCATGATTATTTTCACTACTAGAGGAAGAATCTTCTTGTTCTTGTTGCTAGATTTTACTTGTGGCATGTAGGTAAACAAGAGTAAACGCTTGGCAATGTAAGAGGAACTTTTCTTGCGAAGATCATCATTGATTGCCTTTAAGAACTCATGCTCTTGCTCAAGGTTGAGCTTTTCAAAGCGTAACTTCTCATGAGTCTTTAAAAGTTCTCGATGATCTTCTAAGCCAGTTTCATGAGCTAACTTAAAGAGTGTTTACTTCTTTAGTTAGACACTCAATCTTCTCCTTATCAATGTCATTCGTTTTATCTTGATTAGCATGATTAATAGCAATTTTATCATAGTTTTTGTCAAAAGTCTCATCACTATTACTACCAACAAGTAAATCATCATCTCCTAGCAAGTCATCTTCATCACTATTGAAGTCAAGATACTCGGGGTGTGATACCTTAGGGCCTTTAGCCATGAAGCATCTTTCAATTCCTTCATTTGGTGAATCAAATATGTCGTAGGAGTTGGTTGACACGAGAGCAATTCCGGCAACACCTTCATCTTGAGTACCTTCGGAGTCGGAGTAGTAGCTTCTCTTGGAGTGGTTATCAAAGTCGGAACCGGATGCCCATTCACCAACATGAGCTTGATGTCTTCGTCTTGCATAGCTCCTTGATGATTTGTCCTTCCTTTCTGAATCTTTGCTTCTCCGAGAAGGTCTTCGTTCATGACGATCATCTCTACTCCTTCTCTCTCTTTGTGGTGAATCTTCTCTTCTACTTCTCCTTTTAGGTGAGTCTTCTCTTCTCTTGTGGGGAGCCGTACACTCATTGGAGTAGTGTTCGGGTCTTCCACAATTGTAGCAATTCCGATCACGACTTGAAGATCTCTTGTCATTGTAGGACCTTGACTTGGAACTTCTCTCTTTGCTTCTACTCTTGTAGAACTTGTTGAAGTTCTTCACCATTAAGCTCAATTCTTCATTGAAGTCTTGTTTCTCACTTGATGATGTAGGAGTGTCACATGAAGCCTTGTAAGCACCACTAGACTTGTTGTGAAGTTCTTCTTTGTCTTTGAGTGACATCTCATGAGCAATAATTCTTCCAATGAGTTCCGTTGGCTTGAGATCTTTGTAATTTGGCGTCATTTGGATCAATGTACACATGGTATCATATTTTCCATCCAAGGCTCTTATGATCTTCTTGATGATGAATCTATCGGTCATCTCTTCACTTCCTAAGCCGGCAATCTCATTTGTGATGAGAGCAAGCCTAGAGTACATTTCAGCGACACCTTCACCATCCTTCATCTGGAACTTGTCAAGTTGACTTTGGAGCACATCCAACTTGGATTCCTTGACGAAGTCGGTACCTTCGTGCATATCAATCAAAGTATCCCAAATTTCCTTTGCATTCTCAAGACGGGTGTTGTTGAATTCTTTAGGGCACAATCCGTTGAAGAGGATATCGCAAGCTTGAGAATTGTATTGCAACATCTTCAACTCTTTCGCGGTAGCTTCACGGTTCGGTTCCTTCCCATCAAAGAATTCACCTTGCGAACCAATACACACAATAGCCCAAATGATGGTGTTATGTCCAAGAATATGCATTTTCATCTTATGCTTCTAACTAGCAAAATTAGTACCATCAAAATAAGGACCTCTACGGTGGTAACTTCCCTTGCTACATGCCATACTCTCCTAGGTTGTGAAACCAAGGCTATGATCACCAATGCTATGGAAATCACGGCAAATGGAGACCAAAGCTCTGATACCGCTTGTAGGATCGAAAGTATGTGTAGAGGGGGGGGGGTGATTAGACTACTTGACCCAATAAAAATCTAGCCTTTTCCCAATTTTACTTCTTGGCAGATTTTAGAAACTTAGCACAAGTCAAGCAATCAACCTACACATGAAATTCTAAGAGTATAGCAACGGAAAGTAAACAATTGCATATGAAGGTGAAGGGAGGAGTTTGGAGGGAGCAAACACAAGTGAAGACAATGATGTTTTTTGTCTTGGTTCCGATAGGTGGTGCTATCGTACATCCAAGTTGATGGAGACTTCAACCCACGAAGTGTAACGGCTGCGCGAGTCCACGGAGGGCTCCACCCACGAAGGGTCCACGAAGAAGCAACCTTGTCTATCCCATCATGGCCATCGCCCACGAAGGACTTGCCTCACTAGCGGTATATCTTCACGAAGTAGGCGATCTCCTTGCCCTTACAAACTCCTTGGTTCAACTCCACAATCTTGTCGGAGGCCCCCAAGTGACACCTAACCAATCTAGGAGACACCACTCTCCAAAAGGTAATAAACGGTGTGTTGATGATGAACTCCTTGCTCAAATGCTTCAAATGATAGTCTCCCCAACACTCAAACAGTTCCTCACAGATTTGGATATGGTGGAAGAAGGATTTGAGTGGAAAGCAACTTGGGAAGGCTAGAGAACAAGATTCATATGGTAGGAATGGAATATCTTGATCTTAACACTTGAGTAGGTGGTTCTCTCTCAGAACATGAATGTTGGAAGTGTAGGTATGTTCTGATGGCTCTCTCCACGAGTGAAGAGTGGGTGGAGGGGTATATATAGCCTCCACACAAAATCTAACCGTTACACACAATTTACCAAACTCCGTGGGACCGATTCAAAGAACTCGGTCAGACCGATTTAGTTCATAATGTGACCGTTAGGTATTTTGATGGGACCCACATGATCACCTCGGTGGGACCGATTTCATTAGGGTTAGGGCATAACGTAATCTCGGTGGGACTGATTACGCAAACTCGATGAGACCGATTTTGGTAATAGGCTTATAGAGAGTTGGTCAGGCAAACTCGGTGGGACCGATTCGCTCATTTCGGTGAGACCGAAATGTTACAAAGGGAAACAGAGATTTGCATTGCAGACTCGGTGGGACCGATCGCTCATCTCGGTGAGACCGAAATGTTACGAAGGGAAACACAGAGTTTGCTATCCCATCTCGGTGAGACCAAGATCCCTTTCGGTGAGACCGAGATGATTAGGGTTTCTGGCAGTGGCTATGTCAAATGAACTCAGTGGCGCCGGATAGATATTTTTGGTGGGGCCAAGTTTGACTTTTGGTTTGGGACATATGTGGATGTGGGAAAGTGACTGAGGGTTTTGGAGCATATCACTAAGCATTTTGAGCAAGAAAGCCATTAAGCAACACCTCATCCCGTTTTAATAGTATTGGCTTTCCTATGGACTCAATGTGATCTTGGATCACTAAAATAGAAAAAGTAGAGTCTTGAGCTTGAGCCAATCCTTTGTCCTTAGAATTTTGAGGGGTCCACAATCCTAATCCATGCCATGCAAAACATTGAACTTTCCTAAAATATTATCTTGATATAGCATTAGTTCAGTGAGCTATATGTTGTTAGTAATTACCAAAACCACCCGGGGATAGTTGCACTTTTGACAACGGGTACCGTCCATACCAACAACAGCCCCGGGGGAGTTTTGTTTAATTATTATGATTTGATCATGGGACCGGGCATCCCGGTTACCAGCCATTTTCTCATGAATGATGAGCGGAGTCCACTCATCGTGAGAATAACCCACCTAGCATGGAAGATATAGGAAACCCTAGTTGATACATGAGCTGTTCGAGCATACAAAACAAAATTTCATTTGAAGGTTTGGAGTTTGGCACATACAAATTTACTTGGAACGGTAGGTAGATACCGCATATAGGAAGGTATGATGGACTCATATGGAATAACTTTGTGGTTTATGGAAGTGGTTGCACAAGCTGTATTCCCGCTTAGTACAAGTGAAGGCTAGAAAGAGACTGGGAAGCGACCAGCTAGAGAGCAACAACAATCATGAACATGCATTAAAATTAATCAACAATGAATGCAAGCATGAGTAGGATATAAATCACCGTGAACATAAATATCGTGGAGGCTATGTTGATTTTGTTTCAACTACATGCATGAACATGTGCCAAGTCAAACCACTTGAATCGTTCAAAGGAGGATACCAACCCATCATACCACATCAGAACCGTTTTAATATCATATTGGCACGCAAGGAAGACCATTATAAACTCCTAGCTAATTAAGCATGGCATGAGCAACTATGATCTCTAATTGTCATTGCAAGCATGTTTCATTCATAATAGGCTGAATTAGGAATGATGAACTATCATATTTACAAAAACAAGAGAGGTCGAGTTCATACCAGTTTTTCTCATCTCAATCAATTCATCACATATCGCCATTATTGCCTTTCACTCGCACGACCGAACGGTGTGGATAATAATAATAGTGCACGTGAATTGGACTAAGCTGGAATCTGCAAGCATTTAATACAAGGGAGAAGACAAAGTAATATGGCTCTTGGTTAAATCAACAATAAAGCATATGAGAACCACTAAACATTTTCATCATGATCATCTCCTCTTTACCCCCCAAAGAAAAGAAAACAAACTATGTACACGGGAAAGCTCCCAACAAGCAAAAGAAGAACGAGAAATCTTTTTGGGTTTTCTTTTAATTACTACAACTACAAGCATGGAAAGCAAACTAGCTAAAAGCTACAACTATTTTTTTGGTTTTTCTTAAGGTTTTACTAACACACAAGGAAAAGACTTAGAAAAGAAAATAAACTAGCATGGATGGTACAATGAAAGAGTATGATCACCGACAATTGGAATGAGTGTGTGAACATGAATGTACTGTCGGTGAGAAATACGTACTCCCCCAAGCTTAGGATTTTGGCCTAAGTTGGTCTATGGCCAGTACTTGCCTGACGGATATCCAAAGTCGTAGTTGAGGTTGTACTGAGATGCAGCGACTATTGCCTGTGGAGCTACAGCTTGGAGACAAGCCGCCTTCGTCCTCTCCTCATACTCATTAGCCTCCTCCCTGGTTATGTTATATCTCCCTTTTGCCTGAAAGTCAAAGAAAGTAGGAGCAGGGAGAGCAATATGGACAGTGCGACGCCTGTCAAAGACTAGTCGGTACTGGAGGGATTGTTCATCCCTCTCAATGAACTGATGGTGAATCATGGCTGTAATGCCCCAGATGTAACACTTTCCAATATTGGCAATATATGAAACTTTGACTTCATCAATTCCATTCTGGGCTCTTCTTTCATTTCGGGTTTCTTCGTTTTGTCGTGTGCGTGTGTGCTTTTCATTCATGTCATGTTGTCATGTGCATTGCATTGCATTCGTGTTGCCACTTGCACCCGGTCGCACTCGTCTCTTCTCGTTGTCCGTTTCGAGTTCCGGCGCTCACACACGTGCCCGTGGCATCCCTGAGCCTTTCTTTCGTGTGTGGTCGTGTAACGTTTCCGGAATGACGCGAGACTTGTCGTGCGTTGTTGTTTTGGTACGTGTAGGCCGCCTGTCAAGTTTCGTCGCATTTGGAGTTCGTTTGGTACTCCAACGGTTAACCTAGTGGGCTAAAAGAACCTCTTCTTTGAGGCCCAAGACCCCCTCCACAACAGCCCACTAACCCAGCACAACCCTTTCCATCATCTCGGTCGTAGAATCATGATCGTGTGGGCGAAAACCGCACCCCATTTGGAGTCTCCTAGCTCCCTATGCCTATAAAAACGTCCACACCCCTCCATTTTCGGGCGAAACCCTAGTCATCTCCTTTTTTCCCGTTTTCCCCGCGTCCCGCAGCTCCTCCGGCCGCCGGACACGTCCGGACGGACCGGACGCGTCCACCGCCGCCCCCTCGACCAACCAGGAGGCGACATGTCACCCGGCTTCCCTGCCTCCCACCGCGGCCCGCCGGCCCGCCCGCGGCCCTCCTGGCCCGTCCAGCCGACGCGCCTCCCGCGAGCCTCCGCGCCCCGTGCGTCGGGCCCCGCCGGCCGCCGCTGACTCCGCCGCCTGGCGCTGGCCCTGTCCCCGCCGCCATGGTTGCCGATCACCGCCGCCTATCCTCGCCACCCCGGCTCGCGCCTCCACCGCCGGCTTCCGCCTTCCGCGCCGCGGCCTCCCCGTCTACAGCCGGCGACCCCGCCGCCGTACTCCGGCCGCGCCCCGGCGACCCTTCCGCCGGCCGAGCTCCCCGGTCGCCGCTCCGGTCTTCTTCTCCGGCGAGGATCCGGCCAGATCTGATCTGGTCCAGGCGGGACCAGATCAACCAACACACCCATCCAAACGTCCCTCCGCAGCCTGGATCCCTCCGTGATTTTTCATTAAGTCCCAGATCTGTAACATTTTTTGCCTCCTTTGCATGCCTGTAACTTTGTGCTCGTAGATCCATTTTGTGCATATGATATATCAAAATGATCGTGGTGAGATGCTCTACATTTTGTTCCATTGTGGCATGCTTGTTTGAGTTCATCTAGAGGTCCCAATCTTCGTGACAAGAGTGCTACTTGTTATAAACTGCTGTTACTTGTTATTTTTATGCCATGTTTGAGATGTGATAACTTGGTGCATGTTTATCCAAATGGAGCAAATGATATGTCAAAATGTTCATTATGAAATGCTCTACATGATGGTTGCTGTAGCATTCATGTTAGGGTTCATATTGCCATGTTAATCTTGGTTGCAAAGTGCATGTGGCTATTAAGTTATGGAACATGTTAAGAGGTGCTGATTTGAAGTGCTCGTTGCTATTGATGTGTTTGTCTCCATGTCACATGTCAATATGTTTTAGAATCTCCACAATGTGGTCTTTGTTTTGGTGCAAACCGCTTTCCATGATATGCGTTGAGGTGACTTAAACATGCTTGTAAACATGCCATGTCAACATAACAGTTTTATACTTAGTGAAAATTCTACTAAGTCTGGAATCTGTCATAACCTGATGCTATGTTTGCTTGATGCCCTAGTCAAAATCATGCATGTTTTGGAGTGGCCAATGATCATTCCTTGTTTTCCACGTTATTTTCTATCCATTCATGCCCTCACTTGCACAAATGGCTTGCTGTAGCTTATTTATTTCTTGCTCTCAAGTTGCTATAAATTATATCTGTCACGTTTTTAACAGCATGATCAATTTGGTGTAGCTTGTTGCTATTGATCCATGCCTCCTATGGAGTTGCTCCAATGGAGTTGTTTGCTGTAGGATATGTCTAATTCATGTCCATGCTTATTTTCATCATGTTTGGGTGCTGTAGCTTATATATTTCTTGCTCCAAAGTTGCTATGTGGCTGTTAATTTCAGCTTTGCATTGTAACTTGTTTCGTGTGTATGTGTTGAACCGTTGCTCCGTTTTGAGCGTGACCTATATGAAACTTGTGTGATTTTGCATGAAGAACCATAATATCATGTTGTTTACATGTTTGGAGTGTGTTTGCTTGATGTTTGGGTGCATCTTGCACCGTTGCCATGCTTGTCTTGTTTTGCTCATATCTTCTAGACCGTAGCTCCGAATTAAACAAACTTTATATGAAACTTGACTAGAATTTCGTGCAGATCATCATGGTGCATGTTAACTTGCTGTTTAACAACTTTAACTTAAGGTTTGTTCAGATCTGGACCAATTTCAAAATTTACATATGAGGACTTACCGATTTTGATATATGTGGATTCTGGCCTCATTTAAACTTGTTGTTTTGTGTTGTTATTGTGTGCTTCATCCATTGTCATGAAATGCATCATACTTGCATCATGTTGATTGTGCATTGCACCTTGTTTCATATCGTGCCATGTTGTGTTCTTGTGTTGAGTAGAGCCGGAAGTCGAGACCGAGAACGAGGTTCCTACCGAGGTTGAGTACGAGGAGCCGTCTTACGATCCCATCGACGACTCGACAGGCAAGATGACCTGACCCAGATATCATTACTATATTTGCCTATTGCTAGATGTCTCGCTCTTTAGCTTATTGCCTCGATGGCCGTGTTTGTTTGTCAGCCTCCTATTGTAGCCATGAATCTATCTAACCACCCAACCTAGCAAACCTTTGTTTGGCTACGTAAGCTTCGCTCAGCCCCTCTTATAGCATTGTTAGTTGCAGGTGAAGATTTGAAGATTCTTGCTTCATGTTGAAGTTATTGTTGGGATATCACACTATATAACTCTTAAACTAAATCATCTATATATTGGCAATGGGTGGAAGGCTAAGCCTCTTGCTTGGTGTTTTCTTCCACTCATGCCGCCCTAGGAACCGTTTAAACCGGTGTTATGTTTCTTGATTATGCGTTCCTAACACGGTTGGGGTTATGGGACCCCCTCGATAACCCGCTTAGCACTAAAGCTTTTCCATTAAGGCCCAACATTGGTACTCCATTTGCATAATAACTAAAAAGCTTGCATAGGGACTAGCTATCCCGTGATCTTAATTAACAACCCCGGGCCAGTGCTCCACATGAGTGTTGGTCCAAACTAGAGAACTGTGCGGGTCCGCCCCTTGGCAACTTGGGGTATCTGGCACCTGTACGCTTCGCTCATCCGGTCGTGGCCTGAGACTAGATACGCGCGGCTACTATCAGGGTGTCGGCACGCCGGGAGGTCTTGCTGGATTAGTTTTACCTAAGTCGGTGTATCTTGAGCACGGGATTCCGAGAATACTCGAGTCTTCCCACCTTGGAGTTGCGACTCCGCAGATCGTGAGCTTGTGATGGGCTAAGTTGGGACACCCCTGCAGGGTTTTGAACTTTAAAGCCGTGCCCGCGGTTATGTGGCAGATGGGAATTTGTTAATATCCGGTTGTAGAAAACTTGACACCATGTTCTGAACACACTACCAGCGTGCGTAACCGTGACGGTCATTTTCCGAAAGGGATTCGGGAAGTGAACACGGTGGGGTTATGTTTGACGTGCTTAGATAGGATCACTTCGTGATCACTTCGGCGCTCGTGGCACTTCTCTTCTCGCTCTAAACACATAAGCTATTGCTAGTGCAGCTGCAACCTTTATCTTTCTTCAGCCTTGTTCCACACCCAAGGCTTAGATAGTTTTGTTACCCGGGAACGGGATTGCTGAGTCCTCCGTGGCTCACAGATTCTACACAACACCAGATGCAGGTACTATGGTGAACTACACAGGTGACGGCACCGAGCTGTTCTGGGAGTTCGATGAAGAACGTAGTCGATACTATGTGCACTATCCCGATGATCAGTAGCGGCTTCTACTAGGGGCGATTTGGACCTTGTGGCTATATTTATTTGGTATCTTTCATTTGGATCTTCGTCCGTAGTCGGACTGTGATGTTATTTGGATGATGATTGCTTATGTAATGTATTGTGTGACGTGGCGAGTGTAAGCCAACTACCTCTTTTGCAATTTCATCCCTCTTTTACATGAGTCGTGCAAAGATACCATACTTGAGATCATTCTAGTATGAGCTTATACCTTTAAGTCGTGCCTCGACACGTAGGATGTATAATCTCATACTGGGCATTACAAGTTGGTATTCAGAGCCTTCTCCGACCTAGAAGCCCCCACTGTTTGATCGAATCGTTGACGGTTGAGTCTAGGCACACACTTGAAAATGTTTTGAGTCCTTTATATATATCGGAGAGTAGGATTTCTTTTTGCTCCTCATCCCTTTTCACTCTGGTGAGGACTCTTGACAATTACTTGTCTCTTCTACTCTCAAAATTTCACAATTTTTTTAGGATCACACGAGTATTGTTTGGATTGTTTCGATGTCTTTGTGACGAGAACATTGTTCTCGATGCCTCCTGTCATTTAGGGGTTGTGGCAGTGTCCCGGGGAGTTGAGCTCTGAGGTGTTGTCGTCACAAATATATCGCAGCAGTTCTGGAATACTTAAGACGGCCGACATAAAAAACTCTCCTATGCGGTTAGTGGCAAGATAACCCCGACATCACCCAGTACTGGGGAGGTAGTTCGGGAGTATTGCCATAGCTTGTATAGCAGATGCGTTTCGAAGGTCCGAGGTAAACGGTTTCCGGAAATAACTGGTTATGTGTTGAAGGATGGACACAGCTGGATGTAGGATTAGAGTTGAGTGCGCGATGCTTCCCATGTATCCCCAACACCTGATTGCATAACTGGAAACTTTCGGAAATTAATAGGTGGGTTCATCTAGTAGTTCGTAGGCATTCTTCCAACGAATGCATGATATGGAGTTCGCGTTTCTACATTGAGTGAAGTGGTTTTATGGGCGTTGTTCCGATCGGGAGTTGCATCTTAAAGGGTCCTTGGCTATGCTGATCCGGGGATTGCAAAACCCTTTTGTAACACGTTCCATAAGCTTTCAGCACGAATATGTCGAACGAAGCTTCTATCTTGTATTTGTTCTACCTGTTCCTTGTTGTTTTTATTTACCTTTTGTTCTCCCAAGTGGCTTCTCGTGAAGATTGTTGTTATCATTAAACTGTGGATTACATTCGTTCATTTTGTTCGAATGTTCTTGTGAAGACTTATGTTGCAACTTCTAGCCGTTGATTCAGCGTATATATTTTCAATCAATGGCTAATAGTTGTCATCTCATTCAGGATGGCTCCTAAAAGGGTTCCCAACGCTAACCCAGAGGGTGAAAAAGTTCCTGATCGTCCTCCTTCCCCTCCTCCTCCGTCTGAGGCCTGGAGAGCAATTATGCAAGCGACGAACCAGAACACCCAGATGCTTATGCAAATGATGCAGAACATTCAAGCAAATCAAGCAAATCAAGGTGGTCATGGGAACCAAGGCCAAGGCAATTTGTTCAACCAACCTCACTTTGCTACACTCAACCAGTTCTTGGCAAACCAACCGAAGGCATTCAGTTACTATGTGGACCCTCTAGATGCTGAAGACTAGATAACAGACATCAAGAAGCACTTTGAATGCAGTAACGTGAGACCTGAGGATTATGTGAAGTTTGCCGCCTTCCAACTCAAGGACCAAGCCGCTGATTGGTGGCAGCAGTACAAAGATTCCAGAGAAGGACGTGAAATCTCGTGGACTGACTTTTGCAAGGATTTCCGCTCCCACCACATTCCAACAAGTGTCATCGAAGGTATGCGTGAGCAATTCCGCAACCTGAAGCAAGGCACCATGTCTGTTTATCAATACAATGTCAAGTTCCAGAACCTTGCCCGCTATGCCAAGAAAGACATCCCAGATGCCAAGAGCAAGATTTATCAGTTCCGTGGTGGTCTGAAGGATGAACTCCAGCTAGCTCTCACCTTGTTTGAGCCGGAAGAATTTGATCAATTCTATAACATGGCACTTAAGCAAGAGGCAGCCCAGCTCAAGATGGAAGCTTACAAAAAGAGGATCAGAGATGCTGTCAACTCCTCCTCTTCTTCCCAAGTGGTTGCAAAGCAGCAGAAGTTTTGGCTTCCACCTCCTCCAGTGATCCGACCTTCCAACAACAACAAGCATTCTGGTGGCCGTGGTTTCTCCCACCCACCCAACCCAAGCAACCAGTCAAAGAATCACTTTCAAGCTTCGAAGTCAAGTGCTCCTTATCACCGTCCTCTCTCAGAAGTGGTGTGCAACAAGTGTGGCCAGAATGGTCACTATGCTAACAAGTGCCCCAACCCAAGGCGCCTTCCGCCTCCTCCACCTGTCAGTACTGCTATTGTCAAGCACAATCCCAAGACAGCAAGAGTGAATCTGATGAATGCAGCTCAAGCAGAGAATTCTTCAGATGTGATACTTGGTAACCTCTCAGTTAACGCAATTCCTGCAAAAGTATTGTTTGACTCTGGTGCATCACTCAGTTTCATGTCAAGGCCATTCATTACCAAGCATGAATTCTCATCATCTTATTTGGATAAACCATTGCACATTATTTCTCCGGGTTCTCTGTTGAGATCCAACTCAGTTGTTTCGGATGTATCTATTCGTATGGGTGATTACCGTTTTCTGGCTTCTCCGATTGTTCTCGGCAATTCCGACATTGATCTTATTCTTGGGATGGATTGGCTTTCCCAGCATGATGCTCACATTGATTGTGCAAATAAGGAAGTCAAGATTACTCATCCCGACGAAGACGTGATTATCTTCGCCTCTCGAGATAACACAATCAGGCTATTCTCTCTCAATGACAAGGGCGAGATTAATGCCATCTCTCAAATTCCGGTGGTCAATGAATATGAAGATGTTTTCCCTGAAGAGCTTCCAGGCATGCTTCCGCATCGTCAAGTTGAATTCGTCATTGAACTCGAGCCCGGTACCGAGCCAGCATGCCGGCGTCCGTACAAGCTTTCCCCTGAAGAGTTGAAGGAGCTGAAGAGACAACTCGATGAGCAAGAGCGTATGGGTCTAATCAGGCCTAGCACTTCTCCTTGGGGCTGTGGTGTTCTATTTGTCAAGAAGAAGGATGGCACGGAGCGCCTTTGCGTTGATTACCGGCCATTGAACAAGAAGACAATAAAGAACAAGTATCGGCTCCCCAACATCAATGAATTGTTCGAGCAACTCAAGGGAGCAAAAGTGTTCTCAAAGCTCGATCTCTGGATGGGTTATCACCAGATCCGTATCCGTGAAAAAGATATTCACAATACTGCATTCAGAACAAGCTATGGCTCCTATGAATACACAGTCATGTCTTTTGGCCTCGCAAATGCTCCACCCACCTTCTCGAGGATGATGCACTACATATTCAACCCCTACACCAATGAATTTGTTCTTGTCTATCTAGATGACATCTTGGTATTCTCCAAGAATGAAGAGGACCATGCCAAGCACCTCCGCTTGGTTCTCGACAGACTCCGTGAACACAAGTTCTATGCGATGTTCTCCAAATGCGAATTCTGGCTCGATAAGGTCTTGTATCTTGGCCATATCATCTCTGCTGAGGGTATTGCTGTCAACCCCAAGAAAGTTGAAGCGATTGTCAACTGGGAACCCCCGTAGAACGTCAAGCAACTCCGAAGCTTCCTTGGTCTCGCTAGCTATTGCAGAAGGTTCGTTGAGAACTTCTCCAAGATTGCCAAGCCTCTCTCCAACTTGCTGCAGAAGAATGTCAAGTACAACTGGTCTCCGGATTATGATGTGGCATTCAAAACACTCAAAGAAAAGCTCATCTCTGCTCCGGTTCTTACTCCTTCGGATGAGTCCAAGCCCTACGAAGTATTCTGTGATGCTTCTCTTCAAGGACTTGGTGGTGTTCTAATGCAAGACAAGAAAATTGTAGCATACACTTCTCGTCAATTGAAGCCAAATGAGAAGAACTACCCCACACATGATCTCGAGCTAGCAGCAGTGGTACACGCCTTGATCACGTGGAGACAACTTCTGTTGGGCAGAAAAGTGGACATCTTCACCGATCACAAGAGCTTGAAGTACATCTTCACACAGCCGAACCTGAACCTTCGCCAAACTTGTTGGGTTGAAATGATCCAAGAGTATGATCCAAGCATCGAATATACACCTGGCAAGGCCAATGTCATTGCAGATGCCTTGAGTAGAAAGGCATATTGCAACAGTCTCCTTATGAAGCCGTTTCAGCCTGAGCTTTGTGAATCATTCAGGAAGCTCAACCTCCAAGTTGTTCCGCAAGGCTTTCTTACAAATCTTCAAGTTGCTCCTACCTTGGAAGATCAGATCCGTGAGGCCCAACTCAGTGATGCTATGGTGCAGAAAGTGAAACATGGTATTGCAAAGGGTACTCCCAAATACAAGTGCTATCGCGTTGATGAGAAAGACACCTTGTTTTTTGAGGACAGACTTGTGGTTCCCAAGGGTGATTTCAGGAAGCTCATAATGAATGAAGCACATGACTCCCTCCTCTCCATTCATCCCGGAAGTTCCAAGATGCACCAAGACCTCAAGCAATCTTACTGGTGGACTTGCATGAAAAGGGAGATTGCCCAATTCGTGAATGAATGTGATGTCTGCAGAAGAGTGAAGGCAGAGCATCAACGTCCAGCCGGTCTCCTCCAACCTCTTCCTATTCCCGAGTGGAAATTTGACCACATTGAAATGGATTTCGTCACTGGTTTTCCCAAGTCCAAGAAGGGGAATGTTGCTATCTTTGTTGTGATTGACAAGCTAACCAAAGTAGCTCACTTCCTTCCAGTCAAAGAATCCATCAATGCAGCTCAGTTGGCAGAGCTGTACACTTCCAGAATTGTGTCGTTACATGGCATTCCTCAAGTTATCTCCTCAGACCGTGGAAGTTTGTTCACATCCAAGTTCTGGGACTCCTTTCAGTCAGCCATGGGCACTAAGATTCGTTTCAGCACTGCGTTTCACCCTCAGACTAGTGGTCAAGTCGAAAGAGTGAACCAGACCCTCGAAGACATGCTCAGAGCTTGTGTCATCTCTTTTGGCATGAAGTGGGAAGATTGTCTCCCGTTTGCCGAGTTCTCTTACAACAACAATTACCAAGCAAGTGCTGGCAATGCTCCTTTTGAAATCCTCTATGGCAGAAAGTGCCGTACCCCTCTCAACTGGTCCGAGACTGGTGAACGTCAATTCCTTGGCGATGACTTGATCTCAGAAGCCGAAGAAATGTGCAAAGTCATACGTGAGATTCTCAAGGCCGCTCAGTCGTGTCAAAAGAGTTACTATGACGGCAAGCATTGTGATTTGGCTTTCGACATTGGAGATCATGTCTATCTCCGTGTTTCTCCTATGAAAGGCACCCAAAGATTCGGTATCAAAGGAAAGCTTGCTCCTAGATATGTGAGCCCTTTCAAGATTCTTGGCAAAAGAGGCGATCTAGCCTATCAACTTGAGCTCCCCTCCAACTTTGCAAATGTTCATGATGTGTTTCACGTGTCTCAACTCTGCAAGTGCTTCAAGACACCTGAACACACCATTCTGTTCAAGGAGATTGATCTTTAACAAGACTTGTCTTACCGTGAGCACCCCGTTGCTATTCTTGAAAAAACTGAGCGCAAGACCCGCAACAAGTCCATCAAGTTCTTGAAAGTTAAGTGGTCACACCATACCGATCGAGAAGCTACATGGGAACGAGAAGATCACCTTCGTTCCGAGTACCCTTCCTTCTTCCAGTCCTAGATCTCGGGGCGAGATCTTTTCGCAGTAGAGGAGAGTTTATAATGCCCCAGATGTAACACTTTCCAATATTGGCAATATATGAAACTTTGACTTCATCAATTCCATTCCGGGCTCTTCTTTCATTTCGGGTTTGTTCGTTTTGTCGTGTGCGTGTGTGCTTTTCATTCATGTCATGTTGTCATGTGCATTGCATTGCATTCGTGTTGCCACTTGCACCCGGTCCCACTCGTCTCTTCCCGTTGTCCGTTTCGAGTTCCGGCGCTCACACACGTGCCCGTGGCATCCCTGAGTCTTTCTTTCGTGTGTGGCCGTGTAACGTTTCCGGAATGACGCGAGACTTGTCGTGTGTTGTTGTTTTGCTACGTGTATGCCGCCTGTCAAGTTTCGTCGCGTTTGGAGTTCGTTTGGTACTACAACGGTTAACCTAGTGGGCTAAAATAACCTCTTCTTTGAGGCCCAAGACCCCCTCCACAATAGCCCACTAACCCAGCACAACCCTTCCCATCATCTCGGTCGTCGAATCGTGATCGTGTGGGCGAAAACCGCACCCCATTTGGAGTCTCCTAGCTCCCTATGCCTATAAAAACGTCCACACCCCTCCATTTTCGGGCGAAACCCTAGTCATCTCCCTTTTTCCCCCGTTTTCCCCGCGTCCCGCAGCTCCTCCGGCCGCCGGACACGTCCAGACAGACCGGACGCGTCCGCCGGCGCCCCCTCGACAAACCAGGAGGCGACACGTCACCCGGCTTCCCCGCCTCCCACCGCGGCCCGCCGGCCCGCCCACGGCCCTCCTGGCCCGTCCCGCCGATGCGCCTCCCGCGAGCCTCCGCGCCCTACGCGTCGGGCCCCGCCGGCCGCCACCAACTCCGCTGCCCGGCGCTGGCTCCGCTGCCGCCCGGCGCCGGCCCCGTCCCCGTCGCCGCGGTTGCCGGTCGCCGCCGCCTATCCTCGCCGCCGCGGCTCGCGCCTCCACCGCCGGCCTCCGCCTCCCCGTCACCGGCCGGTGACCCAACAGCCGGACTCCGGCCGCGCCCCGGCGACCCTTCCGCCGGCCGAGCCCCCGGTCGCCGCTCCGGTCATCTTCTCCGGCGAGGATCCGGCCAGATCCGATCTGGTCTAGGCGGGACCAGATCTTCCAACACACCCATCCAAACGTCCCTCCGCAGCCCGGATCCCTCCGTCCCGGGTCCGTCCCGTCCCGCGTTGACTTTTCGCGGAGGTGATTTTTCACTAAGTCCCAGATCTGTAACATTTTTGTTGCCTCCTTTGCATGCCTGTAACTTTGTGCTCGTAGATCCGTTTTGTGCATATGATATATCAAAAATGATCGTGGTGAGATGCTCTACATTTTGTTCCATTGTGGCATGCTTGTTTGAGTTCATCTAGAGGTCCTAATCTTCGTGACAAGAGTGCTACTTGTTATAAACTACGGTTACTTGTTATTTATATGCCATGTTTGAAATGTGATAACTTGGTGCATGTTTATCCAAATGGAGCAAATGATATATCAAAATGTTCATTGTGAAATGCTCTACATGATGGTTGCTGTAGCATTCATGTTAGGGTTCATATTGCCATGTTAATCTTGGTTGCAAAGTGCATTTGGCTGTTAAGTTATGGAACATGTTAAGAGGTGCTGATTTGAAGTGCTCGTTGCTATTGATGTGTTTGTCTCCATGTCACATGTCAATATGTTTTAGAATCTCCACAATGTGGTCTTTGTTTTGGTGCAAACCGCTTTCCATGATATGCGTTGAGGTGACTTAAACATGCTTGTAAACATGCCATGTCAACATAACTGTTTTATACTTAGTGAAAATTCTACTAAGTCTGGAATCTGTCATAACCTGATGCTATGTTTGCTTGATGCCCTAGTCAAATTCATGCATGTTTTGGAGTGGCCAATGATCATTCCTTGTTGTCCACGTTATTTTCTATCCATTCATGCCCTCACTTGCACAAATGGCTTGCTGTAGCTTATTTATTTCTTGCTCTCAAGTTGCTATAAATTATATCTGTCAGGTTTTTAACAGCATGATTAATTTGGTGTAGCTTGTTGCTATTGATCCATGCCTCCTATGAAGTTGCTCCAATGGAGTTGTTTTCTGTAGGATATGTCTACTTCATGTCGATGCTTATTGTCATCATGTTTGGGTGCTGTAGCTTATATATTTCTTGCTCCAAAGTTGCTATGTGGCTGTTAATTTCAGCTTTGCATTGTAACTTGTTTCGTGTGTATGTGTTGAACCGTTGCTCCGTTTTGAGCGTGCCCTATATGAAACTTGTGTGATTTTGCATGAAGAACCATAATATCATGTTGTTTACATGTTTGGAGTGTGTTTTCTTGATGTTTGGGTTCATCTTGCACCGTTGCCATGCTTGTCTTGTTTTGCTCATTTCTTCTAGACCGTAGCTCCGAATTAAACAAACTTTATATGAAACTTGACTAGAATTTTGTGCAGATCATCATGGTGCATGCTAACTTGCTGTTTAACAACTTTAACTTAAGGTTTGTTCAGATCTGGACCAATTTCAAATTTTACATATGAGGACTTACCGGTTTTGATATATGTGGATTCCGGCCTCATTTAAACTTGTTGTTTTGTGTTGTTCTTGTGTGCTTCATCCATTGTCATGAAATGCATCATACTTGCATCATGTTGATTGTGCATTGCACCTTGTTTCATATCGTGCCATGTTGTGTTCTTGTGTTGAGTAGAGCCGGAAGTCGAGACCGAGAACGAGGTTCCTACCGAGGTTGAGTACGAGGAGCCGTCTTACGATCCCATCGACGACTCGACAGGCAAGATGACCTGACCCAGATATCATTACTATATTTGCCTATTGCTAGATGTCTCGCTCTTTAGCTTATTGCCTCGATGGCCGTGTTTGTTTGTCAGCCTCCTATTGTAGCCATGAATCTATCTAACCACCCAACCTAGCAAACCTTTGTTTGGCTACGTAAGCTTCGCTCAGCCCCTCTTATAGCATTGTTAGTTGCAGGTGAAGATTTGAAGATTCTTGCTTCATGTTGAAGTTATTGTTGGGATATCACACTATATAACTCTTAAACTAAATCATCTATATATTGGTAATGGGTGGAAGGCTAATCCTCTTGCTTGGTGTTTTGTTCCACTCATGCCGCCCTAGGAACCGTTTAAACCGATGTTATGTTCCTTGATTATGCGTTCCTAACACGGTTGGGGTTATGGGACCCCCTCGATAACCCGCTTAGCGCTAAAGCTTTTCCAGCAAGGCCCGGCATTGGTACTCCATTTGCCTAATAACTAAAAAACTTGCATAGGGACTAGCTATCCCGTGATCTTAATTAACAACCCCGGGCCAGTGCTCCACATGAGTGTTGGTCCAAACTAGAGCACTGTGCGGGTCCGCCCCTTGGCAACTTGGGGTATCTAGCACCTGTACGCTTCGCTCATCCGGTCGTGGCCTGATACTAGATACGTGCGACTACTGTCAGGGTGTCGGCACGCCGGGAGGTCTTGCTAGATTAGTTTTACCTAAGTCGGTATATCTTGAGCACGGGATTTCGAGAATTCTCGGGTCTTCCCACCTTGGAGTTGCGACTCCGCAGATCGTGAGCTTGTGATGGGCTAAGTTGGGACACCCCTATAGGGTTTTGAACTTTCGAAATCCGTGCCCGCGGTTATGTGGCAGATGGGAATTTGTTAATATCCGATTGTAGAAAACTTGACACCATGTTCTGAACACGCTACCAGCGTGAGTAACCGTGACGGTCATTTTCCGAAAGGGGTTCGGGAAGTGAACACGATGGGGTTATGTTTGACGTGCTTAGATAGGATCACTTCGTGATCACTTTGGCGCTCGTGGCACTTCTCTTCTCGCTCTAAGCACGTAAGCTAGTGCTAGTGCAACTGCAACCTTTATCTTTCTTCAACCTTGTTCCACACCCAAGGCTTAGATAGTTTTGTTACCCGGGAACGGGATTGCTGAGTCCTTCATGGCTCACAGATTCTACACAACACCAGATGCAGGTACTATGGTGAACTACACAGGTGACGACACCGAGCTGTTCTGGGAGTTCGATGAAGAACGTAGTCAATACTATGTGCACTATCCCGATGATCAGTAGCGGCTTCTACTAGGGGCGATTCATACCTTGTGGCTATATTTATTTGGTATCTTTCATTTGGATCTTCGTCCGTAGTCGGACTGTGATGTTATTTGGATGATGATTGCTTATGTAATGTATTGTGTGACGTGGCGAGTGTAAGCCAACTACCTCTTTTGCAATTTCATCCCTCTTTTACATGAGTCGTGCAAAGATACCATACTTGAGATCATTCTAGTATGAGCTTATACCTTTAAGTCGTGCCTCGACACGTAGGAGGTATAATCTCATACTGGGCATTACAATGGCATTACAATCTAGAAAAGCAGGAGGCAACTTCACATGATTCTCGTGTAAGGGCACATGAAGATAATTAGCCAAGCGAGTTGCATAAATTCCACAAAACAAATCTCCATTTAAACCATTAAGATGTAACCTACGTGCAACAATGCCCCCCAAATTATATTGTCTATCACCTAATACCGCACTTTTGAGGACACTAAGATGTGGAACGCACATGTGGCAAGCCTCATCTTTGATGTTAATGCATCTACCAATTAAGAGAGCAAAATAATGTATAGCAGGGAAATGAATGCTCTCTAAGGTAGCTTGTGTGATTTCTCTAGATTCCCCCACAGTGATACTAGCTAGGAAGTCCTTATACTGAGATTTGCGAGGTTCACCAACATTACCCCACAGTGGGAGTTTACAAGCATCATTAAAATCTTCTAGGTCCATGGTATATGATTTATCATAGAGATCAAATAGGACAGTGTGAGAATTATGTGAAGATGTAAATTTAAATCTTCTCACAAAGGAATCAGTTAGGTAGTGGTACTGGGGACACTTATCAGACACGAAGTCCTCAATATCAGCATTACGCACATATGTGTAAAATTCTTCCTTAATGCCAGCCTGGATCATAAACTCCTCTAACGGCCATTCACAAGGCCGCACTTGAGCTTCCCTCAGTAGTTTATCGTCCGGCTCATGTATCACGAGCCTTGGTCCTTGCTTCCTTGAGGAACCACCTTGGTAAAATTTTCTATGCATTTTTTTCTGAAATTTTTAGTGACTCAAAATAAAGTGAACCAAACTCAGCAAGATTGATAGCAACTACTTGCACAAGTGCCTAGAGACTATATCATGCATTGGAACTACTTGGAACCCAATAAATTTGACATGCAAGCTCAAGAACATGGTCACCTTAGCAGCAAAAATTTGCAATGAATAAAGCACTAGACCAAAAACTAATTGGACCATTGGAGGAGTCACATATCGAAGAACAATCTCCCCAAACAGTTTTGTGAATGGAGCTTTGAGCAAGGAGATCAAAAAAGGCAGCAAGATGAGCTAGAACACGAGTTTGAGCTATGGGAGGATTTTTTCTGGAGGAAGAATAAGTGTGTGGGTGCTGGAATAAGTGGAGGGGGGCCACATGGGGACCATGAGGCAGGGGGCGCGCCTAGGGGGGTGGGCGCGCCCTGTACCCTCGTGGCCAGGTGCTGGCTCCCCCTGCTGTGTTCCCAGTGCCAAACATTTTTAAATAATCTAGAAAAAATCATATTTCATTTTTGGGACATTTGGAGAACTTTTATTTTCGGGGTATTTTATATTGCACGGATAACTCAGAAAATAGACAGAAAATATTATTTTTGCTTTATTTAATCTAGTGAATAGAAAGTAAAAAGAGGATACAAAGAGTTGTGCTTTCTAAATTAAACCATCTCATGCTCATCAAAAGGAATCCATTAACAAGGTTGATCAGGTCTTGTTAATAAACTCTTTCCGAGTAACATGAAACTGGAGAATTTTAGAATAACACTAGGTTACCTCAATGGGGATATGTATGTCCCCATCAATAATAATATCATATTTCTTCTTGACAGTAGGAAGAGGAAATTCAAAACCTCCAATAATAATCATTGAAATTTTTCCAATAGAATTGATACTATGGACCTGAGGTTGTTTCCTCGGGAAGTGTACCGTATGCTCCTTACCATTGACATGAAAAGTGACATTGCCTTTGTTGCAATCAATAACAACCCCTGCAGTATTCAAAAAGGGTCTACCAAGGATAATCGACATAGTATCGTCCTCGGGAATATCAAGGATAACAAAGTCCGTTAGAATAGTAACATTTGCAACCACAACAGGCACATTCTCACAAATACCGACAAGTATAGTAGTTGATGTATTGGCCATTTGCAAAGATATTTCAGTAGGTGTCAACTTATTCAAATCAAGTCTACGATATAAAGAGAGAGGCATAACACTAACACCGGCTCCAAGATCACACAAAGCAGTTTTAACATAGTTTCTTTTAATGGAGCAAGTTATAGTTGGTACCGCTGGATCTCCTAGTTTCTTTGGTATTCCACCCTTAAACGTATAATTGGCAAGCATGGTGGAAATTTCAAATTCTGATATCTTCCTTTTATTTGTAATAATATCTTTCATATACTTAGCATAAGGATTTGTTTTAAGCATATCAGTCAAACGCATACGCAAAAAGATAGGTCTAATCATTTCAGCAAAGCGCTCAAAATCCTCATCATCCTTTTTCTTGGATGGTTTAGGAGGAAAAGGCATGGGTTTCTGAACCCATGGTTCTCTTTCCTTACCGTGGTTCCTAGCAACAAAGTCTTATCATAACGTTGATTCTTTGATTGTGGGTTATCAAGATCAACAACAGGTTCAATCTCTACATCATTATTATTGCTAGGTTGAGAATCAACATGAACATCATCATTAACAATATCACTAGGTTCATGTTCATCACCAGATTGTGTTTCAGCATCAGAGATAGAAATATCATTGGGATTCTCAGGTGTGTCAACAACAGGTTCACTAGAAGCATGCAAAGTCATATCATTTTTCTTCTTCTTCTTAGAAGAACTAGGTGCATCTACGTTAGTTCTATGAGAATCTTGCTCAATTCTCTTAGGGTGGCCCTCAGGATACAAAGGTTCCCGAGTCATTTTGCCCCCTCTAGTCACAACTCTAATAGACTTATCATTTTTCTTATTATTTAACTAATTGAGAGAATCATTTGTGCTTTAAGTACTTGTTCTACTTGAGTGGTAACCATAAAAGCATGTTTACTAATGAGTTTAAGTTCACCTTTAACTCTAGACATATAATCACTCAAGTGTTCAATCATATAAGCATTACGTTCAATTGTCTACCAACATAAGCATTGAAGTTTTCTTGTTTAACAATAAAATTGTCAACTCATCAAAACATTGGCTAGCAGACTTATAACGAGGAATATCACCTTCATCAAATCTATAGAGAGAATTTACCTTCACTACGTGTGTCGGGTTATCAAGATCATCTATTTCTTCAATAGGTGGTAAATTCTTAACATCTTCAGCTTTAATACCTTTTTCTTTCATAGATTTCCTTGCCTCTTGCATATCTTCAGGACGGAGGAATAGAACACCCCTTTTCTTCGGAGTTGGCTTAGGAGCTGGTTCAGGAAGTGTCCAATTGTTTTCATTGGTTAACATATTATTCAATAGCAATTCAGCTTGATCAACAGTTCTTTCCCTGAAAACACAACCAACACAACTATGCAGGTGGTCTATGGAAGCATCGGTTGTGACACCCCGAGACCAGTGCGCCAGGTGTCAGCCAGTTATTCGTTGTCAGTGCCTTGTCATCTGCTTGTGTGTGCATCTTTGCCATGTCATCTTGTGTGTTGCATCAGCATGTTTTCAAAACTTGCATCCGCCTGAGTCCCCTCGTCCTCTCCGTTGTTCGTTCTGAGCCCAGTCACACTCGCACGCGCCCGCGGTGCCTCCGATTTTTTATTTTGTGAGTGGCCGGAAAATGTTCTCGGAATGGGATGAAACTTGTCATGTGGTCTTATTATAGTGTAAACAGGCCGCCTGCCAAATTTCATCGCATTCGGAGCTCGTTTGATAGCCCAACGGATATATATAGCGGCACTAGTCGCCGGTTATTTCATCGGATGTTTTCGGTCTCCGAAACCTCCGCGGGCCTCTTCTCTTCTCTCCTCTAAGCCCTTCTATCACAGCCCACTAGCCTCCCCTAGGCCCATCTTAACTCCCCTCGCGATTGGATCCGTCGGATCGCGATCGGAGGGCTCTAAAATCCCTCCAAACTCCAAACCCTAGCCCTCCTACTATAAATGGACTGCCCCCTAGTCCATTTTTGGCTTTTTCCCCTACCTCCCTCCTCAAATTCCGCGTCGTGCTTCCACCGTTGCCGTCACGTGCTTCCACCGTTGCCGTCGCGTGCTTCCACCGCCATGGCCGCCCATTTTCTCCTCTGCGCCGGAGCGCCCCGCCGTCGCCGGATTTGGCCGGGACCGGGCTCCCTGGCCCCGGATCCACCGCCGGCTGCCCGGATCTGGTGATCCCCTGCGCCGCCAGCCGCCATGGCTCGTGCTCGAGGAGGAGCACGAGAGGCCCCCGCCGTTCCTTCGACCGCTCGCAGCGCTGGTCTCGAGGCCTCCTCGCCTCCAGCCGCCTCCTGGGCCAGACACAGCAGGCCTGCTCGGCCCGGCCGCGCCACCTCCCCCCCCTGCCCGGGCCTGCCCCAGCTGGCCAGCACCCCGACCGGCCTCCCCAGCGAGCCGGCCTCATGGGCCTGCTTTGGCCAGTTTGCCCCGAGGCCCGATCGCTCCAGGCCGCAAGCCGCCTCCAGCGCCCGGCTGGGCCGCGCCAGCGCCGGCCTGCCTCCCTGCCTCGGCTGCTCCGCTGCCACGTGGGCCTCCCCGCGGCCCACTTCTTCCTTCAGCCCTGCTCCAGCCTGCCTCCTCCAATTGGGCCGGCCTGCCTCTCCCTCCTCCCAGATCTGGCCCGAAGCCCAGGGTGAGCACGCCCCTCCTATTCCCCGCCTAGTGCGTATCATAGTATCTTGCGCTCAGTTTCACTAGTAGTTTTTCTGCTAAGTCTTTTCTGTCATGTTTCTGATGCATACTTTGCATAGTGATATCTTTTTGTGTGCTTATCCGTTTTGAGTGAATGATATGTCAAATGATCGTGGTGATATGCTCTACACTTTGTTCCATTGTGCCATGCATGTTTGACTTCATCTAGATGCTTAATTATCTGTTGCAAGGGTGCTACTTGTTATAAACTGCTGCTACTTGTTATTTTGTTGCCATGTTCGTGATATGATAACTTGGTGCATGTTTATCCAAATAATGCAAATGATATGTCCAAATGTTCATCATGAGATGCTCTACATGTCGGTTGCTTTAGCTTGCATGATAGATTTGATCTTGCCATGTTTATCTCCTTTGCAAAAGTGCTTGTGGCTGTCATGTTGTTAAACTTGTTATGAGATGCTGATTTCACATGCTCATTGCTATTGTTGTGTTTGTCCCCTTGTCACATGCCTAGATGTTTTAGAATCTTCATGATGTGCTCTTTGATGTGGTGCATTTAACTTTCTATGACATGCCTTGTGTTGAATTAAACATGCTCACAAACATGCCATGATGTTACTACTGTTTTAACACTTAGTGAAATTTCACTAAGTCTGGAATCTGTAATTTCCAGATGCCATGTTTGCTTGTTGTTCTAGGCATATCCATGATAGTTTTGGGGTGACTCTTGATGATTCCTTGTTGTATAAGTTGTTGGCTATCCATTCATGCTCTCACATGCTCTTTTGGGTGGCTGTAGCATATTTAACTCTTGCTCCCAAGTTGCTATAAATTACTGCTGTCAGGATTTTTGTTGTCATGTTCAAAATGTTTTAGCTTGTTGCTATTGATCCATGCCTCCTTTGGAGATGCTCCAATGGAATTGTTTGCTGTAGGATATGTCTACTTTATGTCCATGCTTCTTGTCATGATGTTTGAGTGCTGTAGCTTATATTTATCATGCTCCAAAGTTGCTATGTGGCTGTTAATTTCAGCTTGTTGTTATATCTTGTTTCGGGTGTATCTTTTAGCCCGTTGCTCCGTTTTGAGCAAGTCCTATATGAAACTTGAGTGATTTTGCATGTAGATTCATATTATCCTCTTGTTATCATGTTTTGAAGTATCTTGCTTGATGCATATTGTCATGTTCCTTGTGTTGTATCTCTGTGTTTCCTATGTTGACTTTCTGTGCATCCTAAGTGCATCTGCAGTGCTTCCTTAGTGCATCTGTTATGCTTCCTGTATAGATTTGACTTGCTTCCTACATTGCCATGTTATGCTTCATAGACTTGCTGTGCTTCCTGTATAGACTTTCTGTGCTTCCTGTATAGACTTTCTGTGCTTCCTGTATGGACTTGCTGTGCTTCCTATATAGACTTGTTGTGCTTCCTGTATAGATTTTTCATGCATCATACCTTGCCATGTATGCATCATATAGACTTGTGTTGTTTTTGCTGTGCTTCCTACATTGCCATGTTGTGCTTCCTGTGTAGACTTTCTGTGCATCATATGTAGAGTTGTCGTGCATCCTACTTGGTAGTGCCTATTGTCATGTTCTTGAGTGGTTTGTTTACCGTATTGCTTGCTTCTTCTCGTTAGTGCTTGTTCCGTTGCGTCGTGAGGATTCGTTCGTCTACCCATGGATCTTCTTCAAGGCTTCTTCTCCGTATTCTTCATGGATCCGTTCTTCTTCCTTGCGGGATCTCAGGCAAGATGACCATACCCTTGGATACCTTTACTATCATTGCCATGCTTAGTGTCTCGATGCTATCGTTACATGTCGCGCTACCCATCTTTTATGTCAGCCTCTCCTTGGTGCCATGAAACCTCCAACCTTTGAAACCTTCCTAGCAAAACCACTGTTTGGCTATGTTATCCGCTCGCTCAGCCCCTCTTATAGCGTTGTTAGTTGTAGGTGAAGATGAAGTTCGTTCCAGGAGGGAACTTGTTGTTGGAATATCACAATATCTATTATTATTATTAACACACCTATATACTGGGCATGGGTGGAAGGCTTGGCCTTTTGCTCGGTGTTTTGTTCCACTCATGCCACCTTAGGCGCCGATAAACCGGCATTATGTTCCTTGATTTTGCGTTCTTACACGATGGGTGGATGGGGACCCCTTGACAGTTCGTCTTTGAATAAAACTCCTCCAGCAAGGCCCAACATTGGTTTTAATTTGCTCATAATAACAACTTATTTAATTAATTAAATTGCATAGGGAGTTAGCGCTACCCGAGGATTCTTTCTACATAGCAGGGGGGCCAGAGCTGATGGTGTTGGTCCCAAACGGGGAGCCTGCGGGGCCACCACGGGGAAACCCGAGGATTGGTTTTACTCGTAGCTTCACCCATTCGGTCGTGGCCTGAGACGAGATACGCGCGGCTACTATCAGGGTGTCGACACACTGGGAGGTCTTGCTGGACTTGTTTTACCATTGTCGAAATGTCTTGTGCACCGGGATGCCGAGCCTGATCGGATTTCCCTAAGATAAAGGGTGATGATATTATATTTATCACTTCAGCTAATCGTGAGAGCTTGTGATGGGCTAAGTTGGGACACCCCTGCAGGGTTATGATCTTTCGAAAGTCGTGCCCGCAGTTATGTGGCAGATTGGAATTTGTTAATGTTCGGTTGTAGAAAACTTGACAGAGGATCCGAAGTAAAACACACAACTGTGTGAGTAACCGTGACTGTCTCTTTTCATCTTGAGAAGAGAACACGGTGGGGTTATGTTTGACTCGTATGTAGTTCAGGATCTTTAGCGATCACTACTATTTGCGACCGTTTGCGTAGATGCTCATCTTATTCTTGTACTCGTAAGTTAGCCACCATACTTTTGCTTAGCCGCTGCTGCAACCTCACCACTTTACCTCTTCCTACCTATTAAGCTTTGATAGTCTTGTTACCCATGGTTATGGGATTGCTGAGTCCTCGTGGCTCACAGATACTACAACAACAGTTGCAGGTGCAGGTTTCCGATGTCTTGACGTGAGAGCGTTCTCGTTGTGTTGGAGTTCTTCTTCTTCTTCTTCTTCTTCAGTCTTGGGTTTGGTTCCGGGTCGGCAGCCTGGGATAGCAGATGGATGTCTTGTGCTTTTCTTGTTTGTATCCGTAGTCGGATACTTGTATTGATGTTGTTGTATTCATGTGACTTGTATGTATTGTTGTATCCTCCATGTATGTATGTAATGGTACGATGTAATGATATCCATCTTGCTTAGCGCCCGAAATGCGGTTGTGCCCCAATCACGTAAGTGTCACGTGATCGGGATAGAACTGCATCTTGGGCCTGACTAGTTGGTATCAGGGCCTCGACCGACCTTAGGAGCCCCCTTGTTTGATCGTAGCTTGGCCGTTGTTGAGTCTAGAAGAAAACCTTTTTCGGAGTCTAGTTATATCGGAGAGTAGGAATTCTTTTTACTCCTCACCTTCGTCGATCTGGTGAGGAATCTTGACGTAGGTGTTTTGAATTACTCCTCTTCCCCTTCAATTTTTTTAGGATCACGTGGTTAGTTTTCGTTTGTTGCGTTGTTAGTTCTTTCATCTGGCGCATCTCTCGTCAAGTGGATTAAACCCTCTTCTTCTTTGCAAGTGCAACCTCAGTTCTTTTAACTGGTGTTGTTTTTCCCGTCCATTGTGGTCTTTCTTTTCCCACCCGCCCACCCTTTTGCTTCTCGGAGCAGGAGTCCTTAATCGAGTATCTGTCCTACTCGTGTGAATCCTTTGCATTCTTTACTCAGTTATTTCAACCGGTGAATTCTTGTCTTGTACGTCATCCTTCATCTCTTTTCTTCTCCGATGAATTCCCCTCTCGTGTGATATTCTTCACCTCTTCTTCTTTTCCGGTGGATTCAATTCAAGTATTCGGTGTTCATCATATTCTTTTCGCTCAGCTCAATTGCTTCACCTTGCTCGTTCGTCTCTCGCCATTTAATTATTCCGGAGTTCCGAAGTCATTCTCAAGAGAGTCGTTTGTCTTCCAATTAATTCGAGGTTGTCACCTCATTCGAGTTTTTCATTCGTTCCGGTGCACTATCTCCTTTTCGATCCTTTCAACAGTGTATTCTCTTCGGTGGGCCCTAACCCACAGGTCTTTTCCCAGGATCTTACCTGACTCATCTTATTTTCCCGGAGTGTTCCGAAATTCTTTCGAGTGTGACGTAAGTATGGATTCCATCAGTCATATGCCTTCTCCAAGGTAGTTTCAATTCTTTCATCGATGGTTCAACCCTTTTTCTTTTCTTCCTTCCGGAGTATTTCAGGAATTCTTTTCTTTGTGTTCCTCCGAAGGCATCATTTCAGAAGATTCTTCATTCTCAGTTTTCAACTTCGTCCTCTAAATATTCTTCATCGATGCCTCTTCGTTCGTCTCACATTCTTTCCGGTGCTTGTTCAAGGTTCATGATCTCGTTGCTCTCTTCATTTTAATTCCCTCAAATGCTTTATTCTTTCCGGCGATTCATCGTATTCACTCGATTCATTTTCTTACGATGGCTTGTCCTCTTGCATCGTTCAATTTCATTCCTTACGGGGGTCATTCTCGTTCTTCACTCGATTTCAATTTCTTCCCGGTGGTTCATTCATTTTATTCACTCGGCTTTAATTCTTACGATGGTTCTCTCAAGAATTCTTTTCCGGTGCTATCATATCAATCCAGTCATTTTATTTCATTCCTACCGGTGGTTGAAGAAGACTTTCTTGAGTTCGCGACATATCCTTCTTTAATCAATTTCATAGAGGATAAGTAGCATGTGAATCCATTGTTCATCAATTTAATTGATGGAGGATAAGCATGACATAATTCTTATTCTTTTCATCAAGTTGATTAATCCCTTCCTTCGGAGTTTATTCTTGATGAATAAATTCTAGTTCCAAGTGTTTATTCTTGTCTTTCCGGAATTAAATAATTTTTTCTCGGCTATCTCGTCGGAACCCCTTCTAATCATCGCAAGGCTTTATTCTTATTCTTTTTATACTTCATCATCCTTTCATTACCGGAGTTCTTCATGGTGGTTCTCCATCATTTAATTCATTCTTCAAACATTCATCTAATTCTTCTGGAGCAGCTCAAGTATTATTCTTTTGCCTCTCGAGTGCAAATAATTCTCCTATTCTTTTGATGTGGAGTTTTGCATTTCTTCCTTCATCTTAATTATTCCATCTTTTGGTTGCGGCATAATTCACCTCAACTTTTGAGAAGATTAAATAAGTCCACAACAAGCTTATTCTTTTGTTGTTGATTTTATCAACAATTCCATTCAAGTCCTTCTTTGAGGATGCTCTTTAAATTCATTCGTGCTCGAAGTTGTCATCTTCTTCTCCAGTCTTTTAATTCTATTCTTTCCATTCTTCCGGAGGCTTGTGTTGTTACTCTCGTCGAGTATCGTTTAATCTCCTCAGGTTCTTGTTCTATTCCATTCTTGTCAACCGGTATGCTAATTCTATCAGTTTCAACCGGAGTGCTGCCCGAATTCCTTCGTCGATATTTCTTTTCTATCTCTTTCAACCGGAGTGGTTTCGAATTCTTTCTTGTTCCGTCAACTCGTGCTTCATGCCTTTCAACCTCCTTGGTTATCGTCATATTCTTTGTCCTCTCGTTTAACGAAGTCGTGCAACTTCGTTCTTCTTCGTTGTATCCTTTCTTTCAAGTTATTCAACCTCTCAACATTATCTGGTTTCACTCTTTTGTCTTCGAAGAACTTCGTTCTTCCTTTTTCCCTTCCGTCTCGTTCCTAAGATCTCGGGACAAGATCTCTTGTTAGTAGGGGAGTGTTGTGACACCCCGAGACCGGTGCGCCAGGTGTCAGCCAGTTATTCGTTGTCAGTGCCTTGTCATCTGCTTGTGTGTGCATCTTTGCCATGTCATCTTGTGTGTTGCATCAGCATGTTTTCAAAACTTGCATCCGCCCGAGTCCCCTCGTCCTCTCCGTTGTTCGTTCTGAGCCCAGTCACACTCGCACGCGCCCGCGGTGCCTCCGAATTTTTATTTTGTGAGTGGCCGGAAAATGTTCTCGGAATGGGATGAAACTTGTCATGTGGTCTTATTATAGTGTAAACAGGCCGCCTGCCAAATTTCATCGCATTCGGAGCTCGTTTGATAGCCCAACGGATATATATAGCGGCACTAGTCGCCGGTTATTTCATCGGATGTTTTCGGTCTCCGAAACCTCCGCGAGCCTCTTCTCTTCTCTCCTCTAAGCCCTTCTATCACAGCCCACTAGCCTCCCCTAGGCCCATCTTAACTCCCCTCGCGATTGGATCCGTCAGATCGCGATCCGAGGGCTCTAAAATCCCTCCAAACTCCAAAGCCTAGCCCTCCTACTATAAATGGACTGCCCCTAGTCCATTTTTGGCTTTTCCCCTACCTCCTCCTCAAATTCCGCACCGTGCTTCCACCGTTGACGTTGCGTGCTTCCACCGTTGCCGTCGCGTGCTTCCACCGCCATGGCCGCCCCTTTTCTCCTCTGCGCCAGAGCGCCCCGCCGTCGCCGGATCCGGCCGGGACCGGGCTCCCTGGCCCCGGATCCACTGCCGGCTGCCCGAATCTGGTGATCCCCTACGCCGCCATCCGCCATGGCTCGTGCTCGACGAGGAGCACGAGAGGCCGCCGCCGTTCCTTCGACCGCTCGCAGCGCTTGCCTCCAGGCCTCCTCGCCTCCAGCCGCCTCCTGGGCCAGCCACAGCTGGCCTGCTCGACCCGGCCGCGCCACCTTCCCCCCCGCCCGGGCCTGCCCCAGCTGGCCAGCGCCCCGACCGGCCTCCCCAGCGAGCCGGCCTCATGGGCCCGCTTTGGCCAGTTTGCCCCGAGGCCCGATCGCTCCAGGCCGCAAGCCACCTCCAGCGCCCGGCTGGGCCGCGCCAGCGCCGGCCTGCCTCCCTGCCTCGGTTGCTGCGCCACCACGTGGGCCTCCCTGCGGCCCACTTCTTCCTTCAGCCCTGCTCCGGCCTGCCTCCTCCAGTTGGGCCGGCCTGCCTCTCCCTCCTCCCAGATCTGGCCCGAAGCCCAGGGTGAGCATGCCCCTCCTATTCCCCGCCTAGTGCGTATCATAGTATCTTGCGCTCAGTTTCACTAGTAGTTTTTCTGCTAAGTCTTTTATTTCATGTTTCTGATGCATACTTTGCATAGTGATATCTTTTTGTGTGCTTATCCGTTTTGAGTGAATGATATGTCAAATGATCGTGGTGATATGCTCTACACTTTGTTCCATTGTGCCATGCATGTTTGACTTCATCTAGATGCTTAATTATCTGTTGCAAGGGTGCTACTTGTTATAAACTGCTGCTACTTGTTATTTTGTTGCCATGTTCGTGATATGATAACTTGGTGCATGTTTATCCAAATGATGCAAATGATATGTCCAAATGTTCATCATGAGATGCTCTACATGTTGGTTGCTTTAGCTTGCATGATAGATTTCATCTTGCCATGTTTATCTCCTTTGCAAAAGTGCTTGTGGCTGTCAGGTTGTTAAACTTGTTATGAGATGCTGATTTCACATGCTCATTGCTATTGTTGTGTTTGTCCCCTTGTCACATGCCTAGATGTTTTATAATCTTCATGATGTGCTCTTTGATGTGGTGCATTTAACTTTCCATGACATGCCTTGTGTTGACTTAAACATGCTCACAAACATGCCATGATGTTACTACTGTTTTAACACTTAATGAAATTTCACTAAGTCTGGAATCTGTAATTTCCAGATGCCATATTTGCTTGTTGTTCTAGGCATATCCATGATAGTTTTGGGGTGACTCTTGATGATTCCTTGTTGTATAAGTTGTTGGCTATCCATTCACGCTCTCACATGCTCTTTTGGGTGGCTGTAGCATATTTAACTCTTGCTCCCAAGTTGCTATAAATTACTGCTATCAAGATTTTTGTTGTCATGTTCAAAATGTTTTAGCTTGTTGCTATTGGTCCATGCCTCCTTTGGAGATGCTCCAATGGAATTGTTTGCTGTAGGATATGTCTACTTTATGTCCATGCTTCTTGTCATGATGTTTGAGTGCTGTAGCTTATATTTATCATGCTCCAAAGTTGCTATGTGGCTGTTAATTTTCAGGTTGTTGTTACATCTTGTTTCGGGTGTATCTTTTAGCCCGTTGCTCCGTTTTGAGCAAGTCCTATATGAAACTTGAGTGATTTTGCATGTAGATTCATATTATCCTCTTGTTATCATGTTTTGAAGTATCTTGCTTGATGCATATTGTCATGTTCCTTGTGCTGTATCTCTGTGTTTCCTATGTTGACTTTCTGTGCATCCTAAGTGCATCTGCAGTGCTTCCTTAGTGCATCTGTTATGCTTCCTGTATAGATTTGACTTGCTTCCTACATTGCCATGTTATGCTTCATAGACTTGCTGTGCTTCCTGTATAGACTTTCTGTGCTTCCTGTATAGACTTTCTATGCTTCCTGTATGGACTTGCCGTGCTTCCGATATAGACTTGTTGTGCTTCCTGTATAGATTTGTCATGCATCATACCTTGCCATGTATGCATCATATAGACTTGTGTTGTTTTTGCTGTGCTTCCTACATTGCCATGTTGTGCTTCCTGTGTGGACTTTCTGTGCATCATATGTAGACTTGTCGTGCATCCTACTTGGTAGTGCCTATTATCATGTTCTTGAGTGGTTTGTTTACCGTATTGCTTGCTTCTTCTCGTTAGTGCTTGTTCCGTTGCGTCATGAGGATTCGTTCGTCTACCCGTGGATCTTCTTCAAGGCTTCTTCTCCGTATTCTTCATGGATCCGTTCTTCTTCCTTGCGGGATCTCAGGCAAGATGACCATACCCTTGGATAGCTTTACTATCATTGCCATGCTTAGTGTCTCGATGCTATCGTTACATGTCGCGCTACCCATCTTTTATGTCAGCCTCTCCTTGTTGCCATGAAACCTCTAACCTTTGAAACCTTCCTAGCAAAACCACTGTTTGGCTATGTTACCCGCTCGCTCAGCCCCTCTTATAGCGTTGTTAGTTGCAGGTGAAGATGTAGTTCGTTCCAGGAGGGAACTTGTTGTTGGAATATCACAATATCTATTATTATTATTAACACACCTATATACTGGGCATGGGTGGAAGGCTTGGCCTTTTGCTCGGTGTTTTGTTCCACTCATGCCACCTTAGGCACCGATAAACCGACATTATGTTCCTTAATTTTGCGTTCCTTACACGATGGGTGGATGGGGACCCCTTGACAGTTCGTCTTTGAAAAAACCTCCTCCAGCAAGGCCCAACATTGGTTTTAATTTGCTCATAATAACAACTTATTTAATTAATTAAATTGCATAGGGAGTTAGCGCTACCCGAGGATTCTTTCTACATAGCAGGGGGCCAGTGCTGATGGTGTTGGTCCCAAACGGGGAGCCTGCGGGGCCACCACGGGGAAACCCGAGGATTAGTTTTACTCGTAGCTTCACCCATCCGGTCATGGCCTGAGACGAGATACGCGCGGCTACTATCAGGGTGTCGACACACCGAGAGGTCTTGCTGGACTTGTTTTACCATTGTCGAAATGTCTTGTGCACCGGGATGCCGAGCCTGATCGGATTTCCCTAAGATAAGGGGTGATGATATTATATTTATCACTTCATCTAATCGTGAGAGCTTGTGATGGGCTAAGTTGGGACACCCCTGCAGGGTTATGATCTTCCGGACGCCGTGCCCGCGGTTATGTGGCAGATTGGAATTTGTTAATGTCCGGTTGTAGAAAACTTGACAGAGGATCCGAAGTAAAACACACAACTGTGTGAGTAACCGTGACTGTCTCTTTTCATCTTGAGAAGAGAACATGGTGGGGTTATGTTTTACTCGTATGTAGTTCAGGATCTTTAGCGATCACTACTATTTGCGACCGTTTGCATAGATGCTCATCTTATTCTTGTACTCGTAAGTTAGCCACCATACTTTTGCTTAGCCGCTGCTGCAACCTCACCACTTTACCTCTTCCTACCTATTAAGCTTTGAAGTCTTGTTACCCATGGTTATGGGATTGCTGAGTCCTCGTGGCTCATAGATACTACAACAACAGTTGCAGGTGCAGGTTTCCGATGTCTTGACGTGAGAGCGTTCTCGTTGTGTTGGAGTTCTTCTTCTTCTTCTTCTTCAGTCTTGGGTTTGGTTCCGGGTCGGCAGCCTGGGATAGCAGATGGATGCCTTATGCTTTTCTTGTTTGTATCCGTAGTCGGATACTTGTATTGATGTTGTTGTATTCATGTGACTTGTATGTATTGTTGTATCCTCCATGTATGTATGTAATGGTACGATGTAATGATATCCATCTTGCTTAGCGCCCGAAATGCGGTTGTGCCCCAATCACGTAAGTGTCACGTGATCGGGATAGAATCGCATCTTGGGCCTGACATCGGTTAGTCCATTATAAAAGATATCAAGTATTTCATTTTTCTTAAGAGGTTGATCAGGCAAAGCATTAAGTAATTAGAGAAGCCTCCCCCAAGCTTGTGGGAGACTCGCTTCTTCAATTTGCACAAAATTATATATTTCCCGTAAGGCAGCTTGTTTCTTATGAGCGGGAAAATATTTAGCAGAGAAATAATAAATCATATCCTGGGGACTACGCACACAACCAGGATCAAGAGAATTAAACCATGTCTTAGCATCACCCCTTAACGAGAACGGAAATAACTTAAGGATATAATAGTAGCGAATTTTTTCCTCATTGGTGAACAGGGTGGCTATATCATTCAACTTAGTAAGATGTGCCAAAACAGTTTCAGATTCATAGCCATGGAAATGATCAGATTCAACCAAAGTAATTAACTCAGGATCAATGGAGAAATCGTAATCCTTATCAGAACACAGATAGGTGAAGTAGCAAAAGCAAGATCATATTTCATTCTAGCATTCAAAGACTTTTCTTTTAGATCAGCTAACAATTTCTTAAGATCATATCTATCATTGCAAGCAAGAAAGTCTCTAGCAGTTTCTTCATCCATAACATAACCCTTAGGCACGACATGCAATTCATATCTAGGTTGAGAATCTTCATCATCACTTTCATCAATATTATCAGTTTCATTAATTGCATTCTCTCTAACCCTAGCAATTTGTTCATTAAGAAATTCACCTAGTGGCACATTATTGTCAAGCATAGAAGTAGTTTCATCATACATAGTAGAAGTGGCATCATCAAGAACATGCGGCATATCAGATTCAATAGCAGGAGTAGGTGTCGCAAATTTACTCATAACAGAGGGTGAATCAAGTGCAGAGCTAGATGGCAGTTCCTTACCTCCCCTCATAGTTGAGGGATAGATCTTGGTTTTTGAGTCTTTCAAGTTCTTCATAGTGATCAACAGATATAAATCCCATGTGACTTAAAGAATATAGCTATGCTCCCCGACAACGGCGCCAGAAAATAGTCTTGATAACCCACAAGTGTAGGGGATCGCAACAGTTTTTGAGGGTAGAGTATTCAACCCAAATTTATTGATTCAACACATGGGGAGCCAAAGAATACTCTCAAGTATTAGCAGTTGAGTTGTCAATTCAACCACACCCGGAAGACTTAATATATGCAGCAAAGTATTTAGTAGCAAAGTAATATGGAAGTAACAGTAACAGTGGTACAAGTACCGATAGTAGTTTTGTAGTGATTGTGACGGTAGCAGCGGTAAAGTAAATAAGCAACAAGCAATATGTGAAAAGCTCGTAGGCATTGGATCAATGATGGATAATTATGTCGGATGCGATTCCTCATGTAATAGTTATAACCTAGGGTGACATAGGACTAGCTCCAGTTCATCAATGTAATGTAGGCATGTATTCCGAATATAGTCATACGTGCTTATGGAAAGAACTTGCATGACATCTTTTGTCCTACCCTCCCGTGGCACCGGGGTCCTATTGGAAACTAAGGGATATTAAGGCCTCCTTTTAATAGAGTACCGGACCAAAGCATTAACACATAGTGAATACATGAACTCCTCAAACTATGGTCATCATCGGGAGTGGTCCCGATTATTGTCACTTCGGGGTTGCCGGATCATAACACATAGTAGGTGACTAATGACTTGCAAGATAGGATCGAGAACTCACATATATTCATGAAACCATAATAGGTTCAGATCTGAAATCATGACACTCGGGCCCTAGTGACAAGCATTAAGCATGGCAAAGTCATAGCAACATCAATCTTAGAACATAGTGGATGCTAGGGATCAAACCCTAACAACACTAACTCGATTACATGGTAAATCTCATCCAACCCATCACCGTCCAGCAAGCCTACGATGGAATTACTCACGCACGGCGGTGAGCATCACGAAATTGGTGATGGAGGAAGGTTGATGATGACGACGACGACGATCTCCACTCCCCGGAGCCCCGAACGGACTCCAGACCAGCCCTCCCAAGAGAGATTAGGGCTTGGTGGCGGCTCCGTATCGTAAAACACGATGAATCCCTCTCTCAGATTTTTTTCTCCCCAAACGTAAATATATGGAGTCGGAGCTGATGTCGGTGGAGCCTCAGGGGGCCCACGAGGCAGGGGGGCGCCTCCCCCACCCTTGTGGACAGGGTGTGGGCCCCCTGGTCTGGATTCTTCCGCCAGTATTTTTTATATATTCCAAAATAATTCTCCGTTGATTTTCAGGTCATTCCGAGAACTTTTATTTCTGCACAAAAATAACACCATGGTAGTTCTGCTGAAAACAGCGTCAGTCCGGGTTAGTTCCATTTAAATCATGCAAGTTAGAGTCCAAAACAAGGGCAAACGTGTTGGAAAAGTAGATACGTTGGAGACGTATTAGGAGGCGCGGGCGCAGACGAAGTGGGGAAGGAGGGCGGCACACGCAGTGGCTTGTGGGGCGAGTAGTGACACATGGCTAGGTCGTCCGAGCGAGCGGGCGGCTGGCGAGCGCGGGGCGCGGGGCAGGAAAGAAGCGGGGGGATGAGGCAATGGCGCGGCGGCAGTCAGCAGTGATAGAGCATCTGCGTCGAGCGTGAGCGACCATGTGCGGGCTGGGAGAGGCGGCGCGGGCGCGCCGCGTCAGCAAGCAGCAAGGGGCGCGGCGGCATGGCAAACACAGGCTATAGAGGTGGCAGGACGAGACACGATGAGGCAGGTCGCAGCCCTGCATAGCCACGGGGGCTCGCGACAAACGCGACAGGAGCAATGAGCGGATGCGATGAGTGCGGAATTCGGGGCAACGGCAAATAGTAGCAGATCGAGCTGGGGGACAAGGGGAAATGATAGAGGAGCTCACCGCGAGCTCGGAGATGCGGTCGGGGAGGCCAGATGTGGACCAGAGCCACGACAACGTCGATGAGCGCCGGTGATGTCCGTGACGGAGATGAGCTCGACGACGAGCGCACAATACATCCCTGCTCAATTCAAAGCATGAAGGCGAAGGAGATGACGGTGGTGGAGACCTTGGACCTCCAAGCTCAGTGCGAGGACGACGACGACCGCGAGGATGGTAAGGTCGTGACAACGGCTGTGGCTGCGTGCGTTGTAGAGAAGCGGACGAGCGAGGGAGAGGGGGGAACATGGCTAGGGTTTCGCAAGGGGGTGAGGGGTGGTCTTGTAGACACCGAGGCATCGCGGGATGGCCGCCGCGTGGCCATTCAAAGCCATGGGCGAGCGCCCGGCGTCCACATCCCCTTGATGAAAACATGTAGGAGGAGACGTGGCTGGGCTGGGTGATACGACTCCAACGTATCTATAATTGTTTATTGTTCCATGCTATTATATTATCTATCTTGGATGTTTTATATGCATTTATATGCTATTTTATATGATTTTTGGGACTAACCTATTAACCCAGAGCCCAGTGCAAGATTCTATTTTTCCTTGTTTTTGAGTTTCGCAGAAAAGGAATATCAAACGGAGTCCAAACAGAACGATTTTTTTGGAGATTTTTCTTGGACCAGAAGATATCAGATGGACTTGGTGTACACTCCAGGGGGTCCACGAGGCGTCCAGAAGGGTGGAGGGCGCGCCCTGGGGTGTAGGGTGCGCCCCCTACCTGTTGGAAATATGCCATAGACGCAATAATAAAATGGTTATTATTCTATTTCCTTGTTCATGATAATCGTTTATTATCCATGCTATAATTGTATTGATTGGAAACTCAAATGCATGTGTGGATACATAGACAAACAACATGTCCCTAGTGAGCCTCTACTAGACTAGCTTGTTGATCAAAGATGACCATGGTTTCCAGGTCAGACATGAGTTGTCATTTGATAACAGGATCACATCATTAGGAGAATGATGTGATGGACAAGACCCAAACTGTGAACGTAGCATATGATCGTGTAAGTTTATTGCTATTGTTTTTTGCATGTCAAGTATATGTTTCTATGACTATGAGGTCATGCAACTCACTCAAACCGGAAGAGTACCTTGTGTGTACCAAACGTCGCAACGTAACTGGATGACTATAAAGGTGCTCTACAGGTATCTCCAAGGGTGTCTGTTGAGTTGGCATGGATCAAGGCTGAGATTTGTCACTCCGTATGACGGAGAGGTATCTCAGGGCCCACTCAGTAATACAATATCACAATAAGCTTGCAAGCAATGTTACTAAAGAGTTAGCCACGAGATCTTGTATTATGGAACGAGTAAAGAGACTTGCTGGTAACGAGATTGAACTAGGTATGAAGATACTGACGATCGAATCTCGGGCAAGTAACATACCGATGGACAAAGGGAACTGCATACGGGATTGTCTGAATCCTTGAAATCGTGGTTTATCCGATGAGATCATCGTGGAACATGTGGGAACCAATATGGATATCCAGATGTCGCTATTGGTTATTGGCCGGAGAGGTGTCTCGGTCATGTCTGCATGGTTCCCGAACCCGTAGGGTCTGCACACTTAAGGTTCGGGTGACGCTAGGGTTGTAATGGGAATTGTATGTGGTTGACCGAAAATTGTTTGGAGTCCCGGATGAGATCCCGGATGTCATGAGGAGTTCCAGAATGGTCCAGAGGTAAAGATTTATATATGGGAAGTCCTGTTTTGGTCGCCGAAAAAGTTTCTCGTATTATCGGCATTGTACCGGGAGTGCCGAAAGGGGTCCGGGGGCCCACCGGGGGGGGGGGGGGTCCACCTGCCCCAGGGGGACACATGGGATGTAGGGGTGTGCGACTTGGCCTATATGGGCCAAGGGCGCCAGCCCTAAGAGGCCCATGTGCCAAGAGAGAGAGGGGGAGGAAGAGTCCTAAAAGGGGAAGGCACCTCCTAGGTGCCTTGGGGAGGGTGGACTCCTCCCTGGCCGCACCCTTCCTTGGAGGAAGGGCCAAGGCTGCGCCCCACCCCTCCCCCTTACCTCCTGTATATAGTGGGGGAGAGGGAGGGCCTGAACACACCAATCCCTTGCCCCTGGAGCAGCCCTTTCTCCCTCCTTAACCTCCTCCTCCTCTGTAGTGCTTGGCGAAGCCCTGCTGGAGAACCACAAGCTCCACCACCACATCATTGTGTAGCAGGAGTTCTCCCTCAACTTCTCCTTCCCCCTTGCTGGATCAAGAAGGAGGAGACGTCCCCGGGCTGTACGTGTGTTGAACGCGGAGGCGCCGTCCGTTTGGCGCTAGATCGGATCTTCCGCGATTTGAATCGCCGCGAGTACGACTACATCAAACGTGTTCTAGTAACGCTTCCGCTTTGCGATCTACAAGGGTATGTGGATCCAACTATTCTCTCGTAGATGTGCGTCTCTTATATTGATCTTGGGTGTTCGTAGGAATTTTTTTGTTTCCCATGCAACGTTCCCCAACAGTGGCATCATGAGCTAGGTCTATGCGTAGATGACATCACGAGTAGAACACAAAGGAGTTTGTGGGCGTTGATATTTAGATTGCTTCCTTCCCTAGTCTTATTTTGTAACACCCCAAAAATTTAACCATGTTTTATTAATTAAAATTTTGCCAGGAAATTAAAATTTTCACTTGCTAGATTCTCTTTTTGATTTCAGGACCTTTCTTTCCCTTTTTTGTTGGAGTTTTTGCCTCAAGTGATAACTTTCCTGTTAGTGTTAGACTCCCTTGCTCTCTTAATGAAACTTTTCTGTTATCCATAAAAATTAATTATATAAATTTCTCCCTAAATCTCGTTCACTCTAAAAATGGTTTCCCCTTAAGAAAAGGCCCCGAATTGAACTACAACCCTTTGATAGGTTTATCTAAGATTTCAACCAAAATTTGGAGATGTCATGTGATGTTGTTAGATCACTTTTATGCAGGAATATAGTTCATTCCTTTTAATATTTTGACCTCCACAACATGATTTCCAATCTGGTCCAGTAGGCCAAATTGCACTACAACCCCATTAAATATTTCTTTAATGCTTCCACCAAAATTATGGGATGTTCATAGGAGTATGTTATTCAACTTTATGCAAAAACCCAGTTAAGTCCTTTGGAAAATTTGAGTGAATCAACCTCATTTCCATTCTGGTCCAGTTTGGTATTTTGCACTGCAACCCTAGTTTATTTTGCTCCAGTGCTCTTGAGCTTCCTCCTGCTTATAACCATTCTTGCAAAACCCTTAAGTCCAGAAGAGTGGACCCTTTGGGATATTTTTAGTTCATGAAACAATGCCCTTCATTTCCTGTCCAGAACTGAATATTTGCAAAACTTGCACTAGCAAGTTTCTGGTTTTGCCCAACTAGCTTTGCCATCATCACTTTCACCTAGAGAGACCCTGATTTGGAGATTTTGGCCACCAGAAGAGATGCCCACATGCCCTTGGCATTCTGTCGAGCACCTGGTGTGCATGGACACTTTTGGCATGATTTTTGCCTTACACTGTGATCTTGGCCCTCAGTGCAAAGTGTCATGTCCACTAATCTCCCTTAAGCCCCTAAACCAGACCTGCTAAATTCCAGCTCCATCCAAACTCTGTAGCTAGCGTTGGCATTTTGTCGAGCGGCTCACGTGCGTGCTCTAGGCGCGCCCAGAGCACATGTTTTGCACGCGCGCGCACCGAGCCGCCGCGTCCCTCTGCCGACGCCTCGTGCCCGTTCTGGCCGCTCCCCTCGCACCGACAGCGCGCCACCTTATCCCTTCGCTGCAGAGACAGCTCTGGAGCTCCACAGGGCCGCCGTCAGGTCGGCCGCGGCAGCTAGCGGGCAGCCCCAGCAGCTCCTGCCATGGACAGAGCCGCCCAGGCCACCAGCGCTCGCCACCTGCCCCCTAGAACAGCTCCAGTTCATCAGCGAGCTCGTCCCCTAGCGTACGTCGCCGCCACCTCGCCCTAAGCTAAAGAACGTCGGTCGCCGGCGTCCTTATCCACGGCCGCCGCAGAACCGCCATCGCCCGCCTATTTAAGGATGCCCCGAGCCCCTCCACAGTCTCAGACGACCACTAGCCACGCCACAGAGCGCCCCTATAGCAACCAATCGCCCCGAGGAGGTTTTCTTCTCCAACTCCGGCAAGTACAGCCACCGCCGCCCTCCAGTCCAATACGCCGCAGTCCGAGCTCCTCCCATCCAGCCAGCGCCGCCGTTCGACTCCCTATGATCCTGCGAAGCCGCCCAGCGTCTCAAACTAGCTCGGGAACCCTCGTAGGGCGAAACCCCAATTCCACCTGAGGCCGCCGTCTGCCGCGAAGCTCGTCGCCGGCGTTTTCCTCCACCTCCGTCGCCCCCTCGACCACCGGGGGGACCGCCCCAGTCTGGCGGATCCATCCCTGCCATCAGGTGCCTTTGAGGAGCCGCCGTTCGCCGACGTTGATCGCCGGAGCCTTGCCTCGTTTCGGCCAGAGGAAGGAGGCGGGGGGCGACTGGTCAAACCTGACCAGTGGGCCCCCGGGGCCCTTTGTCAGCGAGCCCGTGCCAGCCCACGCGTGCATAAGTGGAAGCGCAAAACCCAGAGTACGTCTCCTCTACTCCGAAGGCGTATTCCTATCGAAACGTTTTCCTATTTCTGCTTTTATTCTAAAAACAGAATTGACTAAACTTTGACTGGCAATATCTTTTTAAATATAAATCCAAATGACTTGATTCTTTTTCTGTTGGTTCCCAAATATTGTCTAGTTTATTTTCATATTTATTTCAAAATTTTCCAAGCAACTTTTTTGTGCTGCTTTAAGTCTATGTATTGATTTCATATTATTTCAAATATGATTTTTTGAAGAGGGAGAAGCTTCCAAAAAGTATTGGAATGCATTTCTCCTCCCCTCTACTTGAAGGCAAGCACTTTTGAACTTTGGTTTAACGCATATGGTTGTTGTTGACACGATTGCATCGATATGAAAGCATTCATTTTTATTTCATATGTCGTGATATGATCATACCCATGAGGGCATGAGGTAAAGCCCTTGCTGGGAATAATTTGTTTGCATGACGGTGATCCCCTCCGTATGACTTTCATGCCTAACGGAAGGAAGTTGTGAAAGTCGCGGTCTTGTGTAGACACGAGCTTGTCACTAGCTCCCCGTCGGGACGGTGGAGTCCGGTACGGCTTGGTAAGGCATGACGGATGGTGTTTCCGACTGTTGTTGCAAAATATATCGGTTATGACTAATCATACAAGTAATGCTGAAACCTCCTAAGTCGACCGTAGATCGAGTCTTGTTCCAGTAACCCCCATACTTGCTTGTGCTACCACTTGTCCCTGCCTCAGGTAGGGTACAATTCAGTAAGTGTTAACCCCTGTCCTAGCACACACCGTACAGAGAGGCCAGGGTGGAAGATACCGGTTGCAACCGGTAGGCATGCCACCTGGTCCGGGGGCATGGGTGTTTCTGGTTGGGACCGAGAGGGGGGCACCCCTTAGAGCGCGCGATAGAAATGTGATCCCATGCTACGCGAGGTTGTAGCCTCCCCACTCAGAGTTTGCTTAACAAGTGTCATGGGTGATTCCAGACACTGGTAAGTTAAGCTGGTGTGTGCAAGTCAGGCGGGTTTTCGACTAAAAGACAATAGACGGAATTAGTTCAAATGGACTAAAGGAATCCGTCACTCGTGGGTAAAGAATACACGCTCTGCAGAGATATAAAAATCTATTCGAATAGCCGTGTCCATGGTTAAGGACTACAATCTGGGATGGGTCGAGTGTCGGTCTTAGTGTCGGTCTTCGGAGGAGAAACTACTAAACCAGAACGTTGAGTATGATCTGTGATGTATGGTGATTATGGTTAATATTGTGGACTAACCAATTGTTTTCTTTGGATTAATGAGACCCCCTGGGACGGTTCTACCTCCCGGATATTCATTATTACTCTTATTATAATCCCTTTCGGAGGTGTCGCTCAGACGCCCGACTGTGGCGTGCTTGTCATTTATTTCCCTTATAAGCCCTTTCTGTGGTGTCGCCCAGATGCCCGACTGTGGTATTCTTGTCGTTTATAATCCCTTTCTGTGGTGTCGCTCAGACGCCCGGCTGTGGCAGTCTTGTTATTTATTTTCCTTATAAGCCCTTTCCGTGGTGTCGCTCAGACGCCCGGCTGTGGCATTCTTGTTATTTATTTTCCTTATAAGCCCTTTATGTGGTGTCGCTCAGACGCCCGACTGTGGCATGCTTATTATTTATTTTCCTTATAACCCTTTATGTGGTGTCGCTCAGACGCCCGACTATGGCATGCTTGTTATTTATTTTCCTTATAAGCCCTTTATGTGGTGTCGCTCAGACGACCGACTGTGGCATGAACGCTATCACTCTCTGATTGCATATGCCTTTATATACAAATGACCTGCTTGCATTATGGACTGTCATATCATTATCATCATAGTGATCATCATTTAATCTAGAGCATGATTACATCTCACCCATGTTCTTGATGTTTGCGAGTACATTCAAAGTACTCACTGGCTTGTCCCTGGCTATTGTCTTGGCCAGATTTTTTGCATGGGAAGGAGCGATGCGATGACAGCCCCGGAACCTACGTTAATGGAGATAGCAGCCTCGCGAAGATAGGAGTTAACCTGGTCAGCTGTTCCTGTGGGAAATGGAGTCCCATAGTCACCGATGAACCACAAACCGCTTCCGCCATCAGCCACTAGAAACCCTGTGTTGTACTCATAGGCCAGAATGGTCTTGTACTGCATATCTTGTATTTTGCTTGAAGTTTTTGTAACAAGTTGGTGCCTCATCAGCTAACAGTAATCCTGGGGCTGATGAGCACAAGGTCCGCTTTTGGGAAATTTATATCCCGAAAATCCGGTCCTGACAAACTCGGTATCAGAGCCAGGCTGACCATTGGCTAATCCTATCTTAGACAGGTCTAAAAACTTAGGTAAACCAACCCACCAGACCTTAACCAAACCCCGGCCAAGCTTCTCGTGTAAGATAGTCACACAGTGACCAACACCTAAATTGTCTCATTCGCAAGCGTGCGAAGGAAGACTCCGTCCCCTTTCTCTATAAAAAGGGCACGCTAGCCTCAACCCAGCACATCACAGCCTCTACCCCAAACCAAGCCATAATGCCAGGACCCATCGTTCACAATGAAACCACAACAACCAACCTCGGAGGTTTTGTGACCATACTAGCAAACCTCACCCGCCGTGCCTTTGCGTTAGAAGAGCCCCCAGAATATGTTGTGTACCAAGAGAACCGTCAATTCTGGGCCATTGTGCACGTCTATGGTAGGGGTCTATCACCAGAACGCCCCTATAGGTTCACCGGAAGGACCACTTCCTTTGAGCCGCAAGCCCTCCAACTAGCTGCTCGAGAGGCTATAGTTCAACTCCGCCACTTGTCACCCCGAGTCAACTGTCGCTCATTCTACTACTACCCCAGCTGTGACGGGTATGGTAGGCCATCCCAGGTTGCCAACGGAGATCACGAGACGGATCCTGCATTATTGCATCTGGTGCGCTATGTAAGTGCACTAGAGGAACTGTTCGATCAGATCACCCTAGATCTGATCGCAGCTCGTGGAGAACTGATCCGCAGAGCCCTAGCAAGAAGAGAAGACGAGCCCGACACCGACAACCCAGTCGTGCTGTTCGGACAACCAATCGAGACCCTGAGGCCTGCCCCAGCCATCGACCAAAATGTTTTGGTGTCCCCAGAAGTGATTCGTCGCCTCCTAGGAACACACTCCAGCGGGATTGTGGCCAACAACCCCTGCAATGGTCATCATCATTACCCCGACCCTGCAGTCCCTCAACCCCCTCCAGCTAACCCCGATGGTGAAAACCGCGGAGAAGCCTCGACGTCCACAAGGCACGCCCGCTTAGATGTAAAGGAGGTAGACTAAATCGCTCGAATAGCGCCAAGTCCTAGTATGTCCACGCCTGTCATTATGTGATCTTGTACCACTATATTTAAATACGGTCTGCTCGTGTGCCCCTTTTTTCTTTTTTTTTATAACCATGCATGAGTACGTTGGTGTACAACTGCAATTTTAATTACGGGTGTAACCACCAAAACCACCCCGGCAACACCCACGGTAATACGTCACTTTTGCGGGATATGTGTACCTGTAACATTGACCCCGACCCCATAGAGCAGAACCGACAAGATAGTTGCAGCCATATTTTTTTTACTACAGGAATAGGATGGTTATTTGTGTGATATTGCTTTGTGATAGTAGGAATATTTCTTTTCATTACAACCCTTAGCAAAGCTCGAGGACGAGATTTTTCTTAAGGGGGGTAGTGTTGTAACACCCCAAAAATTTAACCATGTTTTATTAATTAAAATTTTGCCAGGAAATTAAAATTTTCACTTGCTAGATTCTCTTTTTGATTTCAGGACCTTTCTTTCCCTTTTTTGTTGGAGTTTTTGCCTCAAGGGATAACTTTCCTATTAGTGTTAGACTCCCTTGCTCTCTTAATGAAACTTTTCTGTTATCAATAAAAATTAATTATATAATTTTCTCCCTAAATCTCCTTCACTCTAAAAATGGTTTCCCCTTAAGAAAAGGCCCCAAATTGAACTACAACCCTTTGATAGGTTTATCTAAGATTTCAACCAAAATTTGGAGATGTCATGTGATTTTGTTAGATCACTTTTATGCAGGAATATAGTTCATTCCTTTTAATATTTTGAGCTCCACAACATGATTTCCAATCTGGTCCAGTAGGCCAAATTGCACTACAACCCCATTAAATATTTCTTTAATGCTTCCATCAAAATTATGGGATGTTCATAGGAGTATGTTATTCAACTTTATGCAAAAACCCAGTTAAGTCCTTTGGAAAATTTGAGTGAATTAACCTCATTTCCATTCCGGTCCAGTTTGGTATTTTGCACTGTAACCCTAGTTTATTTTGCTCCAGTGCTCTTGAGCTTCCTCCTGCTTATAACCATTCTTGCAAAACCCTTAAGTCCAGAAGAGTGGACCCATTGGGATATTTTTAGTTCATGAAACAATGCCCTTCATTTCCTGTCCAGAACTGAATATTTGCAAAACTTGCACTAGCAAGTTTCTGGTTTTGCCCAACTAGCTTTGCCATCATCACTTTCACCTAGAGAGACCCTGATCTAGAGATTTTGGCCACCAGAAGAGATGCCCACATGCCCTTGGCATTCTGTCGAGCACCTGGTGTGCATGGACAGTTTTGGCATGATTTTTGCCTTACACTGTGATCTTGGCCCTCAGTGCAAAGTGTCATGTCCACTAATCTCCCTTAAGCCCCTAAACCAGACATGCTAAATTCCAGCTCCATCCAAACTCTGTAGCTAGCATTGGCATTTTGTCAAGCGGCTCACGTGCGTGCTCTGGGCACGCCAGAGCGCACGTTTTGCACGCGCGCGCACCGAGCCGCCGCGTCCCTCTGCCGACGCCTCGCGCCCGTTCTGGCCGCTCCCCTCGCACCGACAGCGCGCCACCTTATCCCTTCGCTGCAGAGACAGCTCTGGAGCTCCACAGGGCCGCCGTTAGGTCGGCCGCGGCAGCTAGCGGGCAGCCCCAGCAGCTCCTGCCATGGACAGTGCCACCGAGGCCACCAGCGCTCGCCACCTGCCCCCTAGAACAGCTCCAGTTCATCAACGAGCTCGTACCCTAGAGTACGTCGCCGCCACGTCGCCCTAAGCTACAGAACATCGGTCGTCGGCGTCCTTATCCATGGCCGCCGCGGAACCGCCATCGCCCGCCTATTTAAGGATGCCCCGAGCCCCTCCGCAGTCTCAGACGACCACTAGCCACCCAACAGAGCCCCCCTATAGCAACCAATCGCCCCGAGGAGGTTTTCTTCTCCAACTCCGGCAAGTACAGCCGCCGCCGCCCTCCAGTCCAATACGTCACAGCCCGAGCCCCTCCCATCCAGCCAGCGCCGCCGTCCGACTCCCTATGATCCTACGGAGCCGCCCAGCGTCTCAAACTAGCTCGGGAACCCCCGTAGGGAGAAACCCTAATTCCACCCGAGGCCGTCGTCCGCCGCGAAGCTTGTTGCCGGCGTTTTCCTCCACCTCCGTCGTCCCCTCGACCACCAGGAGGACCGCCCCAGTCTGGCGGATCCATCCCTGCCATCAGGTGCCTTCGAGGAGCCGCCGTTCGCCGGCATTGATCGCCGGAGCCCCGCCTCGTTTCGGCCAGAGGAAGAAGGAGGTGGGGGGCGACTGGTCAAACCTGACCAGTGGGCCCCCAGGGCCCTCTGTCAGCGAGCCCGCGCCAGCCCACGCGTGCGTAAGTGGAAGCGCAAAACCCAGAGTACGTCTCCTCTACTCCGAAGGCGTATTCCTATCGAAACATTTTCCTATTTCTGTTTTTATTCTAAAAACAGAATTGACTAAACTTTGACTGGCAATATCTATTTAAATATAAATCCAAATGACTTGATTCTTTTTTTGTTGGTTCCCAAATATTGTCTAATTTATATTCATATTTATTTCATAATTTTCCAAGCAACTTTTTTGTGTGGCTTTAAGTCTATGTATTGATTTCATATTATTTCAAATAGGATTTTTTTGAAGAGGGAGAAGCTTCCAAAAAGTATTGGAATGCATTTATCCTCCCCTCTACTTGAAGGCAAGCACTTTTGAACTCTGGTTTAACGCATATGGTTGTTGTTGACACGATTGCATCGATATGAAAGCATTCATTTTTATTTCATATGTGGTGATATGATCATACCCATGAGGGCATGAGGTAAAGCCCTTGCTGGGAATAATTTGTTTGCATGACGGTGATCCCCTCCGTATGCCTTTCATGCCTAACGGAAGGAAGTCGTGAAAGTCGCGGTCTTGTGTAGACGCGAGCTTGTCACTAGCTCCCTGTCGGGACGGTGGAATCCAGTACGGCTTGGTAAGGCATGACGGATGGTGTTTCTGACTGTTGTTGCAAAATATATCGGTTATGACTAATCATACAAGTAATGATGAAACCTCCTAAGTCGACCATAGATCGAGTCTTGTTCCAGTAACCCCCATACTTGCTTGTGCTACCACTTGTCCCTACCACAGGTAGGGTACGGTTCAATAAGTGTTAACCCCTGTCCTAGCACACACCGTACAGAGAGGCCAGGGTGGAAGATACCGGTTGCAACCGGCAGGCATGCCACCTGGTCCACGGGCATGGGTGTTTCCGGTTGGGACCGAGAGGGGGGCACCCCTTAGAGCGCACGATAGAAATGTGATCCCATGCTACGCGAGGTTGTAGCGTCCCCACTCAGAGTTTGCTTAACAAGTGTCGTGGGTGATTCCACGCACTGGTAAGTTAAGCTGGTGTGTGCAAGTCAGGCGGGTTTTCGACTAAAAGACCGTAGACAAAATTAGTTCAAATGGACTAAAGGAATCCGTCACTCGTGGGTAAAGAGTACACCCTCTGCAGAGATATAAAAATCTATTCGAATAGCCGTGTCCATGGTTAAGGACTGCAGTCTGGGATGGGTCGAGTGTCGGTCTTAGTGTCGGTCTTCGGAGTAGAAACTACTAAACCAGAACGTTGAGTATGATCTGTGATGTATGGTGATTATGGTTAATATTGTGGACTAACCAATTGTTTTCTTTGGATTAATGAGTACCCCTGGGACGGTTCTACCTCCCGGATATTCATTATTATCTACTCTTATTATAAGCCCTTTCGGAGGTGTCGCTCAGCCGCCCGACTGTGGCGTGCTTGTCATTTATTTCCCTTATAAGCCCTTTCTGTGGTGTCGCCCAGACGCCCGACTGTGGTATTCTTGTCGTTTATAAGCCCTTTCTGTGGTGTCGCTGAGACGCCCGGCTGTGGCATTCTTGTTATTTATTTTCCTTATAAGCCCTTTCTGTGGTGTCGCTCAGACGCCTGGCTGTGGCATTCTTGTTATTTATTTTCCTTATAAGCCCTTTATGTGGTGTCGCTCAGACACCCGACTGTCGCATGCTTATTATTTATTTTCCTTATAAGCCCTTTATGTGGTGTCGCTCAGACGCCCGACTGTGGCATGCTTGTTATTTATTTTCCTTATAAGCCCTTTATGTGGTGTCGCTCAAACGCCCGACTGTGGCATGAACGCTATCACTCTCTGATTGCATATGCCTTTATATACAAATGACCTGCTTGCATTATGGACTGTCATATCATTATCATCATAGTGATCATCATTTAATCTAGAGCATGATTACATCTCACCCATGTTCTTAATGTTTGCGAGTACATTCAAAGTACTCACTGGCTTGTCCCTGGCTATTGTCTTGGCCAGATTCCTTGCATGGGAAGGAGCGATGCGATGACAGCCCCGGAACCTACGTTAATGGAGATAGCAGCCTCGCGAAGATATGAGTTAACCTGGTCAGCTGTTCCTGTGGGAAATGGAGTCCCATAGTTACCGATGAACCACAAACCGCTTCCGCCATCAGCCACTAGAAACCCTGTGTTGTGCTCATAGGCCAGAATGGTCTTGTACTACATATCTTGTATTTTGCTTGGAGTTTCTGTAACAAGTTGGTGCCTCATCAGCTAACAGTAATCCTGGGGCTGATGAGCACAAGGTCCGCTTTTGGGAAATTTATATCCCGAAAATCCGGTCCTGACATATTTTGATTCAACGTTATTGTGGGATGAAGCGGCTCGGACCAACCTTACATGTCCACGTACATGGGACCGGTTCCAACGACAAACATGCAACTTGTTGCATAAAGATGGCTAGCGGGTGTCTATCTCTCCCACCTTAGTTGGATCGGATTCGACGAAGGCGGTCCTTGTAGAAGGTTGAATAGCAATTTGCATATCACCGTTGTGGCTTAGCGTAGGTAAGAATCGTTCTTTCTAGATACCCATAGCAGCCACGTAAAACATGCAACAACAAATTAGAGGACGTCTAACTTGTTTTTTGCAGGGTATGTTGTGATATGATATGGCCAAGACATGATGAGATATATTTGATGTATGATATGATCATGTTGTGTAATAGTTTATCACGACTTGCATGTCGATGAATATGGCAACCGGCATGAGCCATATGGTTGTCTTTAATTATTGCGTGACCTGCGTGTCAATCATTAAACGCTTTGTAATGACTTACTTCATCGCTAAGCGGTAGCAATAGTAGTAGAAGCATGGTTGGCGTGACAACCCCGATAGCAGCACGATGATGGAGATCATGGTGTCATGCCAGTGACGATGGAGATCATGGTGTCATGCCAGTGACGATGGAGATCATGCCGGTGCTTCGGAGATGGAGATCAAAAGCACAAGATGATGACCATATCATGTCATTTATGATTTGCATGTGATGTTAATCCTTATATGCATCTTATCTTGCTTAGGACGACGGTAGCATTATAAGGTGATCCCTCACTAAATTTCAAGGTAAAATTGTGTTCTCCCCAAGTGTGCACCGTTGTGGAAGTTCGTCGTTTCGAGACACTACGTGATGATCGGGTGTGACAGACTCTATGTTCACATACAATGGGTACAAGCCAGTTTTGCACACGCGGAACACTTGGGTTAAACTTGACGAGCCTAGCATGTACATACATGGCCTCGGAAACAAGAGACCGAAAGGTCAAGCATGAGTCATATAGTATATATGATCAACATGGAGATGTTCACCATTGAAACCACCTCATCTCACATGATGATCGGACTTGGGTTGGTGAATTTGGATCATGCTACACTCGGATGACCAGAGGGATGTCAATTTGAGTGGGAGTTCTTAAGTAATAAGATTAATTGAACTCATTTATCATGAACAATACTCTAAGTTGTCTTTGCAAATTTATGTTGTAGATCAATGGCTCGCGCAGTAGCTCCCCTGAATTTTAATGTGTTCCTAGAGAAAGCTAAGCGGAAAGATGATGGAAGTAACTTTGTGGAATGGGCCCGTAATCTGAGGATTATCCTCACGGCTGCCCAAAAGGTTTATGTCCTTGATGCACCGCTTGGTGCGCGCCACCCGCTCCCGCGTCTATGGACGTTATGAACGCCTGGCAGTCGCGTGTTGATGACTACTCAATAGTTCAGTGCACCATGTTGTATGGCTTAGAACCGGGACTTCAAAGGCGTTTTGAACGTCATGGAACATATGAGATGTTCCAGGAGTTGAATTTTTTTTGTGAAAAATGCCCGGATCGAGAGGTATGCGACCTCCGATAAGTTCTACACCTGCAAAATGGAGGAGAACACTTCTATTAGTGAGCACATACTTAGAATGTCTGGGTACTACAACCGTCTGGCTGAGTTGGGAATTGAGCTCCCGCCTGAGGCGATCACTGACAGAGTTCTTCAATCGCTACCACCTAGCTACAAGAGCTTTGTGTGGAACTATAACATGCAAGGGATGAATAGATCAGTCTCCGAACTGTTCACGATGCTGAAAGTCGCTGACTCAGACATCCAGAAGGAGCATCAAGTGTTGATGGTTAATAAAACCACTAGTTTCAAGAAGAGCAAGGGAAATAAGGGAAACTTCAAGAAAGGTGGCAAAGCAGTTGCTCCTCCCGTGAAGAAACCCAAGGCTGGACCCAAGCCAGAAACTGAGTGCTTCTATTGCAAGGGAACTGACCACTGGAAGCAGAATTGCCCCAAGTATCTCGCTGACAAGAAGGGGGCCAACAAAGGTATAAATGATATACATGTTATTGCTGTGTACCTAACCAACTCTCATTGTAGTGCCTGGGTATTTGATACCGGTGCGGTTGCTCACATTTGCAACTCTAAACAGGAACTGCTGAATAGACGGAGGCTGACAAAGGACAAAGTGACGATGCACGTGGGAAATGGTTCCAAGGTTGATGTGATCGCCGTCAGCATGCTCGCTCTTCGATTACCATCGGGATTAGTTATAGACCTTAATAATTGTTATTTAGTGCCTGCGTTGAGCATGAACATTATATCTGGATCTTGTTTAATGCGAGATGGTTACTCGTTTAAATCAGAGAATAATGGTTGTTCTATTTATATGGGTAATATCTTTTATGGTCATGCACCCATTGTGAGGGGTTTATTCTTATTGAATCTCGATAGTGATGATACACATGTTCATAACATTGATGCCAAAAGATGTAGAGTTGATAATGATAGTACGACTTTCTTGTGGCACTGCCGCCTAGGTCATATTGGTGTAAAGCGCATGAAGAAACTCCATGCCGATGGAATTTTGGAGTCTCTTGATTTTGAATCACTTAACACATGTGAACCATGCCTCATGGGAAAGATGACAAAAACCCCGTTTTCCGGAACAATGGAACGGGCAAGTGACTTGTTGGAAATCATACATACTGATGTGTGCGGTCTGATGAGTGTTGACGCGCGCGATGGGTATCGTTATTTCCTCACCTTCACCGATGATTTGAGTATATATGGGTATATTTACTTAATGAAGCATAAGTCTAAAACGTTTGAAAAGTTCAAGCAATTTCAGAGTGAAGTCGAGAATCATCGTAACAAGAAGAATAAATTCCTATGATCCGATCGAGGGGGAGAATATCTGAGTTATGAGTTTGGCAATCACTTAAGACAATGTGGAATTGTTTCACAGTTGACATCACCTGGAACTCCACAGCGTAATGGTGTGTCCGAACGTCGTAATCGTACCTTATTGGATATGGTGCATTCTATGATGTCTCTTGCCGATCTGCCACTATTGTTTTGGGGTTATGCGTTAGAGACGCATGCATTCACTTTAAATAGGGCACCATCTAAGTCCGTAGACACGACACCGTATGAACTATTGTTTGGCAAGAAACCTAAGCCATCGTTTCTTAAAGTTTGGGGCTGCGGTGCTTATGTCAAAAGGCTTCAGTCGAAAAAGCTCGAACTCAAAGCGGACAAATGCGTCTTCATAGGATACCCAAAGGAGACGGTTGGGTATACCTTCTATCTCAAATCCGAGGGAAAAGTGTTTGTCGCTAAGAACGGGTCCTTTCTCGAGAAATAGTTTCTCTTGAAAGAATTGAGTGGGAGGAAGATAGAACTTGATGAGGTTGTTGAACCTTCACTTCAACCAGATAGTAGCACGGTACAGAAAGAAGTTTCTGTGGCACCTACATCAGTTGAAGACGAAATTAATGATGGTGATCATGAACTTTCGGATCAAGTTAGTATTGAACCTCGTAGGTCTACAAGGATACGTTCTGCTCCTGAGTGGTATGGTAACCCTGTCTTAGAGGTCATGTTGTTGGACAACTATGAACCTACGAGCTATGGAGAAGCAATGGTGGGCCCAGATTCCGACAAATGGTTAGAGGCCTTGAAATACGAGATGGGATCCATGTATGAAAACAAAGTATGGACTTTGGAAGTATTACCTAAAGGGCGAAAGGCCATTCAGAATAAATGGATCTTCAAGAAGAAGATGGACACGGACGGTAATGTCACCGTCCATAAAGCCCGACTTGTGGCAAAGGGGTTTTCACAAGTTCAAGGAGTTGACTACGATGAGACTTTCTCACCAGTAGCGATGCTTAAGTCTGTCAGAATCATGTTGGCAATAGCTGCATTTTTCGATTATGAAATCTGGTAGATGGATGTCAAAACAGGGTTCCTTAATGGATTCCTTAAGGAAGAGTTGTATATGATGCAACCAGAAGGTTTTGTCGATCCAGAGAATGCTGACAAAGTGTGCAAACTCCAGCGATCCATTTATGGACTGGTGCAAGCATCTCGGAGTTGGAATCTTCGCTTTGATGAGGTGATCAAAGCGTTTGGGTTTGTACAAGTTTTCGGATAAGCTTGTATTTACAAGAAAGTGAGTGGGAGCTCTATAGCATTTCTAATATTATATGTGGATGACATATTGCTGATTGGGAACAATGTAGAACTTTTGAAAAACGTGAAGGAATATTTGAACAAGAGTTTTTCAATGAAGGACCTAGGAGAAGCTGCTTTCATATTAGGCATCAAAATCTATAGAGATAGATCAAGACGCTTAATAGGACTTTCACAAAGCACACACCTTGATAAGATTTTGAAGAAGTTCAAAATGGATCAGTCCAAGAAGGGGTTCTTGCCTGTTTTGCAAGGTGTGAAGTTGAGTAAGACTCAATGCCGAGCGACTACGGAGGATAGAGAAAAGATGAATGTCATCCCCTATGCTTCAGCCATAGGCTCTATCATGTATGCAATGTTGTGCGCAAGACCAGATGTCAGCCTTGCCATAAGTATGGCGGGAAGGTTTCAAAGTAATCCTGGAATGGAGCACTGGACATCGGTCAAGAATATCCTTAAGTGCCTGAAAAGGACTAAGGAAATGTTTCTCGTTTATGGAGGTGATCAAGAGCTCGTTGTAAAGGGTTACGTCGATGCAAGCTTTGACACTAATCCGGATGACTCCGAGTCTCAAACCGGATACGTATATATTCTTAATGGGGGAGCGGTAAGCTGGTGCAGTTCCAAGCAAAGCATGGTAGCTGATTCTACATGCGAAGCGGAGTACATAGCTGCCTCGGAGGCAGCGAAGGAAGCTGTGTGGATGAAGCAGTTCATGACAGATCTTGGAGTTGTGCCCAGCGCACTGGACCCAATGACTCTGTTTTGTGACAACACTTGTGCCATTGCTCTAGCCAAGGAACCAAGGTTTCACAAGAGGACCAGCCACATAAAGCGACGCTTCAATTCCATCCGCGATTCGATCAAGGAGGAGGACATAAACATTTGCAAAGTACACATGGACCTGAATGTTGCATATCTGTTGACTAAACCTCTTCCACACGAAAACATGATCAACACAAAAACTATATGGGTGTTAGATTCATTACCATGTAATGCTAGATTATTGAGTCTAGTGCAAGTGGGAGACTGTTGGAAATATGCCCTAGAGGCAATAATAAAAAGGTTATTATTCTATTTCCTGGTTCATGATAATCGTTTATTATCCATGCTATAATTGTATTGATTGGAAACTCAAATGCATGTGTGGATACATAGACAAACAACATGTCCCTGGTGAGCCTCTACTAGACTAGCTTGTTGATCAAAGATGACCATGGTTTCCAGGTCATAGACATGAGTTGTCATTTGATAAAAGGATCACATCATTAGGAGAATGATGTGATGGACAAGACCCAAACTGTGAACGTAGCATATGATCATGCCAGTTTATTGCTATTGTTTTCTGCATGTCAAGTATATGTTCCTATGACCATGAGGTCATGCAACTCACTGACACCGGAAGAGTACCTTGTGTGTACCAAACGTCGCAACGTAACTGGGTGACTATAAATGTGCTCTACAGGTATCTCCAAGGGTGTCTGTTGAGTTGGCACGGATCAAGACTGGGATTTGTCCCTCCGTATGACGGAGAGGTATCTTAGGGCCCACTCGGTAATACAATATCACAATAAGCTTGCAAGCAATGTGACTAAAGAGTTAGCCACGGGATCTTGTATTACGAAACGAGTAAAGAGACTTGCCGGTAAAGAGATTGAACTAGGTATGAAGATACCGACGATCGAATCTCGGGCAAGTAACATACCGATGGACAAACGGAACCGCATATGGGATTGTCTGAATCCTTGACATCGTGGTTCATCCGATGAGATCATCGTGAACATGTGGGAACCAATATGGGTATCCAGATCCCACTATTGGTTATTGGCGGGAGAGGTGTCTCAGTCATGTCTGCATGGTTCCCGAACCCGTAGGGTCTACACACTTAAGGTTCGGGTGACGCTAGAGTTGTAATGGGAATTGTGTGTGATTGACCGAAAGTTGTTAGGAGTCCCGGATGAGATCCCGGACGTCACGAGGAGTTCCTAAATGGTCCGGAGGTAAAGATATATATATGGGAAGTCCTGTTTTGGTCGCCGGAAAAGTTTCGCGTATTATCAGTATTGTACCGGGAGTGCCGAAAGGGGTCCGGGGGCCCATTGGGGGGGGGGGGGGG
>LR738710.1:129478446-129501515 GCA_902687465.1 Secale cereale | reverse complement strand
GGGGGGAGGAAGAGTCCTAAAAGGGGAAGGCACCTCCTAGGTGCCTTGGGGAGGGTGGACTCCTCCCTGGCCGCACCCTTCCTTGGAGGAAGCGCCAAGGCTGTGCCCCACCCCCCTTGCCTCCTACTCCCTCCGTCCCAAAATAAGTGTCTCAACTTTGTACTAGCTCTAGTGCAAATTTGTACTAAGCTCAAGACACTTATTTTGGGACGGAGGGAGTATATATAGTGGGGGAGAGGGAGGGCCTGAACACACCAATCCCTTGCCCCTGGAGTAGCCCTTTCTCCCTCCTTCACCTCCTCCTCCTCCGCAGTGCTTGCCAAAGCCCTGCCGGAGAACCACAAGCTCCACCACCACGTCATTGTGTTGCCGGAGTTCTCCCTCAACTTCTCCTCCCCCCTTGCTGGATCAAGAAGGAGGAGACGTCCCCGGGTTGTACGTGCGTTGAATGTGGAGGCACCGTCCGTTCGGCGCTAGATCAGATCTTCCGCGATTTGAATCGCCGCGAGTACGACTACATCAACCGCGTTCTAGTAACGCTTCCGCTTTGCGATCTACAAGGGTATGTGGATCCAACTCTCCTCTCGGAGATGTGCATCTCTTAGATTGATCTTGGGTGTTCGTAGGGAATTTTTTGTTTCCCATGCAACGTTCCCGAACTCTACCTTGTGGGCCCCTCGTGCCTCCCCCGACCGACTTCTTCTTCCTATAAATACCCATATATTCCAGAAACATCATAACATCCATCGAAACCACATTTCCGCTACCGTAACCTTCTATTCTCGCGAGATCCCATCTGCAGGCCTTTTCCGGTACTCTGTCGGAGGGGGAATCAACCATGGAGGTTATCAACATCAACCCTATTGCCCTTCTGATGAAGTGTGAGTAGTTTACCATCGAAATTGGTCCATAGCTAGTAGCTAGATGGTTTCTTCTCTCTCTTGGATCCTCAATACCATGTTTTCCTTGTTGTTCTTGGAGATCTATCTGATGTAATCTTCTTTTGCGGTGTGTTTGTCAAGATTCGATGAATTGTGGGTTTATGATCAGATTATCTATGAATAATATTTGAGTTTCTTCTGAATTCTTTTATGGATGATCTTATATCTTAGTAATTATCTTCGAACTATCGGTTTTTTTTGGCCAACTAGATTGATAATTCTTGCAATGGGAGAAGTGATTTGCTTTGGGTTCAATCTTGCGGTGCTCAATCCCAGTGAGAGTAGGGGACATGCCACGTATTGTATTGTTGCCATCGAGGATAAAAAGATGGGGTTTTCATCATATTTCTTGAGTTAATTCCTCTAAATCATGTCATCTTATTTAAGGCGTTACTCTGTTCTTATGAACTTAATACTCTAGATGCAGAATCGTTTCGGTCGATATGTGGAGTAATAGTAGTAGATGCAGGCAGGAGTCTGTCTGTCTACTTGTCTCGGACGTGATGCCTATATTCATGATTATTGCCATATATGTCGTTATAATTATTCACTCTTCTATCAATTTCTTGACAGTAATTTGTTCACCCACCGTAAAATTTTCCATCATGAGAGAAGCCTCTAGTGAAACCTATGCTCCGCGGATCTATTTTACATCTTATAAGTTCCAGATCTACTATCTTGCAATCTTTTACTTTTCAATCTATAAACCAAAAACCCAAAAATATTTACTTTATTTGTTTATCTATCTCTATTGGATCTCAGTTTTGCAAATAACCTACTCCCTCCGTTTCAGTTTACAAGTCCTGCACGTATACCTAGGTTGCCAATTTTATCACTATAATATAAATTACATAACAAAAAATTATTCTGTTTGAAAATAGAACATCTAATGTTTATAATGGTATATTTTTGGTAATATATGACTTCTATTAGGTTGGTCAAATTGACAACCTAGGGATACGCGCATGCCTTGTAAACAGAGAGAGAGAGAGGGAGTAGAAGGGACTGACAACCCCTTTATAGCGCTGGGTGCAAGTTATTTGATTGTTTGTGCAGGTATTTGGCGACTTGTGTGTAATCTCCTACTGGATTGATACTTTGGTTCTCAACAAAATGAGGGAAATACTTACTTCACTCTGCTGCATCACCCTTTCCTCTTCAAGGGAAACACCAACGTTACCTCGGGAAAGCAGCGAGGAAGTAGAAGAATTTCTAGCGCCGTTGCTATTGAGATCTATGCCAAGTCAAGACCTACAAAGTACCTTTCATTAAACTCTCATCTCTCGCATTTACATTATTTTCCATTTGCCTCTCGTTTTCCTCTCCCCCACTTCTAAAACGATTTTCATTTTTTTTTGCCTTTTCTTCGCCCTTCTTTTGTTCGTCTTGTTCTCTTGCTTCTGTGTGCTTGTGTGTTGGATTGCTTGCTTTGTCACTATGGCTCAAGAAAATACCAAATTATGTCATTTCTCCAACACCAATAATAATTATTTTATCAGTACTCCGACTGCTGCCACTACTAATGTGGAATCTTGTGAGATTAATGCAGCTTTATTAAATCTAGTCATGAAAGATCAATTTTCTAGCCTTCCTAGTGAAGATGCCGCATCTCATCTGAATAATTTTGTTGATTTGTGTGATATGCAAAAGAAAAGAGATGTGGATAATGATCTTGTTAAATTGAAACTATTCCCGTTTTCACTACGAGATCAGGCTAAAACTTGGTTTTCATCTTTGCCTAAAAATAGTATCGATTCATGGAGTAAGTGCAAGGATTCTTTTATTACCAAGAGTGGCATGTATAAAAATATGAATGGTGGCTTTGCCACAAATACTATGTCAACTACATGATCATGCAAAGCAATATGACAATGCTTATGCATGTCATAATAAACGAAACAGTGGAGTTACATGGCAATATATCTCGGAATGGCTATGAAAATGCCATAATAAGTAGGTATGGGGTATAACGTGGTTTGATGCGCCGGTGAAAGTTGCGCGGCACTAGAGTGGCTAGCAAGGTGGAAAGGTGAGAGTGCGTATAATCCATGGACTCAACATTAGTCATAAAGAACCGACATATTTATTGCAAAAGTGTTTATTAGCCCTCGAAGCAAAGTACTACTACGCATGCCCCTAGGGGGGGAGGTTGGTAGGAGTTAACCATCGCGCCCCCCGACCTTCACGCAAAGGTAAACAATCAAGACTCAATGCGCTTCAATTCGATTACACACTTAGGAGTCCATACGTGCATGCTACGGGAATCACGAACCTTAACACAATTATTTCCTTAACCCCACAATTTACTACTAGGATGATTCTAATATTACCATCCTCATATCTCAAAACAATCATAAGAAATCAATACTTCTCATACTATTAAATGCTCTATATATGAAAGTTTTTATTATATCTCCCTTGGATGCCTGATACGTCTCCAACGTATCTATAATTTTTGATTGTTCCATGCTATTATTTATGAAGTCTTGGATGTTTAATGGGCTCTATCATTCACTTTTATATCATTTTTGGGACTAACCTACTAACCCAAAGGCCCAGTCTAGATTGCTGTTTTTTGCCTATTTCAGGGTTTTGCAGAAAAGGAATATCAAACGGAGTACACACGGAATGAAACCTTCGCGAGAGATATTTTTGGAGAAAATCACGCACGGAAAACATCAGGAACAAGTCAGGGGACAGCTGGGCTGCCCTCGAGGGTGGGGGCGCGCCCCCCTTCCCAGGGCACACCCCCCTGCCTCGAGGCTGGCCCACACGGCCCCCGGTGCCCTCCTTCTTCCTATATATACCTACGTACCCCAGAAACTCCATACGCAGAGAGAAAACCCTAATTCCACCGCCGTAGCTTTTGTTCCCGTGGAGATCCCATCTTGGAGCCTGTTCCGGGAGGGGGATCCATCACGGAGGCCTTCAACATCATCATCATCGCCCTCACCATGAGTTGTGAGTAGTTTACCACAGACCTTTGGGTCCATAGCTAGTATCTAGATGGGTTCTTCTCTCTCTCCGGATCTCAATACAAAGTTCTCCTCGGTCTTCGAGGAGATTTATTCGATGTAATCTCTTTTTGCGGTGTGTTTGTCGAGATCCGATGAATTGTGAGTTTATGATCAAGGTTATCTATGAAAGATATTTGGTTCTTCTCTGAACTTTTTATGTGTGCTCATAATATCCTTGCAAGTCTCTTCGAATTATTGGTTTGGTTTGGCCTACTAGATCTATAGTTCTTGCAATGGGAGAAGTGCTTGGCTTTGGGTTCAATCTTGCGGTGTCCTTTCCAAGTGACAGTAGGGGCAACAAGGCACGTATTGTATTGTTGCCATCGAGGATAAAAAGATGGGGTTTTCATCATATTGCTTGAGTTTATCCCTCTACATCATGTCATCTTGCTTAAGGTGTTACTCTGTTCGTATGAACTCAATACACTAGATGCATGCTGGATAGCGGTCGATGTGTGGATTAATAGTAGTAGATGCAGAATCGTTTCGGTCTACTTGTCTCGGACGTGATGCCTACATACAATGATCATGCCTAGATAGTCTCATAATTATTCGCTTTTCTATCAATTGCTCGACAGTAATTTGTTTACCCGCCGTAGAATATCGCTATCATGAGAGAAGCCACTAGAGAAAACTATGGCCCCCGGATCTATTCTCAACATATCAATCTACATCTACTTTACTTTACTTGCTTTTATTTGCTGTTTTATTAAAATAAAAATACCAAAAATATAACTATAATCTCTATCAGATCTCACTCTCGTAAGTGACCGTAAAGGGATTGACAACCCCTTATCGCTTTGGCTGTGAAGTTCTTATTTGTTTGTGCAGGTGCGAGGGACTGGCGCGTGGTCTCCTACTGGATTGATACCTTGGTTCTCAAAAACTGAGGGAAATACTTACGCTACTGTGCTGCATCTCCCTTTCCTCTTCGAGGGAATACAACGCAAGCTCAGGAGATAGCAAGAAGAATTTATGGCACCATTGCCGGCGAGACTTACGCAAAAGTCATACACCAAGTACCTATCACAAACCCTTATCCTTCGCATTACATTTATTTGCCTCTCGTTTTCCTCTCCCCCACTTCACCCTTGCTGTTTTATTTGCCCTTCTTCCGCCGTGTGTTTATCGTTCGCTTGCTTCTTGTTTGGTTGTGTTGCTATGTGCCCTCAATTAGCTTGCATCTTCGCTTGCTAAAGTATGAATCCTCATCCACTTGCTAATCTCTTTAAGAGATCCAATTATGTCGAACCTATTCCTAGTGAGCTGCGTGCACTATATTATCTTTATGGGGTTTTGCTTGAAATTCATGAATCTGAAAATTGTGAGGAATTGTTAAAAGAAAAGTGATTCATGATATCTTATTAAAGAAAAAGCATGATTGCAATGATGTTATTGTAAATTCTATTAATGTCAATTGTGTTAATGACATGCAAAACCCTAAGCTTGGGGATGCTTATTTTGCTATGCCCACTACTTGTTACAATGATCATGATTGGGGTGATTCTTCTTATGATCTTGAAAATTTATTTAATCCCCATGATGAATATAAGATTGATAATAATGTTTGCATTAATATTGAAAGTGGGTTTGGAAGAGTGTCAACTTTATATCCCACATACTTGGAGAATGTTCAATCTTATGAAATCCTTGATAAAAGTGGGTTTGGAGAGGTCATGACTTTAGTTAATGTTGATCCCACTATTTTGGAAGAGTGTCAACTTCGTATGCATGTGGATCATTTTGAGAATATGTTATGTGATAACTATTTTGTTGAATTTGCTTATGATCCTACATGCAATTACTTTGAGATAGGAAGATATGGTTGTAGAAATTTTCATGTTACTAAATTACCTCTCGTTATGTTGAGATTGCTATTGTTTCTTTCTCCTTCCTTGCATATGCTAGATCTTGCTTGTCTGGGTAATTTGTTTTCCTATAAAATGCCTATGCATAGGAAGTATGTTAGACTTACATGTGTTTGTCACATGTTTTATGATGCTCTCTTTGTGCTTCAATTCTCGTCTTTCATGTGAGCATCATTGAAATCTTCGTGCCTAGCTAGGGGCGTAAAACGATAGCGCTTGTTGGGAGGCAACCCAATTTTATGTTTTTTATTTTGTTGCTGTTAGGGAATACATATTGCATCTAGCCTCTGATTAGATGTGGTTTCATGTTTTGTTTAGTGTTTGTGCCAAGTAGAACCTTTGGTAAGACTTGTGTGAAGTTTATTTGATCTTGCTGTGAAAAACAGAATCGTTAGCGCTAGCTAAAGGAGACTTCAGATTTTACTGGAGCGTGATTTTTAGTTGATTCTTTTTTCTGCTGATTGGTAGTCAAATTGCGCAAATTTACCACTTTAGTTTGAATTTTTTGGAGTTCCAGAAGTAGGCGAACCCTGTAGATTACTACACACTGTTCTGTCTTTGACAGATTCTGTTTTTCGTGCGTTGTTTGCTTATTCGGATGCATCTACGAGTAATATTAGAGGATATGAACCATAGAGAACTTGGATTACAGTAGGTTTAACACCAATATAAACAAATAATGAATTCATTGCTGTACCTTTGAGTAGTGGTTTGTTTTCTCTTACTAACAGAGCTCACGAGAATTTTTGTCTAAGTTTTGTGTTGTGAAGTTTTCAAGTTTTGAGTATTGCTTTGATGGACTTAGGAACAAGGAGTACCAAAGGCCTAATCTTGGGGATGCCCATGGAACCCCAAGTAAATTCAAGATAATCAAAAGCCTAAGCTTGGGGATGCCCCGGGAAGGCATCCCCTCTTTCGTCTTCATCCATCGGTAACTATACTTGGAGCTATATTTTTATTCGCAACATGTTATGTGTTTTGCTTCGAGCGTCTTGTATAATTTGAGTCTTTGCTTGTTAGTTTGCCACAATCATCCTTTCTGGACACACCTATTTGGGAGAGTTAAATATGGCCTAGAAATTGTTAGAACACTCTATGTGCTCCACTTATATCCTTTGAGTTGAATAGTTTTTGCTCTAGTGCTTCACTTATATCTTTTAGAGCATGGTGGTGGTAATATTTTGTAGAAATTGTTGAATTCTCATGCTTCACTTAGATATATTTGATAGTCTATTGAAACAACATGGTAATGTGTTTAGGCTAAAGAAACTAGTCTTCACATGATAAACATCCAGCGTCAATGTAGTAAAAACTTTCACATCAAGTGCATTGAATAGAAAGAGATGTTGGATGCTTGATAATTGTTTTGAGACATGAGGATAGTGATATTAGAGTCATGCTAGTGCAGTTATTATGAAATTGAGAAATACTTGTGTTAGGTTAGTGATTCCCGTAGCATGCACGTATGGTGAACCGTTGTGTGACTAAGTTAAAGCATGAGGTATTTGTAGAGTGCCAACCTTTGTGTGGAGGTCGGGGGCGCGCGATGGTTAACTCCTACTAACCTCCCCCCTAGGAGCATGCGTTGATTGCTTTGTTTTGATGACTGGTAATTTTTTGCAATAAGTATATGAGTTCTTATGACTAATGTTGAGTCCATGGATTATACGCACTCTCACCCTTCCACCATTGCTAGCCTCTCTTGTACCACGCAACTTTCGCTGGTGCCATAAACCCACAATATCACCTTCCTCAAAACACCCACCATATTATTCCTCAAAATAGCCACCGTACCTACCTATCATGGCATTTCCATAGCCATTCCGAGATATATTGCCATGCAACTTTCCACCGTTCCGTTTATATGACACGCATCATATTGTCATATTGCCATTGCATGATCATGTAGTTGACATCGTATTTTTGGCAAGGCCAGCATGCATAATCTTTTCTTACATGTCACTCTTGTTTCATTGCACATAACGGTACACCGCCGGGGGCATTCATATAGAGTCATACTTTGTTGTTGTAGTATCTAGTTGTAATATCGTGTTGTAATGAAAGTGTGATGATCATCATTATTAGAGCATTGTCCCATGGGAGGAAAGGCTGAATCTATAAAGCCCCTCCGCAAAAAAAGGAAAAAAGAAAGAAAGGCCAAAGAAAAAAAAGAAAGGCCCAAAAAAAAGGGAAAAAAGAAAAAAAAAGAAAAAAAGGGACAATTGCTACTATCTTTCCCACACTTGTGCTTCAAAGTAGCACCATGATCTTCATTGTAGAGAGTCTCATGCTTAGTCACTTTCATATGCTAGTGGGAATTTTTCATTATAGAACTTGGCTTGTATATTCCAACGATGGGCTTCCTCAAATGCCCTAGGTCTTCGTGAGCAAGCAAGTTCGATGCACACCCACTAGTTTCTTTTGTTGAGCTTTCATTCATATTTAGCTCGAGTGCATCCGTTGCACGGCAATCCCTACTCACTCACATTGATATCTATTGATGGGCATCTCCATAGCCCGTTGATATGCCTAGTCGATGTGAGACTATCTCCCTCTTTTTGTCTTCTCCACAACCACCTCTATTCCACCCATAGTGCTATATCCATGGCTCACGCTCATGTATTGCGTGAAAGTTGAAAGGTTTGAAAAGATAGAGCATGAAAACAAATGCTAGCCTGAAATCGGGGTTGTGCATGATATGAATATTTGTGTGTGATAATAAGGGAGAATAGCCACCAATATATGATTTTGTAGGGATAACTTTCTTTAGCCATAGTATTTTGAGAAGACATGATTGCTTTGTTAGTATTGCTTGAAGTATTGTTATTACTTATGACAATATAGACTTTGGTCTAGAATCTTTCAGATCTGAACACTCATGCCACAATTAAGAGAATTACATTGAAAAACTATATTGGTTAGTATTCCACATAAAAAATTCTTTCTTTATCATTTACCTACTCGAGGATGAGCAGGAATTAAGCTTGGGGATGCTTGATACTTCTCCAACGTATCTATAATTTTTGATTGTTCCATGCTATTATTTATGAAGTCTTGGATGTTTAATGGGCTCTATCATTCACTTTTATATCATTTTCGGGACTAACCTACTAAACCAAAGGCCCAGTCCAGATTGCTGTTTTTGCCTATTTCAGGGTTTTGCAGAAAAGGAATATCAAACGGAGTCCAAACAAAATGAAACCTTCGCGAGAGATATTTTTGGAGAAAATCACGCATGGAAAACTTCAGGACCAAGTCAGGGGACAGCTGGGCTGCCCTCGAGGGTGGGGGGCGCGCCCCCTTCCCAGGGCGCGCCCCCTTCCCAGGGCGCGCCCCCCTGCCTTGAGGCTGGCCCACACGGCCCCCGGTGCCCTCCTTCTTCCCATATATTCCTACGTACCCCAGAAACACCATACGCACAGAGAAAACCCTAATTCCACCGCCGTAGCTTCTGTTCCCGTGGGGATCCCATCTTGGAGCCTGTTCCGGGAGGGGGATCCATCACGGAGGCCTTCATCATCATCATCATCGCCCTCACCATGAGTTGTGAGTAGTTTACCATAGACCTTAGAGTCCATAGCTAGTATCTAGATGGCTTCTTCTCTCTCTCTCTGGATCTCAATACAAAGTTCTCCTCGGTCTTCGAGGAGATCTATTTGATGTAATCTCTTTTTGCGGTGTGGTTGTCAAGATCTGATGAATTGTAAGTTTATGATCAAGGTTATCTATGAAAGATATTTGGTTCTTCTCTGAACTTTTTATGTGTGCTCTCTCTTCGAATTATTGGTTTGGTTTGGCCTACTAGATCTATAGTTCTTGCAATGGGAGAAGTGCTTGGCTTTGGGTTCAATCTTGCGGTGTCCTTTCCCAGTGGCAGTAGGGGTAGGAAGGCACATATTGTATTGTTGCCGTCGAGGATAAAAAGATGGGGTTTTCATCATATTGCTTGAGTTTATCCCTCTACATCATGTCATCTTGCTTAAGGCGTTACTCTGTTCGTATGAACTCAATACACTAGATGCATGCTGGGTAGCGGTCGATGTGTGGAGTAATAGTAGTAGATGCAGAATCGTTTTGGTCTACTTGTCTCGGACGTGATGCCTATATACAATGATCATGCCTAGATAGTCTCATAATTATTCGCTTTTCTATCAATTGCTCGACGGTAATTTGTTTACCCGCCGTAGAATATCGCTATCATGAGAGAAGCCACTAGAGAAAACTATGGCCCCCGGGTCTAGTCTCAACATATCAATCTACATCTAGTTACTTTACTTGCTTTTATTTGCTGTTTTATTAAACTAAAAATACCAAAAATATAACTATCATCTCTATCAGATCTCACTCTCGTAAGTGACCGTAAAGGGATTGACAACCCCTTATCGCGCTGGCTGCGAAGTTCTTATTTGTTTGTGCAGGTGTGAGGGACTGGCGCATGGTCTCCTACTGGATTGATACCTTGGTTCTAAAAAACTGAGGGAAATACTTATGCTACTGTGCTTCATCTCCCTTTCCCGTTCGAGGGAATACAACGCAAGCTCAAGTGGTAGCAATGTCCATATTCATAACCTAAGCAAGTTACCATGCTGTTTAGAGACTCTCAAAATAATATAAGTGAATCTAGAGAGTTCAACAATTTCAATAATATAAAACCACCATCGTGCTCTAAAAAGATATAAGTGAAGCAATAGAGCAAAATTGCCTAGCTCAAAAGATATAAGTGAAGCACATAGAGTATTCTAATAAATCAAGATTCAAGTGTGTCCCTCTCAAAAGGTGTGTACAACAAGGATGATTGTGGCAAACTAAAAAGACAAGACTCATATCATGCAAGACGCTCCAAGCAAAATACATATCATGTAGTGAATAAAAATATAGCCTCAAGTAAAGTTACCGATAGATGAAGACGAAAGAGGGGCTGCCTTCCCGGGGCGTCCCCAAGCTTAGGCTCTTGGCCGTCCCTGAATATTACCTTGGGGTGCCTTGGGCATCCCCAAGCTAAGGCTCTTACCACTCCTTATTCCATAGTCCATCAAGTCCTTACCCAAAACTTGAAAACTTCATAACACAAAACTCAACAGAAATCTCATGAGCTCCGTTAGTAAAACAAAGCAAATAACCACTCAAGGTATTGTTCTGATCTTATTCTTATTTTATACTGGTGTAATATCTAGTGTATTCTAACTTTTCCATGGTTCATACCCCCCGATACTTAGCCATAGATTCATCAAAATAAGCAAACACCACATAGAAAACAGAATCTATCAAAAACTGAACAATACGTAGCAATGTGCAAACTTAAGAAACTTCTGGAACTCTATTTTTTTGAAAAATTAGGACAACAAAGAAATTTGTATATAAATCATGTGTATTTTTTAGCTAATTATCATGTTCCAGTGATTTATTGAATTTTCTGCACTGGATGCAAAACTTTCTGTTTTTGCATAGAATCAAGTCAACTATCAACCACACTATCCCAAAGGCTTTACTTGGCACTTTACTGAAACAAAAGCTATAAAACACGATTACTACAGTAGCTTAATCATTTGAACACACAAAAACAGTAGGTAAAAGTATTGGGTTGAAACGCTTTAACAAGCGCTTTAATGCCTTTTAGCTAGGCATGATGAATTCAATGATGCTCACATAGAATTAAAGAATTGAAACGCAAAAAGAACAACATGAATCACATGGCAAGAACATTTAAGTCTAACCCCCTTCCTATGCATAGGGATTTTGTGAGCAAACATTTATGGGAACAAGAATCAACTAGCAAAGGAAGGCAAAACATGCATGACTTCAAGATTTTTAACACATAGAGAAGAAACGTGATATTATTGCAGTAGGTAGAAGCATATGTTCCTCTCTCATAATAATTTTCAGTGGCATCATGAATGAATTCAAGAATATAACCATCACATAAAGCATTCTTTTCATGATCCATAAGCATATAAATTTTATTACTCTTTGTGACGCCCTGATTTGACCGTACACTAATCATGCACACAAATGAGTACGACCAAGATCAGGGACTCACTGGAAGATATCACAACAGAACTCTAAAAGTAAAAATAAGTCTTACATGCTTCATATTACAAGCCAGGGGCCTCGAGGGCTCGAATACAAGTGCTCGATCATAGACGAGTCAGCGGAAGCAACAAATATCTGAGTACATACATAAAGCTAAACAAGTTGCCGTAAGATGGCTAGCACAAACTGGGATACAGATCGAAAGAGGAGCGGGCTTCTTGCCTGGGATCCTCCTAAACTACTCCTGGTCGTCGTCGGTAGACTGCACGTAGTAGTAGGCGCCTCCCGTGTAGTAGGAGTCGTCGTAGGTGGCGTCTGGCTCCTGGGCTCCAACATCTGGTTGCATCATCCGAGAAGACGGAACAGAAGGGGAAAAAGGGAGAGCAAAGTAACCGTGAGTACTCATCCAAAGTACTCGCAAGCAAGGATCTATACTACATATGCACTGGTAACAATGATATGGGTAGTATCTGTGGACTGAAGTGCAGAAAGCCAGAATAAGAGGGGGGATAGCCAATCCTATCGAAGACTACGTGATACGTCCAAAACGTATCTATAATTTTTGCTTGCTCCATGCCTCTTTTGGGTGATATTGCTATGATATTTATACACTTCCATACACTTTTGATCATATTTGGACTAACCTATTAACTCAGTGCACCCCAGTGCCAGTTTCTGTTTTCGGCTGTTTTTGTATTTCACGTTTTCACATTACGAGAACTACCAGGAAAAATCCAGAAAAATTATATAAAAAATCAGCGTTCCAGAAACTACCGTGCGTCCGAAGGACAGCCGGGGGCGGGGGGCACCAGGGCTCCAGGCGCCCTGGCGGCGCGCCCCCCTGGGCCACGCCGGGGGGGGGGGGCGCCTGGGCCCCCCGAGGCTTCCCCGATGCCCCCCTTTGGCATATATTTAAAGCGTCTCCCGAAACCCTCGAGACAGGAACTCTTTTCGCGATCCCATCTCTGTTCCGCCGCCGCCGCCGCTTCCAAGATTGGGAGCACCGGGAGAACCCTTCCCTGCACCCTGCCGGAGGGGAGGATCACCACTGGGAGCCTCTCCACCACCATGGACGCCTCCCGGATGAGTTGTGAGTAGTCTCCCTTGGACCATGAGTCCATGACCAGTAGCTATGTGATGTTCTCCTCCCGTTCTTGTGCTTCACTAATTAGTCCTCGTGAGCTGCCCTACATGATCGAGGCACATATGTAATCCTTATGTTGTTGCTATGATGAGTTTGCTGGGATCCGATGGATTATGAGATTATGTTCAGATTGTGCTTGAGTAATATATTTGATCTACCTCTTTTATATTTATGTTCGTAAGTAATTCTTGCATGTTCTCCGTTGTTATTTATTGCTTTGGCCAAGTAATAGGTAGTGACTCCAAGAGGGAACGTTATGCTCGATTGTGGGTTCATGCCCCTCGATGACTAGTTTGAGTGACAGAAACATGAGTCTAGGGGATGTGCTGTTGCCACAAGGGGGAAAACAACGGTGCTTGTGCCCACGGGTGCAAGGATTGTTTACTTTACGCAAAGTTCTTTTAATGCAGTTGTCTGTTGCTTTGAGTTTACACTATGGGTGGGGCTCGCAACTTAATACCAGCGAGATGTTCTGGATAGATATCTCAAGGTAGATGATTAGTAGTAGATATTGATGGATTTCGGTCTACTTACTTTGGCGTACCGCCCATGCTTTGAACCTCAACCTTTCTTGCAATGTAGTCAGCATTGGTTTGCGTTCGTGGTCCTGTCAATTGCCCAGCTGTAATTCGTTTACCTCACATAGCTGTTTTATCGTCTTTTGGGAGAGAGACATCACTAGTGAACATCATGAGACTCCGGTCCATATTACCATCATTGATCACATCCGCTATTTACTTTTCGCTTTTATTTACTATTGCAAACATTATCTATCACTACTATCATTTGCTTTTAATCCTTTGTGAACTACAAGGCCGGAGGGATTGACAACCTCTCTGTACTCGTTGGGAGCAAAGTTATTTGTATCTGTGTGCAGGTCCACGTTGATTGCTAATATTTGGCGCCGTTAGCAGTTGACACCTTCTTGTTGAACCTAGGAGTCTCTGGGGATTCGATCCTTGGTATCTTTGCCAAGGGAAAAACTTCCGCAACACTACATCTCACACCTTCCACTTGGGGTAACCAACGAGGGGCGAGAAGCCTAGAAAGAGTTTTTCTGGCGCTGTTGCCGGGGACTCCACTCTTCAGGATAGGGGAGTTGCATGCTATCTTTTACCTTTGCTTTTTAGTCTTGTTAGTTTACCTTTCAGTTTTTGCTTTAGTACCTTTTTTATCGAAAATCACAAAAATAGTTATCTTGCTTGCTTGCTACTACGGGTTCCACCGAGAACACCAAGTTGTGTGACTTCACTAGTCACAACAACGATGACTTTATCAGCACACCTATCACTACACCTGCCACTTCAGCACCTTCGTATGAAATTAAACCTGCTTTACTGAACTTAGTCATGAAAGATCAGTTCTCCGGTGCTGGAGATGATGCTGCTTTACACTTGAACAACTTTGTTGAACTTTGTGATATGCAAAAGTACCAAGAAATAGATGGTAATATTGTTAAGCTTAAGCTTTTTCCTTTCTCCTTGAGAGGAGGAGCTAAAATTTGGTTTCAGTCTTTGCCTAGAAATAGCATAGATTCATGGGACAAGTGCAAAGATGCTTTTATTGGAAAATACTATCCACCTGCTAAAATTATCCAACTGAGAAGTAACATAATGAATTTTAAACAGTTGGATAATGAACACATTGCCCAAGCTTGGGAACGTATGAAATCTCTTATCAAGAACTGCCCTACTCATGGTTTGACTACTTGGATGGTTATCCAAACTTTTTATGCAGGCTTGAACTTTACCTCGCGGAACTTGTTAGATTCGGCCGCGGGAGGAACCTTTATGTCAACTACACTTGGTGCTGCCACGAAGCTTCTCGATGAGATGATAACCAACTATTCCCAATGGCACACCGAACGCGCTCCAACAGGTAGGAAGGTAAACTCTGTCGAGGAGATTTCCTCCTTAAATGAAAAAGTTGACCTAATCATGTCTCTACTTTCGAAGCAATCCTCTGTTGATCCTTGTGATGTTCCTTTAAATTCTTTGATTGCTCAAGAACAAGTAGATGTGAACTTTATCTCTAGAAACAATTTTAACAACAATGCTTATAGGAGTAACTTTGGTAGCAATCCTAGACCGTTCCCCTCTAATTCTTATGGGAACAACAATGCTTATCCTAGCACCAAGAACTCCAATACTGAACTAGAGATTATGCTTAAAGATTTCATCACTACCCAAAAAGCCTTTAATAAGAGTGTAGAAGAAAAACTACATAAACTAGATGATCTCTCTTTGAAGGTAGACCACTTAGCCAATGAGATAGAATTGCTAAAAATTAAAACTTCTCCTCTTGAGGAGAGGAAGGTCACTCCTATTAATGCTACTCAAGTGCAAATTAATGAAAATATTAGGATGATGGCTAAACTTAAAGAAAGATGGGCTAGAGAAAGGGAGGAAGAAGATAGAATTAAGAGCCTTCCTACCCACCACACTGTTGCTACTATCCAAGTTGTTGAGGATATCCAAACTCTTAGCACCCAATGTACTCCTGGTCCCATTGGACCTATTAATGGTGATGCTATGACTATAGAAACTACCAAACAAGTGAACCTTAAGGACACCACTACCACTTTACTTGATGCTAGTGATCTTGATTTTGATAATTGCACTCTTACCGAAGTTATTGATTTCCTTCACAAGATGTCTAGAGATCCCCGCACTAGCACGCTTAACCTTGCCTTCACAGAGCATATCACTAATGCTCTCATCAAAGCTAGGGAGGAGAAACTCAGAGTAGAAGCCTCCATACCTAGAAAGCTAGAAGATGGTTGGGATCCTATGATAAAAATTAAGTTGAATGACTTCTCTTGCTATGCATTATGTGATGTCGGTGCTAGTACCTCTGTTATGCCCAAAAGAATATATGATATGCTTAAATTGAAACCTTTTGATTCTTGTTCTTTTGGTGTTCGTCTCGTTGATTCTTCCATAAAGAAACCTTTGGGGAGGATCGACGATGTTCTTATCGTTATCAATGATAATTATGTTCCCGTTGATTTTACTATTATGGATATTGAATGTGATCCTTCGTGTCCAATTATTTTGGGACGTCCCTTTTTACGCACCGTTGGTGCTATCATTGACATGAAAGAGGGTAATATAAAATTTCAGTTTCCTCTCAAGAAAGGGATGGAGCACTTCCCTCGAAAGAAGATCAAGTTACCTTTTGAGTCCGCTGTACGGGCTAGCTATTCTTTTACTCTTGATAAGACTTGATCTATATGCATTATGCCTAGCTTAAAGGCATAAAAGAAAGCGCTCTTGGGAGGCAGCCCAATGAATACAAGTTTTATTTTGCTTTCGTTGTGTCTTGATGTTGTTTACTACAGTAGCATCATCATTGTATCTTTGCTTTTCATATTTGTGCCAAGTGTAGCCTCTGATTGCTAGAAAGTTCAAAAGTTGTGAGGTGCTGTCCAGGAAACAGATTCTGTCCTTGGATAGAAAAATTCGTATAAAATCACCAGATCATCTTTTTGGTCTGAATTTTTTCGAAAGCGTTCTCTATATAATTGTCTTTCGTGCATCTGTTCTGAGTTTTTTGATTAGAGTTGCAGAAGTGCCCCGAACAAATCAATTACTACCTGCTGTTCTGTTTTTCACAGATTCTGTCCTGTTTTGCCTTTCCTTCATTTTGCAAACCAAGAGCTTGCTTTTTCTTTGCAAAAACCTTTTGGCAATCTTGAGAAACAGTAGACCTTCAAGAATATCTTTATTTCCAGCAAGGTACAATTATTTTATTATGGGTACTAACCTCGCTAATCAGATTATGATGAGTTATGTATGAAGGGAGTTTTCAAGTGTGCGAGGGAAGATGATAAAAAGATCCAGGAGTGTCAAGCGCTCAAGCTTGGGGATGCCCCCATGCACCCCCAAGAAATATTCAAGGAGACTCAAGCGTCTAAGCTTGGGGATGCCCCCGTGCATCCCCTTCTCCATCAACATTATCAGTTCGTCTTTCGTTCCACTATATTTTAATCACTTCATGTGTTATGTGCTATGCTTGGAGCGTCTTGCTTTTAGTTTTCTTTAGCTTTTCATAACGAGTCGGAACTCAGCTTTCTTTATGTGGGAGAGAAACACGCTCCACTTCTACCTAGAACATAACATAGAATTTTCATGACTATCTTTGCTGTGTGTGTTCTTTGTCTTTTAATAGCTACTATCATGTTCAGCTCTTAGTATTCATGCTTATCTTTTTAAAGAGCTTGTGTTTAGTTGTTTGCTTGAACTCTCTTTAATTACCATGCTCACCTTATTAAGAGAGTTTGCTTCCGTTGCATTGGTTAATATGTCTATGATAAAGATGCTACGTGCATAATGGCGCTTAGTAGTTCAGGTTTTCTTATGGTTAGTCCCAAATAGCTAGGGGATTCCCAATGTGTTATTGGAGTACCAACATGATTTGTTTGCCTATGATGTGGTATGGTTTAGTAATATCTTCCCTCAAGAATTTATTTTGATTGACTTGGCGTATGCTCACGCATATTTAAGACTGTAAAGAAAGTCTGTCAAGCCTTGATGATCTTTTGTTTCTGAGTAGCGATATAACTTCCATGCCTGATTCAATGTTGCTTTGTCGCTCTGCATGATTATGACCGCCATTGCTCTCTTAGTTGGTCGCTCCCAGTCTTTTGCTAACCTCCACCTGTACTAAGCGGACTGACTGCTTGTGCATCCACATCCTTTTAAACCAGTTATGCCATATGAGTCCACCATACCTACCTATATGTGGTATTTCACCGCCACTCCAAGTAAATTTACATGTGCTACCTTTAAAACCTTCAGTTTTTGCAATACATAGCTCATGGGAAAGTAGCTTAAAAACTATTGTGGTAAAGAATATGTTGCCTATGTATCTTATTTCTTATAAGTTGCTTGCTGAGCGGTAACCATGTTTCTGGGCACGCCATCAACTGTTACACTTTTGTTGAATATCATGTGAGTTGCTATGCATGTTCGTCTTGTCTGAAGTAAGGGTGATTTGCCATTGGGTTGAATGAGTATGCATATTGTTAGAGAAGAACAGTGGGCCGCCAACCAAAGCCATGTATCATGGTGGAAGTTTTAGCTTGGACATTAATCCTCAATCTCTTATGAGAATATGCTTAAGCATTAAAGAGGAGTCCATTATCTATTTTCTATGTTGTCCCGGTATGGATGTCCTCAAGTTGAGATCTATCAAAAACGAGAAATCAAATGCGATCTATCTCCTTGGACCTTTGTACAGGTGACATAGAGGTACCCCTTTGTGACACTTGGTTGAAACATATGTAATGCAATGATAACCCATGGAAATCCGAGCTAATTAGGACAAGGTGCCAGCACTATTGGTATTCGATGCATGAGGCCTGCAACTTATAGGATGTCTTATGCATAACACATATGAAATACTACTACCGTTGACAAAATTGCTTCTATGTTTTCAAAATAAAAAGCTCTAGCACATGACTATTCTTTTACTTTTATGTTGAGTCTCCACCTTCTTTTAAAAGCACCAACTACTGAGAGCATGATTGTCATTCTGAGTGTAATGTGCATTGTCCCAAAGTAGCATTGTCTTTTGCATGATTGTGATATCGTTTATTCTGAAATCATTGTATCTAGTCATCACTTAAACCTTGGAGGTGCCCCTGCATTTATGTTTTGCTTCACTAAAGGGGGCAAGCTAGATATCACTTTATCATATTTGCACATCATGTTTATTGCAAATCTATTTGATGTTTCAATGTCATATTGTAAAACTTTCAGTTCTTTGTGATTTTCTCATGAGGTAACTTAAGTACTACAGATTCATTATCTCAGTAAGCTTTTGTCATATGACTATGAAAAAGTCCTATATGGTTAATAGCATGTCACCACAGAAATTATTCTTGTTATCATTTACCTACTCGAGGAGAGCAGGAATTAAGCTTGGGGATGTTGATACGTCCAAAACGTATCTATAATTTCTGCTTGCTCCATGCCTCTTTTGGGTGATATTGCTATGATATTTATACACTTCCATACACTTTTGATCATATTTGGACTAACCTATTAACTTAGTGCACCCCAGTGCCAGTTTCTGTTTTTGGCTGTTTTTGTATTTCAGGTTTTCACATTACGAGAACTGCCAGGAAAAATCCAGAAAAATTATATAAAAAATCAGCGTTACAGAAACTACCGTGCGTCCGAAGCACAGCCGGGGGGGGGGGGGGCACCAGGGCTCCAGGCGCCCTGGCGGCGCGCCCCCCTGGGCCACGCCCGGGGGGGGGGGCGCCTGGGCCCCCCGAGGCTTCCCCGATGCCCCCCTTTGGCATATATTTAAAGCGTCTCCCGAAACCCTCGAGACAGGAACTCTTTTCGCGATCCCATCTCTGTTCCGCCGCCGCCGCCGCCGCTTCCAAGATTGGGAGCACCGGGAGAACCCTTCCCGGCACCCTGCCGGAGGGGAGGATCACCACTGGGAGCCTCTCCACCACCATGGACGCCTCCCGGATGAGTTGTGAGTAGTCTCCCTTGGACCATGAGTCCATGACCAGTAGCTATGTGATGTTCTCCTCCCGTTCTTGTGCTTCACTAATTAGTCCTCGTGAGCTGCCCTACATGATCGAGGCACATATGTAATCCTTATGCTGTTGCTATGATGAGTTTGCTGGGATCCGATGGATTATGAGATTATGTTCAGATTGTGCTTGAGTAATATATTTGATCTACCTCTTTTATATTTATGTTCGTAAGTAATTCTTGCATGTTCTCCGTTGTTATTTATTGCTTTGGCCAAGTAATAGGTAGTGACTCCAAGAGGGAACGTTATGCTCGATTGTGGGTTCATGCCCCTCGATGACTAGTTTGAGTGACAGAAACATGAGTCTAGGGGATGTGCTGTTGCCACAAGGGGGAAACAACGGTGCTTGTGCCCGCGGGTGCAAGGATTGTTTACTTTACGCAAAGTTCTTTTAATGCAGTTGTCTGTTGCTTTGAGTTTACACTATGGGTGGGGCTCGCAACTTAATACCAGCGAGATGTTCTGGATAGATATCTCAAGGTGGATGATTAGTAGTAGATATTGATGGATTTCGGTCTACTTACTTTGGCGTACCGCCCATGCTTTGAACCTCAACCTTTCTTGCAATGTAGTCAGCATTGGTTTGCGTTCGTGGTCCTGTCAATTGCCCAGTTGTAATTCGTTTACCTCACATAGCTGTTTTATCATCGTTTGGGAGAGAGTCATCACTAGTGAACATCATGAGACTCCGGTCCATATTACCATCATTGATCACATCCGCTATTTACTTTTCGCTTTTATTTACTATTGCAAACATTATCTATCACTACTATCATTTGCTTTTAATCCTTTGTGAACTACAAGGCTGGAGGGATTGACAACCTCTCTATACTCGTTGGGAGCAAAGTTATTTGTATCTGTGTGCAGGTCCACGTTGATTGCTAATATCTGGCGCCGTTAGCAGTTGACACCTTCTTGTTGAACCTAGGAGTCTCTGGGGATTCGATCCTTGGTATCTTTGCCAAGGGAAAAACTTCCGCAACACTACATCTCACACCTTCCACTTGGGGTAACCAACGAGGGGCGAGAAGCCTAGCACTACGCTGCTGGCAGCCTCCATCTTGCAGCAGTAGAAGAGAGTAGAAGGTAAGTTCACCAAGTAACATCGTATAGCATAATCCTACCCGGCGATCCTCCCCACATCACCCTATGAGAGAGCAATCGCCGAGTTGTATCTGGAAGTCATCTGGGTGTGTTTTATCAAGTATCCAGTTCTAGTTGTCATGAGGTCGGAATACAACTCCGGTTCATCCTGTTACCGTGGACACAACTATTCGAATAGATTGCTTCCCTGCAGGGGTGCACCACATAAGCCGACACGCTCGATCCCTCCGGCCAAACACACTTTCCTGGGTCATCCCCAACCTCGGAAGATCAACACGTTGCAGCCCTACCTAGGCCCGACAGAGAGGTCAGCACACCGGTCTAAATCCTATGCGCGTAGGGGTCATGGGCCATCGCCCTTTCCACTCCTGCACGTTGCGAATGCGGCCGGTGAGAAGACCTAGCCCCCTTATACAAGTGCGAGCATTCCAGTCCAACCCGGCATGCGCCGCTAAGTCGCTGACGATCGGAAGGCTTCGGCTGATACCACGACGCTGGTTGCCCATATCTTGTCTCGCGTGGCAGTTAGTGCGTATAAAGCCAACGACCCAACTCAGATCAAATATCCAAACTTGTTAAGCGTGTTATTATGAAATAACCGCTCACAACGACCAGGGCCAGGCCCACCTGTATCCTAGGTGGTCGTGACCTTCCCTGCTGCTCCGCCACAAAGATCTACACAGAGGGCCGTCGGGATAAAGGTCCTTTCAGCCCCCAATCCGTGAATCACTCGCGGGTACTCTTTGAGCCGACCCGACTTTAGTCACAACATGTATCATGTATCATATGTATATAGTATATACCCCTGATCACACCCAAAGTGATCACGTCCCGATAGTATAGCAAGGCAGATAGACAAGGGTGTAGGGCCACTGATGGAATACTAGAATCCTATACTAAGCATTTAGGATTGCAGGTAAAGGTATCAACAGTTGTAGCAACAATGACAGGCTATGCAGCAGAGTAGGATTAATCGAAAGCAGTAACATGCTACACTTCTCTAATGCAAGCAGTAGAGAGAGGAATAGGCGATATCAGGTTGATCAAGGGAGGGGGGCTTGCCTGGAAGCTCGGCAGCGAAGGAGGGGCCGTCAACACCATAGTCGATCGGGGCAGCAGCAGCGTCAGTCTCGTAGTCTACCGGAGAGAAGAGGGGGAAGAAACAATGAATACAGTGCAAATAGATGCATGACGATGCATGACATGACATATATCGGTCTTAGGTGTGCCCTAACGCAGTACCGGGTGCTACTGGCGAAGGGGGGAACATCTGAGAAAGTATTCCCGGTGTTTCGCGTTTTCGGACAGACGAACCGGAGGGGGGAAAGTTGCATGTTCGCTATGCTAGGGAAGTGTGGCAGACAAACGGACTGCCTATTCGTATTCATCTCGAAATTCTGAGCACCTTTCATGTACAAAGTATTTTCATCTGATTTACGGATGATTTTATATTAATTTTTGAAGTTTTAAATCATTTTCTAGAATTAACATAATTAATTTAATTCTAACATACATTTATGACGTCATCACGATGTCAGCAGTCAACAGTTAGTTGACTGACTCAAACTGATGCGTGGGGCCCACATGTCATTGACTGTTTTGTTAACTAACAATTAATTATATTAATTAGTGATTAGGTTATTCTAAACAGAATTAATTAACTAATTAAGTAATTAATTAATATTTTATTATTTACTTACTTATTTATTTTTATTCTCTTTTTTTAAAACGTTTCTAGGCCGTGGGGCCGTTCGGTTAGTGGCACAGGGGGAGCCATTAGCGGGTTGGGCGCGCACCGGGGCGGGGCGCCCGAATGAGTGCGAGCCCTAGGGGCGCTGGGCGCGCACGACGCATGCCGGCGCCGTAGGCCAGGGCCAGGGGAGGCGGCGCAGTAGGCGGGGCCGCGGCGCACGGGCGGAGTACGGCGGCCGCGGCGGTGAGCCGCGATGGGAGCGGGAGGCGGCAAGGCGAGCGTGGCAGGAAGCGCGGCTGTGGGCGAGGCCAGGGGCGCTCGCCGGCATGCAGAGGTGGGTCGACCGTGGAAGGAGGCGTGGCGGAGGGAGGGAGCAGCCGCAGTGGTAGCGGGGCCGCAACAAGCATAGGGCCAGGGGAGGGTGGCTTGCTGGAGCGGGCGATGGCCTATGGTGTGACAGCGGCCGCGACCGGTCGAGCCGAGGGCACGAGGCGGCGACAGGCCATGGGGAGCAGCGGGCGCGCGACGTGGTGCAGGCAGGCGCGAGGCACGACGCGGCCGGGACGTGCTGCCGGCGGCAGCAGGCGCAGCACAGCGGCACCCGCAGCTCTGAGCAGGGAGCGCAGGGGAGAGAAGAGACGTGGCGGGGCGCATGGATAGGGTGCAGACGGACGCGGAGGTGGCGACGGGCGAGGCGGGGCAGTACGAGCGCGG
>LR738710.1:129413364-129478335 GCA_902687465.1 Secale cereale | reverse complement strand
CAGTGGGGGGTCGAGGTGGACGACGGGGACGAGGCGATGTTGGCGACGGCGGAGCGGTCCGACAAGGGCGTCGGCGTGGTGGCAACGGGAATCGGCGGTGGCGTTCGTGCCCCGATCCAGATTGGATCGGGTGGGGGAGAGGGAGAGGACGAACGAGTGAGGGGGGTAGGGTGTCGGTTAGGGTTTGGGGGAGTGGGGGAGGCCTATGTAGGCCAGAGGCGTGGGCCGGCCTGGCTGGGCCATGGCCCAGTTGGGCCAAGGGGTCCGGTGGGGGAGGGGGTTTCCCTTTTCCTTTTTATTTCTGTTTTGTAATTTCCTTTTTCTTTTAATTACTTTTCCTTTTCTATTTTATTTAGTTTTAGTGTATTTAGACATTTTCTAAAAATGTGTTTTCTTCACCATAATTACCTACGCAATTTTTTGGCACTAACCGAATATTTTTTTTAACTTTTGAAAACTTTAGTTGTTTGTCATTAATTCATTTTTGAATTTGAAACATTTTGAACTAACACGTGATTAGCAACAGTAACGGAGGTGACGTGGCAACATTAGCATAGGTTCACTGTAGCTTAATTATTCGGGCGTTACAAATCTCCTCCACTACAAGAAATCTCGTCCCGAGATTTAGGAGGTAGAAGGAAACAGTGCAGGGTATTCTTCTCGAAGACGATCCTCGCGTTCCGAAGTGGCTTCGTCTTCAGAGTGATGCGACCACTGAACTTTGAGGAACTTGATCGCCTTCTGACGTGTGCAACGTTCAACTTGGTCTAGAATGCGGACTGAATGCTCTTTATAGGAGAGGTCCTGTTGCAACTCGAGCACTTCATGATCCACTGCTCGGATTGGGTCCTTGAAGCAGCAACGGAGTTGAGACACGTGGAACACATCGTGAACCTGAGAAAGGTTCGGCGGCAGCTCCAGTTGATATGCCACATTTCCATGCCAAGGGAGTCCTGGATTAAGGGGTCCTCATTTGGCCAGATAACTCATTGTGGGCCAGATTGGTGGGCCGTAAAGATCATCGCTGAATATCGTCTCTCGTATCCGGATAGGACTCATGTGTACTGTAACAGCCTGGTTTTTGGCCCTTTTCTTTTTCTTTTTAATTTATTGGTTCTTTTTGGGGTGGTTCTGTGGCCTTGTCAGCTGGGAATTTTTCTCCATTTCCTCTCTCTAGTGGCTCATCTTTCTCAAAACCTTGCCAAGATCATGTCACTCCACTGCCTGCCCAAACCCTAAAAATCTTTTTCTAGGGAATATTCCCTTTTCTATTAAAGGAATAACCCTGTCTGCCCTAGGTTGTGAAGCAACCTATATTTCCATCACTCCTAAAATTCCCAAATAATTCTCATAAATTGTTTGGGTCATATATTCATCAAATATGGCAAAACTTTTCCTTTCCATGTTCAAAAATAATCCTCCAATATTCCTTTTCCTATTCTGCCCTAAATGGCACTTTGTGAAGAAAGTGCTATTTATCTTGGCCCAATTGACCCCAAACTCCTTGGACATCTTTTCCTGTCCACATAATTGCGACATGCCAAAATTCAACTTTATTTGCCTAGCCAATCTTCCTCAGTGATTTTTCAAAGTATCTGTCATACAGAAGCCACTGTGAAGGAAGTACTAGCTAGGGACATACAAATGAGTTGAAATTTTGCATGCCTCTTCTTGTGATCATATTATTCCACTCCTCCAAATTTCAGCTCCATCCAATAGACCATGTGAGCACACCTTCAAATCTTTGCTTCTGTCCAAATTTTCAGTTTGTGAAGCAAGTATATTTTATCTTGCTCAATTATGGCTGAAAATATTCCAGGACCTTCTCCCACCAATATAACCTACCTCCAGAAATTTTGGGCACATTTTATGTAGCCATTTTCCCTCAGGTATTTTCCTAAGATTCTGGTCAGCAAGGATGTTCGTGAAACAAGTACCATTTTGGTAAATCCAATTGGTATGAAAATTTTCACAGCATCTTACTATGTCCAAATCCCCAAGCCTTGCCAAATTTCAGCCCAAATGGAATCACCATTTGAGTGCATCATCTTAATCTAGTTTCTGACCAGATTATGTGGTTGTTAAGCAACTACATTAAATCTTTATCCCAATATTCTCAAAATTACCAGGATGACAGTCCTTCTTTACCTCAACTTTGCAGACAAACTCTATGGCTCCAAACCCTTTCCTATTGATCAGTAGTTCTCGGCCAAGTTTACTGCAGTAAACTTCAGAGCTCGTTTACCACTTAACCAAAGCGATTTTAACAAAACTACCACCGTAGTTGAGACTTACCAGTAGACAACAATTTCCATTCCCTCTCCCCCACTACATGATAGTGCACGCGGTGACCGTATTAATGGCATCATTGTGCACGCGCTCTGTGTGCAGTGGCCGCGTCCAGTGGCCGTTTGTGCTGCGGCACCTCCTCCCCTCGTCGCCTTCTCGCGTGTGAGCATGTCCCTTGGATTCACCTCTTCGTCGCCGTTCCGCTGAACCCCTCTGCCCCTCCGACAGCTTCCTCACCGACGCAAGCCGCCGCGCGCCCACGGGCGAACAGTGGCGGTTTGGCTCGGAGCTCGTCGTCTCTTCCTTCCTGCGCCTCCTTTGGCCTCCTCCTTCCCGTGAGAACCTCCACTGTGCCTCCCTCGTCGCCGGCCTCCGAGCTCGCGAGCGTGGGCATGCGTCCGCGGTGCCGGACACGCGTCCGCGGCGACGCCAGCACAGCAGCCCCTCCGCTCGCCTATTTAAGCGGCCCTGGGCGCCCTCGACCTCACCAAGCCACTCCTCCACTTCCCAGGACCCCGCCCATCTACTTTCCCGAGCCTGTGGAGCTTCCCCTGCTCGCCGTCGCCACCATGGCCGCCGCCTCTGCTCCGCCCCGATTCCGGTGACCCAAAGCCTCATTCTCTCTCCCACCACCTCTAGTAGATCACACAGTCACCAGAGAACCACCCCAGCATCTTCCCCTCTCCTCCGGTGGCCTCTGTCCTCGAGCTCCATCATCGCCCGACGTCGTCGTCCGTCGCCGCGGGAGCCCTGCTCAACCCTGACCCCTTCGGCAAAAACCAAGGGCCTAGGGAGGTGCGGCTCGTCCCGCTGATCGGCCCGGTAGGTGGCACGGCGCGGGAGGTGGCCAGAGCTGCCCGTAGTCGCCATCGGGCGCCGGCTTTGCCTCGGCCAGGCACGGGCGCGAGCGAGGGAAGACGACGATGACGCCAGCTGGCCGCGGGCTCCGCGCGTCAGCCACTCCGCATTGAGTCAGTTGGGTGTTGACGTGGATAAGGGGCGGGTCCCGCGTGTAAGTCCCTGCATTGACCCGAGCTGCTGAGGTGGATAAGTGAAAGCGTATTCTGGCGAATACGTTTTCCTCCACCGAAAGCGTGTTTCCTTTCTTATTCAGCCCGGGATACGTTTTCTGACCAGTGAAAGCGTATTTCTCTAATTGTGCTTCCAGTTTGTCTGTTCAGGCCCTGTTTGAGAATATTTTCTTTACAAATGGGTCCCTGGCAGAAGAACAACAATATCTTTTCAACCACAACTCCAAATGAGGTGAATCCACATTCCACTTCTTCGTTTCGTCGAGCCCGTTCTGTTGGAATCATTTTCATTATGTTTCAACATTCTAAAAATGACCATTTTTCCCTTGCCGTTAACCAGCCTCTTTCGAGAGAGAGGTGTTTCCGGCAAATCCTTCTGCGATGTTTCCGCACTTTGTCCCGGTGATTTCTTCATCCCCAGGCAAGCCACACCCTCCATTTGCATGATTGCAATGCAGTGACATGGTTCTTTATTTGAACTTATTTAAAAGATTGTAGTAGCTATGTATGTTCTTGTTCATGGCATATCTCGGAGTTGTATTTTGATCTTATTATGGCCATGATATTGCTTGGAGTTCTAGAACTTATATTTTGATTATTATGCGGACGACCTGTGCCTTTGGATTCTTAGTGGCTATTTTCATGATAGTATCTGGTATTATTTAGGAGTATTACTTTAGGATATCATGTTGCCTTTGGATTATTAGTGGCTAGTGTTAGTTTCATTATGATGCTAGTTGATACTATGTTTTGGAGTATGATGATGGAGATGATGCTTGCATGTGGATCATAGCTAGATAGTTGATATCGGAGTATCAATACCAAGGTTATATTTTTAGGATAAATTCCATCATTAAGTTGGTCAGGTGCCAGCGAACCGGGCTTTCTCCAGTGCAACCACATTTACCTTTTATGGGAAGGCCCTAATGCGATGCTATGTCATGCCTCTTGCCGGTGCCTCCAGCGAGGGAAGGTTATGGCCGCGCACTACCCTAATCAGGTAGGCGGACATAACCTTGTGTGCCCATAGTTAGATGATAAGCGCTTTTGTCCCCGTTTGGGACGGTTGATTGTTTTGGCCACGACGGTGGCCGTTGGTGTCTTTGGTAGACTGATGACCGACAAGTGTAGGGGATCTATCGTAGTCCTTTAGATAAGTAAGAGTGTCAAACCCAACGAGGAGCAGAAGGAAATGATAGGCAATTTTTAGTAAGGTATTTTCTGCAAGCAATGAAAATATAAGTAACACATAGTTTTGTGATAAGATAATTGGTAACAAGTGACAAAAGGTAAAAGTAAATAAGGTGCAGCAAGGTGGCCCAATCCTTTGTGTAGCAAAGGACAAGCCTGGACAAACTCTTATGCAAGGTAAAGCGCTCCCGAGGACATATGGGAATTATCGTCAAGCTAGTTTTCATCACGATCATCTGATTCGCGTTCGGTACTTTGATAATTTGGTATGTGGGTGGACCGGCGCTTGGGTGTTGCCCTTACTTGGACAAGCCTCATACTTATGATTAACCTCTAATGCAAGCATCCGCAACTACAAAATAAGTATTAAGGTAAACCTAACCATAGCCTGAAACATATGGATCCAAATCAGCCCCTTACGAAGCAACGCATAAACTAGGGTTAAAGCTTCTGTCACTCTAGCAACCCATCATCTACTTATTACTTCCCAATGCCTTCCTCTAGGCCCAAATAATGGTGAAGTTTCATGTAGTCGATGTTCACATGACACCACTAGAGGAGAGACAACATACATCTCATCAAAATATTGAACGAAGACCAAATTCACACGACTACTAATAGCAAGACTTCTCCCATGTCCTCAGGAACCAAAGTAACTACTCACAAGACATAATATTGTTCATGATCAGAGGGGTATTAATATGCATAAGGGATCTGAACATATGATCTTCCACCAAATAAACCAACTAGCATCAACTACAAGGAGTAATCAACACTACTAGCAACCCACAGGTACCAATCTGAGGTTTGGGTACAAAGATTGGATACAAGAGATGAACTAGGGTTTGAGAGGAGATGGTGCTGGTGAAGATGTTGATGAAGATAGCCCTCCCCAAGATGGGAGAGTTGTTGGTGATGACGGTGGTGACGATTACCCCCTCCCGGAGGGAAGTATCCCTGGCAGAACAGCTCTGCCAGAGCCCTAGATTGATTTCCGCCTCGGTTCCGCCTCGAGACGGCGGCGTCTGGTCCCGAAAGCCTCCTTACGATCTTTTTCCAGGTCAAAACACTTCATATAGGAGAAGATGGGCTCCGGGGGCCTGCCGATTGGCCCTCGAGGCAGGGGGGCGCGCCTTGGGAAGGGGGACGCACCCCCACCCTCGAGGCCAGCCGGTGGCCCCTCTCGTGGGTTTCTTTCGCCAGATATTTTTTATATTTTCCGAAATGATGTTCTGTGGAGTTTCAGGGCTTTTGGAGTTGTGCAGAATAGGTTTCCAGAGTTTGCTCCTTTTCCAGCCCAAAATTCCAGCTTCCGGCATTCTCCCTCTTCATGTAAACCTTGCAAAATAAGAGAGAAAAGGCATAAGTATTGTGACAAAACATGTACGAATAGCCCATAATGCAATAAATATCAACTTATAAGCATGATGCAAAATGGACGTATCAACTCCCCCAAGCTTAGACCTCGCTTGTCCTCAAGCGAAAGCCGATATCGAAAAATATGTCCACATGTTTAGAGATAGAGGTGTCGATAAAAAACAGAATACGGACATGAGGGCATCATGATCATTCTCATAATAGCAACTTAAATAAATATAGTCATATGATTCTTTTGCTAAAGTAACAATTCATCGACAATATCAAGTATGCATCATAAACTTCATTGGAAACTAACAAACTTTGATCTCGGTCATTGAAGCAATTGCAATTTATCGTAATATCGGAAAGAGTCAATATAAGAGCTTTTTAGCAAGCCTACATACTCAACTATCATATTGTTTTTCACAATTGCTCACACTCACGCAATACTTATGTTTATGGAGTTTTAATCGGACACAGAGAAAGATAGGGGCTTATGGTGTTGCCTCCCAACCTTTTACCTCAAGGGTAATGTCAACAGTAATAGATCATGAAAACTTACATCCAAGTGGGTATACATGTCAGGATCTTTCCAACACAATGTGCTTGCCAAAGGATAAAATGTAAAAAAGAAAGTTGGGTTTCACCTTGATACTTATAATATAAGAATAAAACATAGGCCCTTCGCAGAGGGAAGCAGAGGTTGTCATGTATTTTTATGGTTGGATGCACAAAGTCTTAGCATAGAAGAACTTCGCTTTATATTGCCGCTTGTGATTAGGACCTTTATTATGCAGTCCGTCGCTTTTATTACTTCCATATCACAAGATCGTATAAAGCTAATTTCTCCCACACTAATAAATCATACATATTTTAGCAGGTTTGCAACATGACAACTTACTTGGAAGGATCTTTCTCAATCCATAGGTAGGTATGGTGGACTCTCATGGCAAAACTGGGTTTACGGATACATGGAAGCACAAGTAGTATCTCTACTTAGTGCGAGGAGTTTTGGCTAGCATGAGGGGGAAAGGCAAGCTCAACATGTTGGATGATCCATGACAATATACTTTATTTCGGATATAAGAAAACATATCCCATTATGTTGTCTTCATTGTCCAACATCAACTCTTTAGCATGTCATAATTTTAATGAGTGCTCACAATCATAAAAGATGTCCAAGATAGTATATTTGTATGTGAAGCCTCTCTTCTTTTATTACTTCCTATTAATTGCAACGATGACCAAAACTATGTTTGTCACCTCCCAACAACTTTTATTTATCATACTCTTGTATGTGAAGTCATTACTTCCCATAAGATCGATATGATCTCTTTGATACTCTTTATGTTTTATTTATTTTTATCATGACCCAAGCGAGGAAATCAAGCCCTTGACTCAACACTAATCTTTATTATATAGCTCACGGACTCGATTACAAAGGGTAAATCTCACAAAGCAAAAGCTCACAACTATATCATGCTAACTTTATTCTAATAGATCAAGATACTACCAAAAGGATCGAACTAAGTGAACGATAAAGATAGGAGTGATGGTGATACGATACCGAGGTCACTCCCCCAAGCTTGGCAGTTGCCAAGGGGAGTGCCCATAGCCATATGATTATGTCTCCTACTTCGGGGGGTGGTGATGATGGAGTTGTTGATGATGTAGGTTGGTTGTCCACCTTCCAATGCATGTGTTCACCATCGTAGAAGGATGATCGAGGCTCCGGGATAGTCAAATCTGCAGCCAAACGCATCTTCTTGAATCTATATTCATACTCACGGTTTTGGTTTTGCAGGTCACAGATCTGGGCTTGGAGGTGTTCGATCTTCTCTTGAAGATTAGAGATAGCTTCCCCAAAGATCCTTGAGTCCAGCTTGAGATTGTTGGCGAGCTCCGAGATCATCATGTGGTTGGCGTTGAGTCCTCGTTCCACCATACCTTGGCACTTGAAAACTTGTTGCTCCATTGCTTCGAGTCTTGTCTCCACGCTGCCGGTCCTCCTCGGCCCCTCAACATCACAGATGTGTAGCACCCCCTCATGCAACTCCATGGTTTTGGGGTGGTGCAGAACCTCCGCAAGGTAGGGGTTGATGACCTTCTCAAAGAACTTGTCCTTGGGGATGTTGGAGGACGCCATGGTGATCTAGATCTATCAAAAACAGCAGCTCGAAACGAAAACAGAGGATTTCTGCGTGATACAGAGGTCAAAACCTTCGGGAGTATATATAATGAATTTTTACCGACCAAAAGGAGTAACCTACAAGAAAACGGAGTTCAGGGGACACACGGGGTGTCCTCGAGGTAGGGGGGCGCGCCCTGGGAAGGGGGGCGCGCCCTCCACCCTCGAGGACGCCTCCTGTCTCTTCCGGACTGCGGTTTATTTTTCTATTTTTCTAAATATTCCAAAACGGAGAAAAATTGCCTTTAGAACTGTTTTGGAGTCGGTTTACTTACCGTGTTATATACCTCTTCCTTTTCGGAGGCTGAATCGTTCTGGAAAGTGTCCCTTATGTATTCCTCTGGGGTTACGGTTATTGGTTTCAACATTTATAGGATTACGTGAGATATAATGTTTGATTCTTTGACCGTTCACCACCTTCGGATTTGTGCCTTCGAAGTTGTTGGTTTTTATGACACCGGAACGATAGACCTCCTCGATAATGTAAGGTCCTTCCCACTTGGAGAGAAGTTTTCCTATAAAAAATCTTAAACGAGAGTTGTATAGCAAGACATAATCACATACGTTAAACTCACGCTTTTGTATTCTTTTGTCATGCCATCTTTTAACTTTTTCTTTAAATAGTTTGGCATTCACATAGGCCTGGGTTCTACACTCATCAAGGCAGCTAATGTCAAATAAACTCTTTCCACCGGAAAGTTTGAAATCATAGTTGAGCTCTTTAATAGCCCAATATGCCTTATGTTCTAGCTCAAGAGGTAAGTAACAAGCTTTTCCATATACCATCTTATATGGAGACATACCCATAGGATTTTTGTATGCAGTTCTATAGGCCCATAATGCATCATCAAGTTTCTTGGACCAATTCTTCCTAGACCTATTAACTGTTTTTTGCAAGATTAATTTCAACTACCTATTACTTAGTTCAACTTGACCACTAGTCCGTGGGTGATAAGGGGATGCAATTCTATGGTTGACATCATACTTTGCAAACATCTTGCGGAAAGCACCATGAATAAAGTGTGAACCACCATCAGTATTTAGATACCTAGGGACTCCAAACCTCAGAAATATAACTTTTAAGCATCTTAATAGAGGTGTTATGATCAGCACTACTAGTTGGAATAGCTTCTACCCACTTAGTAACGTAATCAACAACAACTAAAATATGTGTGTACCCATTAGAGGCAGGAAAATGTCCCATATAATCAAAACCCCAAACATCAAATGGTTCAATAACGAGTGAATAATTCATAGGCATTTCTTGACGTCTACCAATATTACCAATTCTTTGACATTCATCACAAGATAAGACAAACTTACGTGCATCCTTGAAGAGAGTAGGGCAATAAAAACCGGATTGTAATACCTTGTGTGCAGTTCTGTCTCCCGCATGGTGTCCTCCATAGGCTTCGGAGTGGCACTTGCGTATGATCTGTTCCTGTTCATGCTCAGGTACACAACATCTAATAATACCATCTACTCCTTCTTTATAAAGATGTGGGTCATCCCAAAAGTAATGCCTCAAATCATAGAAGAACTTTTTCTTTTGCTGATATGTGAAGCTAGGTGGTATAAACATATCAACAATGTAATTAGCATAATCAGCATACCATGGAGCAGTACAAGAAGTACTTATGACAGCTAGTTGTTCATTAGGAAATCTATCATTAATAGGTTGTGGGTCATCAAGTATATTCTCTAACCTAGACAAGTTATCTGCTACCGGGTTCTCAACTCCCTTTCTATTAATAATATGCAAGTCAAATTCTTGCAGCAAGAGAACCCATCTAATAAGTGTAGGTTTAGCATCTTTTTTTCCATAAGGTATTTGACAGCAGCATGATCAGTGTGAATAGTTACTTTAGAATAAAAAATATAGGGTCTAAACTTATCACAAGCAAATACAACTGCTAAAAATTCGTTCTTAGTGGTAGCATAATTTCGTTGGGCATTATCTAGAGTTTTACTAGCATACTGGATAACATTCAATTTCTTATCAACTCTTTGCCCTAAAACAGCTCCTACAACATAATCACTAGCATCGCACATAATCTCAAAGGGTAAATTCCAGTCAGGAGGCTGGACAATAGGTGCAGAGATCAATGCTTTCTTAAGTATTTCAAATGCTTCTAGACAATCATCATCAAACACAAAAGGAATATCTTTTTGTAAGAGATTAGTCAGAGGCCTGGAGATCTTGGAGAAGTCCTTTATGAACCTCCTATAGAACCCGACATGACCAAGGAAACTTCGTATACCTTTGATATCCTTAGGGCATGGCATCTTTTCAATAGCATCAACTTTAGCTTTGTCAACTTCAATACCTCTTTCAGAAATTTTATGTCCCAAGACAATGCCTTCATTAACCATAAAGTGGCACTTCTCCCAATTCAAGACAAGGTTAGTATCTTCACATCTCTTCAAAACTCGATCAAGGTTGCTTAAGCAATCATCAAAAGAAGTTCCATAAACGGAGAAATCATCCTTGAAAACCTCAACAATCGTTTCACGAAAATCAGAGAATATAGCCATCATGCATCTTTGAAAGGTAGCAGGTGCATTACATAAACCAAAAGGCATACGTCTATAAGCAAAGGTACCGAAAGGACAAGTAAAAGTGGTCTTTTCTTGACCCCCTTTTGACACATGTATTTGAGAGAAACCAGAATAACCGTATAGAAAGCAGAAATGACTATGTTTGGATAACCTTTCTAGCATTTGATCAATAAATGGCAAGGGGTAATGATCTTTCTTAGTAGCTTTATTTAACTTACGGAAATCAATTACCATCCTATAACATGTAACAATTCTTTGCGAAATCAATTCATCTTTATCATTAGGGACGACAGTCATACCTCCTTTCTTAGGAACACAATGGACAGGACTTACCCACTGGCTATCAACAACTGGATAGATAATACCTGCCTCTAGAAGCTTTAGTATTTCCTTCCGTACCACTTCTTTCATCTTAGGATTTAACCGTCACTGATGATCAATAACTGGTTTAGCATTTTCTTCCAATTTTATCTTGTGTTGGCATATAGTGGGACTAATGCCCTTAAGATCATGCAGACTATATCCAATAGCAGCACGATGCTTCTTCGGAGTTTTCAATAATTTTTCTTCTTCCTGTTCTGAAATGTTAGCACTAATAATAACAGGATATATCTTCTTTTCATCAAGATAAACATATTTAAGATTATCAGGCAAAGGTTTAAGTTCAAACACGGGATCACCCTTGGGTGGAGGGGGATCCCCTAGGATTTCAACAGGCAAGTTGTTTTTCTATACGGGTCCCTGTTTAAATAATATTTCATCTATTTCCCTTCTCTCATTCATATGCATATCATTTTCATGATCGAGCAAGTATTGTTCTAAAGGATCATTAGGTGGCACGACAATAGAAGCAAGACCAATAATTTCATCTTTACTGGGTGGTGCCTTTTCAAGGGGTTGTCTACAGAATTGAGCAAAGTTAAAATCATGAGACATATCCCCTAATCCAACAGTAACAATATCTTTCACGCAGTCTATCTTGGCATTAACAATATTCAAGAAGGGTCTACCAAATATAATGGGAGATAATTCATCTTGTGGGGTACTAAGAACAAGAAAATCAGCAGGGTATTTAACCTTCCCGAACAAGACTTCAATATCTCTAACAATGCCAACTGGTGAAATGGTACCTCCAGTAGCGAGCTTAATAGTAACGTCAATCCCTTCTAACTCAACAGGTGCAATATCATGCATGATTTCGTTATACAAATCATGAGGAATAATACTCGCATTAGCACCTATGTCACATAAACCATGATAACAATGATCTCCTATCTTAACAGAGATAACAGGCAGGCCTACAACAGGTTCATGTTTATTCCTACCATTGGGTTTGGCTATTCTAGCAGACTCTTCTTGGAGATAAATAACATGTCCATCTAAATCTTCTACCAAGAGATCTTTAACCATAGCAACACTAGTTTCAACTTTTTCTAGTATTACTCTTATGAACTACAGTTGAAGCTTGAGCATGATCCTTTATCCTAACAGGGAAAGGTGGTTTCTCAATATAAGCGGTAGGTATAACAGGATCAACATTATAAGTGATAGTCCTTTCTTCAACTTTAATAGGTTCAACTACTTTTACTTCAATAGGGGGATGATATTGAAACCACTTCTTGATGAGATCAACATGAGTAGCAAATGATTCATAGAAAGAAGCTACTAATTCAGAGTCAAGTCCATATTAAGTGCTAAACTCACGGAAAACATCGATATCCATAAAAGCTTTAACACAATCAACTTAGGGGTCATACCTGACTCCTTACCTTCGTCGAGATCCCAATCTCCGGAGTTGTGTTTAATTATTTCCAATAAATCCCATTTGAATTCAACAGTCTTCATCATAAAAGAACCAGGACAAGAATTATCGAGCATGGTGCGATTATTGAGAGAAAGCCGAGCATAATTTTTTTGGATGATCATTTTTCTTGAAAGCTCATGATTGGGGCATGAATATAACATTGACTTAAGCCTCCCCCAAGCTTGAGCGATGCTTTCTCCTTCGTGAGGCCAGAAATTATAAATATAATTACGATCACGATGAACCTGGTGCATAGGGTAGAACTTCTGATGAAATTCCAACTTCAGACCATTATAGTTCCAAGATCCCATATCATCGCATAGCCTAAACCATGTCAATGCATCTCCCTTCCAGGATAAAGGGAAGACCTTCTTCTTGATAACATCCTTGGGCATACCTGCAAGCTTAAACAATCCACAAACTTCATCCACATAGATTAGGTGTAAGTCGAGATGCAGTGTTCCATCTCCTGTAAAAGGGTTTTCAAGTAGTTTTTCTATCATACCCGAAGGAATCTCAAAGCAAACATTTTAAATAGGTGTAGTAGGTTGAGGAGCAACTCTTTTCTCTTCTGCTCGGGGTGAAGATACCCCGAACAAGCCCCTCAAAGGATTTTGAGCCATAGTAACAAGTGACAATAAATTTCAGCACACTATATAAATTTTTCCTTACCAAAGGCGCTTCACTCCCCGGCAACGGCGCTAGAAAAGAGTCTTGATGACCCACAAGTGTAGGGTATCTATCGTAGTCCTTTCGATAAGTAAGAGTGTCGAACCCAACGAGGAGCAGAAGGAAATGATAGGCAGTTTTCAGTAAGGTATTTTCTGCAAGCACTGAAATTATTGGTAACAGATAGTTTTGTGATAAGATAATTGGTAACAAGTGACAAAAGGTAAAAGTAAATAAGGTGCAGCAAGGTGGCCCAATCCTTTGTGTAGCAAAGGACAAGCCTGGACAAACTCATATGCAAGGTAAAGTGCTCCCGAGGACATATGGGAATTATCGTCAAGCTAGTTTTCATCACGATCATCTGATTCACGTTCGCTACTTTGATAATTTGGTATGTGGGTGGACCGGTGCTTGGGTGCTGCCCTTACTTGGACAAGCCTCACACTTATGATTAACCTTTAATGCAAGCATCCGCAACTACAAAAGAAGTATTAAGGTAAACCTAACCATAGCCTGAAACATATGGATCCAAATCAGCCCCTTACGAAGCAACGCATAAACTAGGGCTTAAGCTTATGTCACTCTACCAACCCATCATCTACTTATTACTTCCCAATGCCTTCCTCTAGGCCCAAATAATGGTGAAGTGTCATGTAGTCGACGTTCACATGACACCACTAGAGGAGAGACAACATACATCTCATCAAAATATCAAACGAAGACCAAATTCACATGACTACTAATAGCAAGACTTCTCCCATGTCCTCAGGAACCAAAGTAACTACTCACAAGACATAATATTGTTCATGATCATAGGGGTATTAATATGCATAATGGATCTGAACATATGATCTTCCACCAAATAAACCAACTAGCATCAACTACAAAGAGTAATCAACACTACTAGCAACCCACAGGTACCAATATGAGGTTTGGGTACAAAGATTGGATACAAGAGATGAACTAGGGTTTGAGAGGAGATGGTGCTGGTGAAGATGTTGATGAAGATAGCCCTCCCCAAAATGGGAGAGTTGTTGGTGATGACGGCGGTGACGATTTCCCCCTCCCGGAGGGAAGTATCCCCGGCAGAACAGCTCTGCCGGAGCCCTAGATTGATTTCCGCCTCGGTTCCGCCTCGAGACGGCGGCGTCTGGTCCCGAAAGCCTCCTTATGATTTTTTCCAGGTCAAAACACTTCATATAGGAGAAGATGGGCTCCGGGGGCCTGCCGGCTGGCCCTCGAGGCAGGGGGCGCGCCCTGGGAAGGGGGCACGCCCCCACCCTTGAGGCCAGCCGGTGGCCTCTCTCGTGGGTTTCTTTCGCTAGATATTTTTTATACTTTCCGAAACAATGTTCTGTGGAGTTTCAGGGCTTTTGGAGTTGTGCAGAATAGGTTTCCAGAGTTTGCTCCTTTGCCAGCCCAGAATTCCAGCTGCCGACATTCTCCCTCTTCATGTAAACCTTGCAAAATAAGAGAGAAAAGGCATAAGTATTGTGACAAAACATGTATGAACAGCCCATAATGCAATAAATATCAACTTATAAGCATGATGCAAAATGGATGTATCATAGACACGGGGCCACCCAGGACTAACCCAGTGGGGAGTGAGTCGGAGTGGCCGGGAGAGTGTCATGGCAGTATATCGGTTTTGTTGGAACGCCGTTGGTACACCCGAATGGGAGTACGAGGCCATGGGTTCCGTGATGTGGGTAATGTGTGCTACCTCTGCAGAGTGTGTTTGTTTAATCTATCGATAGCCGCGTCCTCGGTCATGGGCATGGGTTCGTATTAGGTCACACCATTCGGTCAACACTCAAATGACAGAATGACGGGATGACTTATAGGTGATTCATAGGTTGATATTTTGGGCGGTACAAATTGGCAAGATGTTGATGAGGATGCTGGAGACCAAGTGTTGGTCATGGTAGTGATCGCCGGAAAGATCACCATTTGGTTTTGATCGCGAGGTGATAGAGATGGTATTTTACTTGGCCGGTTAGCCAAGAGATATAAGGTTATGGAGATATGAGATGGTGATTTATCACTATTGTATCAGTTTCATACCATGCTTAGTAGTTGCTTCATCATGGTAGTTGTTAATTAATTAACCTGTTAATGCTATGTTGTTGTTTTTGGTTGTTGTGAGCTTGCAAGTACATTCAATGTACTGACCTGGTGTGTCATGCCAGATTGCAGGTGATGCCATGATTGCTTGCTTGCTTGTCGAGGTTGCCGTGCATGCGAGCTAGATCGTGTCCCAACCAGAGTCCATGCGGAGTGGAGTTCACCACCTTCGTTGATGTTCCGCTGCTAGAAGTATTCCGCTGCTACGAGTTGCTCCGCTGCTAGCATGGATCTAGTGTAGTATCGCAGGCGTAGTGTAGCTGTGCTGATGTGATCATTTGTAACATCAGACCCTTGTATTATTATTCTTGTAATAAAGCTGATTTGTTCTATGTCAAGCAGTGCCGTATTCCAGAGACTTCTCCTCGATCCCTAGGCTGGAATACGGGGCGTTCCGGTTTCTCTGAGCCGGGGTGCCACATGTACGTATAATGGTAGGTTTTAGGTTTAGGTGTAATCTTTTCTTCCTCTGCAAGATGGTCATGTACAAACCCTAGGGCCCTTCGGTGCATTTATAAACCGGAGGGTTTAGTCCGTAGAGGCTGAACAACAATAGCCGATTCATAGCAATCACCTTGGTTAGACTTCTAGGGTTTAGCCATTAAGATCTCGAGGTAGATCAACTCTTGTAATCATATTCATCAAGATCAATCAAGCAGGAGTAGGGTTTTACCTAGAATGAGAGGGCCCGAACCTGGGTAAACACTGTGTCCCTTGTCTCTTGTTACCATCGATCCACAGACGTATAGTTCGGGACCCCCTACCTGAGATCCACTGGTTTTGACACCGACACACGCCTTTCAAGAATAGTGAATGGACCAATATAGCGAGGAGCTAACTTGCCCTTGATCCCGAAGCGTTGAGCACCCTTCATTGGTGTAACTCGAAGATAAGCCTTTTCGCCAGGTCAATAGACCATGTCCTGATAATGACGATCATACTGAACTTTTTGACGCGACTGAGCAGTTTTCAGATTCCCGCAAATGATGTGGACTTGTTCTTCAGCGTGTTGGATAATATCCGGACCGAAGAGTGAACGTTCCCCAGTTTCTAACTAGTTCAGAGGAGTTCGGCACTTTCGTCCATATAACACTTCGAAGGGAGCCATCTTCAGACTAGCTTGATAGCTATTATTATAAGAGAACTCAGCATACGGGAGAGATTCCTCCCATTTGTTGCCAAAGGAGATAACAGAAGCTCGAAGCATGTCTTCAAGAACTTGGTTCACGCGTTCAACTTGTCCTTGCGATTGAGGATTAAATGTTGTACAGAATGACAGATGTGTTCCCATAGCTTCTTGGAAACTTGCCCAGAATCTTGAAGTGAATAAACTTCCATGGTCTAAACTGATAACCAGCGGAATACCGTGAAGTGATACAATTCTGGACATGTAGAGAGTTGCCAGCTGACTAGTAGTGATCATTTCTTTGACAACCAAAAAATGCGCAACTTTAGAAAGCCGGTCAATGACGACAAGAATAGCATCATTACCTTTCTGTGATTTGGGAAAGCCAATGACGAAGTCCATTTCGACATGGTCCCACTTCCATTCAGGAATAGAGATATGTTGCAGGGTTCCAGCAGGTCTTTGATGTTTAGCTTTAATTCGACGACAAATGTCACACTCAGCAATATAACGAGCGATGTCTTGCTTCATATTAGACCACCAGAATCTCTAACGAATGTCTTCGTACATCTTGGTACAACCGGGATGAATAGACAGAGGCGTATCATGAGCTTCTTTCATAACCCTTGGAGTCTGATCCAGGTTTTCCTTCTTGCTCAGTACTACTAGGCGGTCTTTGAAGTACAAGGCGCCATCATCAGCAATAGTGAAAATGAGGGCTTTCCTTCTACGAGATAGCGTTTAAGCCTCCCAACTTTGTCGTCAGCCTTCTGAATCCACTTGATGGTGTCCAAGAGATCTGGTTTAGCAACCAGGGCACTGTGAGAAACCCGGGAAACAACATGGAGATTCATCCTTTGAAATTCTGGAGGAGGGGGGCGAGTTCTCCAGGAGGAACAATATGGAGGTTCAGCTTATTGAATTCTTCAACAAGCGAGGGCTGAACCTTGTGAACCTAGAGGTGGTAGCAATATGACTTGAAGCTCAAGGCATCAGCCATCACATTAGCCTTGCCCAGGGTATAGGAAATACCCAAGTCAAAATCTGCTACGGTCTCCGTCCATCTTTGCTGACGGAGGTTCAGGTCTGGCTGGGTAAACAAGTACTTCAGACTTTGGTGGTCGGGGAATATCTCGCAACGATTACCAAGAAGTCAATGTTGCCACTATTTTAGAGCATATATGACAACACCAAGCTTGAGGTCATGAACTGGATAGTTCTCCTCATGAGGGCGCAATTGACGAGAGGCATAAGCAATCACTATGCGTTCTTGCATTAGGATGCAGCCTAATCCTTGACGGGAAGTGTCGCAGTAAATGACGAAATCCTTCTTAGTATCAGGTGGAGCAAGCACTGGGGCAATAGTCAGCTTGTCCTTGAGCGCCTGAAAACTTTCCTGGCATTTGTTTGTCCACTCGAACTTGATGCCTTTGTGAAGTAGACTAGTCAGAGGCTTGGCGATCTTGGAGAAGTTCTCGACAAATCGACGACAATAGCTGGGGAGACCGAGAAAACTTCTGACTTGCTTGACGTTCTTCGGAGGAGTTCAATCGAGAATATCCTGAATGCGTCCTAGGTTGATGGCAATACCATCCTTGGAGATGACATGCCCAAGGTAGGTTACTTCAGGAAGCCAAATTCATGCTTGGAATATTTAGCATAAAGTTGATGCTCCCGAAGCTTTTCTAGTACGAGGCGAAGATGTTCAACATGCTCTTCCTTATTCTTGGAAATACAAGGATATCATCCAGATAAACCACGACGAATTTGTCAAGGTATTCCATGAATATATAGTTCATCGGGTGAGAGAATGTAGTTGGAGCATTTGTCAAGCCGAATGACATGACTATGTACTCGTACGAACCGTATCGAGTCACGAAGGCGGTCTTTGGGATATCCTCTTCACGAACACGGATCTGGTGGTAATCCAAACTCAAGCCGAGTTTAGAGAACACTAATGAACTAGCCAAATGATCATACAAATCATTGATCCAAGGAAGGGGATATTTGTTCTGAATAGTTGCTTGGTTGATAGGACGGTAATCTTGGACCAATCGGTTTGTCACATCTTTATTCTTGACAAAGAGGGGAGGTGCTCCCCAAGGAGAGCTACTTGGGAGAATGAAACCACTGGCAAGAGATTTGTCGATTTCCTCCTTAAGCTCAATGAGTTCATGAGGCGACATCTTGTAGGGTCGTTTGGCTATAAGAGTGGTGTCTGGTTTTTAGTCGATGATGAACTCGACAGCTCTAGCTGGGGGAATCCCTGGAAGTTTCTCAGGAAAGACGTCTTGGAATTCGGGATGAAGAGAATATTTTAAATGCCCTCGAGTGGGGCAGCATTCAACGCATTCAATGCATAAAGACGTGCCTCGGCATTTTGAACTAGACAAGCTTGATAGCTTACTATCTCATCTGAAGGGTGTAGAAGATGGACGATTTTAGTGGTGCAAATGATAGAAGCAGTATGCGCTTTCAAGCAATCCATGCTCTGATGGGGGAGGCTTGAAATTCCAACCCTTCAGTTTCAACGACGACATTGGGGCTAACCAAGGAGGCTCGACATGGGCCCGTGGGGGTCTGTACCACTAGCGGAGTGTGCATTTCTTCGTATTTAATGCTATGCTTAAATGCAAATTCTTCTGACATGAATGAATGTGATGCTCCTCAATCGAATAAAACAAAAGCTGGTGTTGAATGAACAATAAGAGTACCCATCACAGTAGTAGGCTGGACTTGAGCTTCATTAAGATCAATGTTGTTAGCATGACCATGGCCATAAGGCCTGGTATTGTTGTTATGAGGCTGATTGTTTCCATGGCTAGCTGCAGGAAATGCCAGTTGGTTCTGGTTCTGATTGCAATCCCTAGTGCGGTGACCTGGGTGGCCACACCTAAAGCACAGACCATCATTGGAGACGGGAGCGGGAGCTTGGAGGGGTGTTGCTGGAAGTCTTGGCTGCCTAGGTGGTGGAGGCACACGAGGTGCATCATACGACTGTCTTGGAGAAGGTGCAGCTGGACGGTACACACTCTTGGGAATCCAGATCCTACGCTTCTGCGGGGGAGGGCCCGAAGATGAGCCAGTGTCGCAGTTGCGCCTGAGAGAGCTCTGGTGTTCCTGCAAACCAGTTTCAACCTGAATGGCCTTGTTCACCAAGGTGGCGAAATCTCCAAAGTCATGCACAAGGAGTGCGAGCTTGATTTCAGCTTGAAGTCCGTCACAGAACTTTTCCTGTCTACGAGCATCAGTGGCAATGTCTTCTTCAGCATAGCGGGATAAGTCTAGAAACTCCCACTAATAAGCATCCACAGTCTTGTTGCCCTAGGTGAGGTTGTGGAACTCACGCTTCTTTCTATCCATGATTCCCTGAGTAATGAAGCGGGCACAAAAGGCAGCTTGGAATACCGGCCAAGTGATGATTGTCCCAACAGGCAACGCACGACTGTGGCTGTCCCACCATTGAGCAGCAGGACCCTTCAGATAGTATGCCGTAAAAGTGACATAGTTGGCAGGGGCTACTGATACGTCTCCAGTGTATCTACTTTTCCTCACGTTTTTCCTCTTGTTTTGGACTCTAATTTGCATGATTTGAATGAAACTAACCCCGGACTGACATTGTTTTCAGCAGAACAACCATGGTGTTGTTTTTGTGCAAAAATAAAAGTTCTCGGAATGAAACGAAACTTCGTGAGGATTTTTTATGGAATAAAAGAGAATTACTGGAGCCAAGACCCACCAGAGAGGGGCCCCTGGGTGGGCACAACCCACCAGGGCGCTCCCCCCTCTCCTAGCGCGCCCAGGTAGGTTGTACCCACCTGGTGGCCCCGTAGACGACTACCCTGACCCTATAAATTCCTACTTTTGGAGAGAAAAATCAGGGAGAAAGAATTATCGCGATCCACGAGATGGAGCCGCCGTCACCTCCTGTTCTTCCTCGGGAGGCCAGATCTGGAGTCCGTTTGGGGCTCCGGCGAGGGGGATCTCCATTCTTCATCATCACCAACCCTGCTCCATTGCCAATTCCATGATGCTCCCCACCGGGAGTGAGTAATTCCTTCGTAGGCTCGCTGGTCGGTGAGGAGTTGGATGCGATTCATCATGTAATCGAGTTAGTTTTGTTAGGGCCCGATCCCTAGTATCCACTATGTTCCTAGATTGATGTTGCTATGACTTTGCTATGCTTAATGCTTGTCACTTTGGGCCCGAGTGCCATGATTTCAGATCTGAACCGTTTATGATATTATCATTATATTCATGTTTTAGATCTGGTCTTGCAAGTTATAGTCACCTACTACGTGTTATGATCTGGCAACCCTGGAGTGACAATAATCAGAACCACTCCCGGTGATGACCGTAGTTTGAGGAGTTCATGTATTCACTTTGTGTTAATGCTTTGTTCCGGTTCTCTATTAAAAGGATGCCTTAATATCCCTTAGTTTCCAATACGTTCGTTTAATAGAGCACGTATGACTATTTACGGAATACATGCCTACGTTATATCGATGAACTGGAGCTAGTGCCGTATTGCCCTAGGTTATAACTGTCACATGATGAATATCATCCAACAAATCAGCGATCCAATGCCTACGAATTTGTCCTATATTGATCTTCATAAGTTACTACTACTATCGTTACTGCTACACTTGCTACAAAACTACTGCTACCACGGTTACCGTTACTATTTTTGTTGTCACTACTATCAAAGCTATCATATTACTGTGCTACTGATCACTTTGCTGCAGATAATTAATCTCCAGGTGTGGTTGAATTGACAACTCAGCTGCTAATACTTGCAAATATTCTTTGGCTCCCCTTGTGTCGAATCTATAAATTTGGGTTGAATACTCTACCCTCGAAAACTGTTGTGAACCCCTATTCTTGTGGGTTATCAAGACCTTTTTCTGGCACCATTGCCGGGGAGCATAGCAATATTTGTTGAGTCACTTGGAATTATTATCAATTTATCACTATGAAGAATCTGAAGGATCCAAAGAATAAGATTTATCCCTCTAAGACGAGGGGAGGTAAGGAACTGCCATCCAGTTCTGCTTTAGATTCACCTTCTATTATGAGTAAACTTGCGACACCACCACATGCTATCAATTCTAACATGTCGCAAGTTATTGATGATGCTACTTGTACTATGAATGATGCTAGTACCTTGCTTGATAATGATGATGTGCCACTTGGTGAATTTCTTGATGATCAAATTGCTAGAGTAATACAACATGATGTTGTTGAATCTGATGATGAGCTTGAAACTGAAACTCCTGAAATACCTCCTAGAACTAGCCTTCCTAGATATGAATTACCTAAGGTACCTGAAGTTATGTTATGAGTGAAGAAGCAACTAGAGATATTCTTGCTTGTAATAGTAGAGATGATCTAGAGAAATTACTACACGATTATAAATAAAAATCTCTGAATGCTATAATGAAATGTGATCCTAAGTTTGCTACTTCACCTATCTCTATTGATGATGAGGATTATGAATTCTCCGTCGACCCGGAGTTAATCACTTTGGTTGAATCTGATCATTTCCATGGTTATGAAACTGAAACTGTTGTGGCACATCTTACTAAGTTAAATGACATAGCCACCCTTTTTACTCATGATGAGAAAACTTGCTACTACTTTATTCCCAAATTATTTCCGTTCTCATTAAAGGGTGATGCTAAAGCTTGGTACCATACTCTTACACCTGGTTGTGTGCGTAGTCCCCAGGATATGATTTATTACTTCTTTGAAAAATATGTTCCTGCTCATATGAAACAAGCTGCCTTACAGGAAATATTTAACTTTGTGCAAACTAAAGAAGGGAGTCTCCCACAAGCTTGGGGGAGGCTTTGCCAGTTACTTAATGCTTTTCCTGATCATCCTCTTAAGAAAAATGAAATAATTGATATCTTCTATAATGGACTAACCGATGCTTCTAGGGACTTCCTAGATAGTTGTGCTGGTTATGTTTTCAGGGAACGAACTATTGCTCAAGCTGAAGAATTGTTGAATAATATACTGAAAAACTATGATGATTGGACTCTTCCTGAACCACCAGCTAAACCCACTCCAAAGAAGAGGGGTATATTATATCTCAGTCCTGAAGATATGCAAGAGGCAAAGAAATCTATGAAGGAAAAAGGTATTAAAGCCGAGAATGTTAAAAATTGACCTCCATTGAAGAAATACATGGGCGTAATACACCACCACTGCCTAAGGTGGTAGAGGTAAATTCTCTTATGAAGTTCAATGAAAATGAAAATCGTCACAATATGCATCCTAGTCAATGCCTTTATGAGTTTGAAAACTACATTAGAAAACAAGATCACTTCAATGCAAATGTTATGAAACAATTGAAACATAATTTTGATATGATTGCTCGCTTGAGTGACTTGTTATTTAGAATTTCAAATGATGTTAGAGGTGTTGGAAAACATGCTTCTATGGTTCAAACCCAGTTAGAACAAGTTACTAAATCACAAAGAGAATTGCTTGATGAAATGAATAATAATATGCATGACTTTCCTGTTAGAGTTGCAACTAGAGGAGGTAAAATGACTCAGGAACCACTTTATCCCGAGGGACACCCTAAAAGAATTGAACATGATTCACAAAGAAATACCACTAGCGCACCTAGTCCTTCTAAGAAGAAAAAGAAAAAGAAAAAGGAAAATAAAAATGATAGGACTATGCATGCCACTAGTGAACCTGAAGTAGAAAAACCTCCTAACAATGATAATAATATTTCTATCTCTGATGCTGAATCTCAATCTGGCAATGAACACTCACCTAGTGATAATGAAAAAGATAATTACGAGGTTCATGTAGAGGCTCAACCAAACAATGAAAAAGAACTAGATAATGATGTTGAGATAGAACCACCTGTTCATCTTGATAACCCACAACCTAAAAATAAAAGATATGATAAAAGAGACTTCATTGCTAGAAATCACGGTAAAGAAAGAGAGCCATGGGTTCAAAAACCTATGCCTTTTCCACCCCAGTCAACTAAAAAGAAAGATGATGAAGAATTTGAACGCTTTGCTGAAATGCTAAGGCCAGTCTTTTTGCGTACTCGTTTAACTAATATCTTAAAAATGCCTCCTTATGCAAAGTATATGAAAGACATCATCACTAATAAGAGAAAAATACCAGAAGCTAAAATCTCCACTATGCTTGCTAATTATACTTTCAAGGATGGAGTACCTAAAAAACTTGGAGATCCGGGTATACCAACTATACCTTGCTCTATAAAAAAGAACTATGTGAAAACTGCTTTGTGTGATTTAGGAGCTGGTGTTAGTGTTATGCATTTATCTTTATATTAAAAGACTTGACTCAAATAAACTCACACCTACTGAAATACCTTTACAAATGGCTGACAAGTCAACTGCCTTACCTATCGGTATCTATGAGGATGTGCCTGCCCGTTGTTGTTGCTAATGTTACTATTTTGACTGACTTTGTTATACTTGAGATGCCCGAGGATGACAACATGTCGATTATCCTCGGTAGACCCTTCTTAAATACTGTAGGGGTTGTTATTGATTCAATAAAAGCAAGGTCACTTTTCATATTAATGGTAACGAGCATACGGTGCACTTTCTGAAGAAACAATTCCAAGTGAATGGTATTAATGTTATTGAAAAATCTCCGACAATCACTATTGTAAGTTTTCAAATACCTCTACCTACTGTCAAAAAGAAATATGAAATGCTTATTGTTGGGGATATCCATATCCCCGTTGAGGTAACTTAGTGATTTATGAAGTTCTTTGGTTTCATGCTAATCGAAAGTGGTTGTTAATAAGACCTGATCAACCTTATTAATGAATCATTGTTTAGCAGTATGAAGTTGATGAATTTAGTAAGCACTACCTACTGTCCTTACTTTTTATTTTCTGTTTTTACTAGTTAAATAAAATAAAATGCCATGTTTAGTCTGTTTTCTGAATTTCCCGTGCAATAAAAAAATGACCCAAAAATAAAAGTTCTCATAATGCCCTGAAAATTTTATACGATTTTTTTTCTGAATAATTAAGAATTTTTATGCAAATAATACCAGAGGGGGGGTGCACCAGGTGGGCACAATCCACCTGGGCGCGCCCTGGTGGGTTGTGGTACCCACGAGGGCCCTCTCACTTACCTCTTTAGCCCACATCATCACTTACCTCTAGAAAAAAATCTCCATTGCCATCTCTCCAGTGTTCTTGAGCTCAAACCCGTGGATTTTGATCTCTTTGCTCGAAGCTCCGTTTCCAAAACTGTTTCGGGGGATTGCTGCTAGGTATGTGACTCCACCATTTGTCTAATTAGTTTTTGTTTTAATGGTTTATATTATGAATAATTAGCTACTCTTTGTGCTGCTGTAGATGGGTTTGCATGTTAAATTCTTAGTGTTCTAAGTAGTTTGAATGCTTGCTATGGCTTCTATGTATCCCTATGAGTAGTTGCTACCAATCTTGTGAAGTTTCGTTAAGAAAAAAAATGTGGACTAAAATTTCCAATTTTTATCATAGGAAAAATTGTACGCGGACATTACGAACTTGTTTGGAAGGAGTTATTCGAGGAGGAGATCCTCGGGAGTATCCTCTAGTGACAGTTCTGCTCGCCGATCCTATGGAGAACCGAGTGCAAGTTCTACCCGAGATGCCGCCACCAAAACATATTTGTGGCCTTGCGATGAATTTATGCTGTAAATAGGCATCAAGGAGGAATTTGAGCAATATGTTCGCAATGCCGGTCTCGGTCCCTACCTTTCAGATAAGTGTGAACAGCACCAACTTCTCACTGAATAATTTGTCAAAGGGTTTAAATATTTCCCACGTGAGTCTAGGGTGTCGTTTATGCTTTATGATAACCCATTTACTATCCCACTGGAGAATTTTGCTTACCATTACAAACTTCCATTTTGGGGTTCACTCGATGAGCCACCAAAGGCCGAGTTCGAGTTTTTCTTGACTGGCCTTTGTTACGGTGAAAATAGGGGAGTGACACAGGGTAGAATAAAGAGTATACATTTTCCCGCAATTCAGTATTTTGCATTATTCAACGAGAAATGTTTAGTAGGCAAACAAGATTGTAGTGCACTTTGTGCTCCAGACTTGAGCCTCATACGCACTGCCCTTACTGGTGAAAGAAATTATAATCTTGGGGCAATTGTTGCACGCAGAGTTCAACATAATGCTAACAGTGGCTGGTTCTATGGTGGAATTTATGCTACACGTTTAGCACAAGGGCTTTGTATTTCACCTTTTCCCTTTGACCCTATCCTACCTACTCGGTATTTAGATTTTGATGCTTTAAAAGACCATAAATTCCTTAGAGGAAAGATTCATAACTTCACTTATAATCTGTTGTTTAACCAATCACATGGTGTGGACACATATTTGCGTGCGCCTTCTCTTTTTGACTATAACAGCAAGGGAAGATATTTTGTTCTTGAGAGCAAGGCCCGAGCTCATAATGCAGCAATGGTGGCAACACGGCAGGCTGAGGCGTCCACACGGAGAGCCTCCGTGAGCTACCACGCTGACTACTACCCTCCGGACTACTGATCGACTACCAAGCTAGACCAAAAGCCTAAGCTTGGGGGAGTATGTGTTTCTCACCGACATTACGTTTATGTGTACATATCATTCTATTTGTCGGTGCTCACACTTTTCCATTGTATCATCCATGCTTAGATTTATTTTCTTTCTTTCTTCTTGTGTGTTTGAAAAACTTTAGAAAAACCAAAAAACTTAGTTGTAGTAATTTACTTTCTATGCATGCTTAGTAGTAGCACTAAAAAGAAAATCCAAAAAGATTTCCTTGTTCTTCTTCTGCTTGTTGGAAGCTTTCCTGTGTAAATATTTTTTCTAGTTTTTTTTCCTTGTATTTGTGTGTTCAAGAAAACGAAAAACTCCAAAAATATTTCGGTGTGTTTCTCTGAATTTCTTTTCCTTTTATTCGAGTTGTACCGAGGAGAAGACCACGATGAAAATGTTGAGTGGCTCTCATATGAATAATTGTTGAACTAATGAAGAGCACATTTTACCTTGTATTCTCCTGTTGAATAAATTGTTTTGCAGATTCCAGCTTAGTCTATGGCACTCTTGCACTATTATTATTCTCATATTATTCGGTCGTGTAAGTGAAAGGCAATAATAACGATATACGATGAAGTGGTCGTGGCAAGGAGAAACTGGTATGAACTCGACTTGTTATGTTTGTGTAAATATGTTTAACCTAGTACCCATGATTCAGCCCATTATGATTAAACATGTTTGCCATGACAATTAGAGATTATAGTTTCTCATGCCATGCATAAGTAGCGAGGAGTTAATAATGATTTATCTTGGATATCAGCATAGCATTAAAATGATTGTGATGTAGCATGATGATATGGTATCCACCTCCGAATGTTCAAGTGGCTTGACTTGGCACATGTTTATGCATGTAGTTGAATCAAAACCAACATAGCCTCTATGATATTTATGTTCATGGTGTCCATATCCTACTTATGCGGGTGTCCAGTGTTTATTATGCATGATGCATGTTCATGACCATTGTTGCTCTCTAGCTGGCCGCTTCCCAACCTATTTGCTAGCCTTCACCTGTACTAAGCGGGAATACTACTTGTGCATCAAATTCGAAAATTCAAAGTATTCTAGATGAGTCCACCATACCTACCTATATGTGGTATTACCCTGCCATCCTAAGTAAATTTGCATGTGCCACCTCTAAAAACTTCAAATAAATATCCTTTTTGTGTGTCTGGATCGTTCATGGAACGATAAGAGGTGGTTGGTATTTTCCATGCTAAGCGGGTTATTCTCAGGTTGAGTGTTTATTCACTCACCATTGCACAAGAAAGGGCGGTGATAGGGATTCCCAGTCCCAAACTACAAAAGGAAAAGCTTACAAATAAACAAACAAAACTCCCAATGGAGTTCAACCATTTACTTTTCTGCTTGGGAACCGCCACTAGCTCTTTTAGCATGGGAGATGTCGATAGCTGATAGTCGTGAAGTGAATGAGAAGGGTGCACCTCTCAAAATTTCATTTACCTCTGTTTTAAAATTTGAGCTCTGGGACCTCTGCAAATCATTGCTTCCCTCTGTGAAGGGACTTTCTATTTACTTTTATGTTGTGTCATCACCTTCTCTAATAAGCGCCAGATCTGAGAGCAGTGTTGTCATGCCTATGCATTGTGTGTAGTGAATGTTGGGTGTTAGCATGACTGGATCTTTTCTACCATGAATTACAATGTTTAATCGCTGCTTGAACTTTGGAGGTGCTCTACATTTATGTTTTGCGGTCTCAGAAAGGGCTAGCGAGATACCACTATTGTCATATTATATCATGGTTGTTTTGACAACGTGTTGCTGTTTGAGATCTCTTATTATCGCTCGCTGGCTGATTATGTCATTGATATGAGGTAATATAATCTTTAAATGTTATTGTTGACATGGTTGGCTATAATGTTGGCTCAAAACATGGGTGTTGTTTAAGCTTATTTATGCAAACAAGAGCAAAAGAGTTCATAAAAGTTTTTCTTTCTCACTTTCAGTTGATCAACTGAATTGCTTGAGGACAAGCAAAGGTTTAAGCTTGTGGGAGTTGATACGTCTCCAACGTATCTACTTTTCCTCACGCTTTTCCTCTTGTTTTGGACTCTAATTTGCATGATTTGAATGAAACTAACCCCGGACTGACGTTGTTTCAGCAGAACTACCATGGTGTTGTTTTTTGTGCAGAAATAAAGTTCTCCGAATGAAACGAAACTCTGCGAGTATTTTTTATGGAATAAAAGAGAATTAGTGGAGCCAAGACCCACGAGAGAGGGGCCCCTGGGTGGGCACAATCTACCAGGGCACGTCCCCTCTCCTGGCGCGCCCAGGTGAGTTGTACCCACCTGGTGGCCCTGCAGACGACAACCCTGACCCTATATATTCCTATTTTTGGAGAAAAGAATCAGGGAGAAAGAATTATCGCGATCCACGAGACGGAGCCGCCGTTACCTCCTGTTCTTCCTCGGGAGGCCAGATCTGGAGTCCGTTCGGGCTCTAGAGAGGGGGGTCTTCGTTCTTCGTTATCACCACCCCTTCTCCATCGCCAATTCCATGATGCTCCCCACCGGGAGTGCGTAATTCCTTCGTAGGCTCGCTGGTCGGTGAGGAGTTGGATGAGATTCATCATGTAATCGAGTTAGTTTTGTTAGGGCCCGATCCCTAGTATCCACTATGTTCCTAGATTGATGTTGCTATGACTTTGCTATGCTTAATGCTTGTCACTTTGGGCCCGGGTGCCATGATTTCAAATCTGAACCATTTATGATATTATCATTATATTCATGTTTTAGATCCAATCTTGCAAGTTATAGTCACCTACTACGTGTTATGATCCGGCAACCCCGGAGTGACAATAACCGGAACCACTCCCGGTGATGACCGTAGTTTGAGGAGTTCATGTATTCACTATGCGTTAATGCTTTGTTCCGGTTCTCTATTAAAAGGAGGCCTTAATATCCCTTGTTTCCAATATGGACCCCACTACCACGAGAGGGTAGGACAAAAGATGTCATGCAAGTTCTTCTAATAAAGCACGTATGACTATTTACGGAATACATGCCTACATTATATCGGTGAACTGGAGCTAGTGCCGTATCGCCCAGGTTATAGCTGTCACACGATGAATATCATCCAACAAATTAGCGATCCAATGCCTACGAATTTATCTTATATATCGTTACTGCTACACTTTCTACAAAACTACTGCTACCACTGTTACCGTTACTGTTGCTGTTGTCACTACTATCAAAGCTATCATATTATTGTGCTACTGATCGCTTTACTGCAGATAATTAATCTCCAGGTGTGGTTGAATTGACAACTCAGCTCCTAATACTTGCAAATATTCTTTGGCTCCCCTTGTGTCGAATCTATAAATTTGGGTTGAATACTCTACCCTCGAAAACTGTTGCGATCCCCTATATTTGTGGGTTATCAGCTACTCCGGCAGACTCCAGCTCAAAAGCGATGTCACGGAGCCAGTCATCAGCATAAAGTGGCTGAGTTGAGCTGTGGTAGACGGTTGGGTTGAGATGAGCAAAGTCATTCAGTGTCACTGCGCCAGGCTGCTGATTCATGTTGGGGCGAGGGAACTGAGCCATGACATTCTCCATGAACTGGCGATTCATCTCAAACTGTTGGATCATACCAGCCATGTATTCAGGCGGTGGTGAGGCGTGGCCACCACGACCACGACCAGCTGGTCTAACCATCCTGCTAATATATAATAGGGGTAGTTCAGCATTGAGAAATTTGCAAAGAGAAGAATCATTCATGAATGAAACATGCATAATGAAGGGAGCACGTAAGATACTACATAGTAGTTGGCATATATTACAAAAGGGGTCATGCATAGAGTTCAGTACACAGAGTTCAGTACATAGACTAAGGACATCATAGGCGACACGCAGGCTTGCGGCGAATGCATCTAATACTAATAAGTAAGACTACATCAGTCCCAGGCGGAACTGTGGAGATAGGTGTAGCCTGACAGCTGGTAGCACTGCGACTGAAAGTCCTCCATGCCAGCAACCTGGGGGCCATGGATACTCTGGTGCAGAACCCGATGTCCAGGTGGCAACAGAGGACCAAGTGTGGGAGTGTAGCCTCCCACCTCTGGCCAACCGACACCAGGGGCACCACGGTCCTAGCTGGGTAGATCGCAGTAGGTGGCAGCTCTCCAGATAGGAGAAAGGGGTGCAACAGCGTCAAGGCGCGGTAAAGGTGCCGATGGGTGCTGTACAACTCATGGCGAAGAGCTCGGTTAGCATGATCCAGCCCATCAACATGCAGAACAAGGTTCTGATGATGGAAGGGGTCTCGGGTGATAGTGGCGTAGGCAGCAGTGTAGTATCGCTCCGCTCCATTGTCGCGGGCGATAGCAATGTGCCGGAAAGGAGAAATGTCCAACGCCAGATACTCTCCACAAAGATGTGTCAGAGCAGCATAAGCAGCATCGTGAACTGCCATATCGATGGTCACTCCAACACCATGAGTGGTGTGCAGCACAATAGAGGAGTCCTCTTCACGAGAGTAGTGGTGGACGATGGCACGGTACTATTCCTGGCTAAAGTCCTGGTACTACTGGTACACGGTATACTCAGGGTGCCAGCGATAACCCAGATAGGTCATCATCTCAGCTAGCACAGCAGGTGATTGATAACCCACAAGTATAGGGGATCGCAATAGTTTTTGAGGGTAGAGTATTCAACCCAAATTTATTGATTCGACACAAGGGGAGCCAAAGAATATTCTCAAGTATTAGCAGTTGAGTTGTCAATTCAACCACACCTAGAAGACTTAATATCTGTAGCAAAGTATTTAGTAGCAAAGTAGTATGGAAGTAACGGTAACGGTGGCAAAAGTAACAGTTGCAGTTTTTGTAGCAATCGTAACAATGGCAACGGAAAAGTAACTAAGCAAAGATCAATATGTGAAAAGCTCATAGGCAATGGATCAATGAGGGATAATTATGTCGGATGCGATTCCTCATGCAACAGTTATAACATAGGGTGACACAGAACTAGCTCCAGTTCATCAATGTAATGCAGGCATGTATTCCGAATATAGTCATACGTGCTTATGGAAAAGAACTTGCATGACATATTTTGTCCTACCCTCCCGTGGCAGTGGGGTCCTATTGGAAACTAAGGGATATTAAGGCCTCCTTTTAATAGAGTACCGGACCAAAGCATTAACACTTAGTGAATACATGAACTCCTCAAACTACGGTCATCACCGGGAGTGGTCCCGATTATTGTCACTTCGGGGTTGTCGGATCATAACACATAGTAGGTGACTATTGACTTGCAAGATAGGATCAAGAACTCACATATATTCATGAAAACATAATAGGTTCAGATCTGAAATCATGGCACTCAGGCCCTAGTGACAAGCATTAAGCATAGCAAAGTCATAGCAACATCAATCTTAGAACATAATGGATACTATGGATCAAATCCTAACAAAACTAACTTGATTACATGATAAATCTCATCCAACCCATCACCGTCCAGCAAGCGTACGATGGGATTACTCACGCACGGCGGTGAGCATCATGAAATTGGTGATGGATGATGGTTGATGATGACGATGGCGACGCATTCCCCTCTCTGGAGCCCCAAACGGACTCCAAATCAGCCCTCTCGAAGAAGATTAGGGCTAGGCGGCGGCACTGTATCGTAAAATGCGATGAATCCTTCTCTCTGATTTTTTTCTCCCCGGAAGTGAACATATAGAGTTGGAGTTGAGGTCGGTGGAGTCCGAGGGGGCCCATGAGGCAGGGGGCGCGCCCCAGGAGGGTGGGCGCGCCCTGCACCCTCGTGGACAGGGTGTGGGCCACATGCTGCCAATTCTTTCGCCAGTATTTATTATTATTTCCAAAACGTGTCTCCATGGATTTTCAGGTCATTCTGAGAACTTTTATTTCTGCACAATAATAACACCATGGCAGTTTTGCTGAAAACAACGCCAGTCCGGGTTAGTTTCATTCAAATCATGCATGTTAGAGTCCAAAACAAGGGCAAAAGTGTTTGGAAAAGTAGATATGTTGGAGACGTATCAACTCCCCCAAGCTTAAACATTTGCTTGTCCTCAAGCAATTCAGTTGACAAACTGAAAGTGATAAAGAAAAAAATTACAAACTCTATTTGATCTTGTTGTTGCAAATATGTAAAGCCAGCATTCAAGTTTTCAGCATAATTATGAACTAACCATATTCACAATAACATTTAGGTCTCATGTTTACTCATATCAATGGCATAATCAACTAGCGAGCAATAATAATAATTCTCGGATGACAACACTTTCTCAAAATAATCATAACATGATATAACAAGATGGTATCTCGCTAGCCCTTTCTCAGACTGAAAAACATAAATGTAGAGCACCCCTGAAGATCAAGGACTGACTAGACAATGTAATTCATGGTAAAAGATATCCAATCATAGTCATACTCAATGTAAATTAATAGCAATGCATGCGAATGACAGCGGTGCACTCCATTTTCTCATGAATGATGAGCGGAGTCCACTCATCGTGAGAATAACCCTCCTAGCATGGAAGATATAGACAACCCTAGTTGATACATGAGCTATTTGAGCATACAAAATAGAATTTCATTTGAAGGTTTAGAGTTTGGCACATACAAATTTACCTGGAACGACAGGTAAATACCGCATATAGGAAGGTATGGTGGACTCATATGAAATAACTACAGGGTTTATGGAAGTGGATGCACAAGTAGTATTCCCGCTTAGTACAAGTGAAGGCTAGAAAGAGACTGGGAAGCGACCAGCTAGAGAGCGACAACAGTCATGAACATGCATTAAGATTAATCAACAATCAGTGCAATCATGAGTAGGATATAAATCACCATGAACATAAATATCGTGGAGGCTATGTTGATTTTGTTTCAACTACATGCGTGAACATGTGCCAAGTCAAACCACTTGAATCGTTCAAAGGAGGATACCACCTTATCATACCACATCACAACCATTTTAATAGCATGTTGGCACGCAAGGTAAACCATTATTAACTCCTAGCTAGTTAAGCATGGCATGAGCAACTATAATCGCTAATTGTCATTGCAAACATGTTTCATTCATAATAAGCTGAACCAAGAACGATGAACTAATCATATTTACAAAAACAAGGTAGGTCGAGTTCATACCAGCTTCCCTAATCTCAATCACTCCATCATATATCATCATTATTGCCATTCACTCGCACGACCAAACCGTGTGGATAATAATAATAGTGCACGTGCATTGGACTAAGGTGGAATATGCAAGCATCTAATACAAGGGAGAAGACAAGGTAATATGGGCTCTTGGTTAAATCAACAATAATGCATATGAGAGCCACTCAACATTTTCATCATGGTCTTCTCCTCTCGACCCCAAAGAAATGAAAAGAAATAAAACTATTTACACGGGAAAGCTCCCAACAAGCAAAAGAAGAAGGAGAAATCATTTTGGGTTTTCTTTTAATTACTACTACTACTACAGGCATGGAAAGTAAACTAGCTAAAAGCTACAATTTTTGTTTTGTTTTTTCTAAAGGTTTTTCAAACACACAAGAAGAAGGCTTAGAAAAGAAAATAAACTTAGCATGGATAGTGCAATCAAAAATTATGAACACCGACAACTAGAACGAGTGTGTGAACATGAATGTAATGTCAGTGAGAAATACGTACTCCCCCAAGCTTAGGCTTTTGGCCTAAGGTAGTCTATGGCCACTGTTGGCTTGGCGGATATCCAAAGTAGTAGATGGGGTTGCACCGAGATGCAACAGCTATTGCCTGACGAGCTGCAGCTTGGAGGCAAGCCACCTCCGTCCTCCTCTCATACTCATTCGCCTCCTCCCTGGTTATAACATATCTCCGTTTTTCCTGAAAGTTAAAGAAAGTAGGAGCTAGGAGGGCAACATGGACAGTGCGCTGTCTATCAAAGATTAGTCGGTACTGGAGGAACTGTTCATTCTTCTCAAGAAACTAATAGCGAACCATAGCATTGTAATCTAGATAAGAAGGAGACAACTCCGTATCATTTCCATGTATGGGTACACCAAGATAATTAGCTAAACGAGTTGCATAAATTACACCAAACAAATATCCACTTGTACCATTAAGATGCAACCTTCGTGCAACAATGGCCCCAAAGTTATATTGTTTATCACCTAATACCGCACTCTTGAGGACACTAAGATCTGGAACGCACATGTGACAAGCCTCATATTTCCGTTAATGTACCTACCTATAAAGAGAGCAAAATAATGTATGGAAGGGAAATGAATGCTCCCCATGGTAGCTTGTGTGATTTCTCTAGATTCCCCCACAATGATACTAGCAAGGAAGTCTTTATATTCAGATTTGTGAGGTTCACCGACATTGCCCCACTGCGCGAGTTTAAAGCAGTATTAAAATCTTCTAGTTCCATGGTATATGATTTATCATAAAGATAAAATAAAACAGTGTGAGAATTGCGTGAGGATGTAAATTTAAACCTCCTCACAAAGGAATCAGTTAGGTAGTGGTACTGTGGGCACTTATCTGACACGAAGTCCTCATGATCATTGTTACACACATACACGTCAAATTCATCCTTGATGCCTGCCTGGACCATAAGCTCCTCTGATGGTCAGTCACAAGGCCGCACATGAGCTTCCCTCGGTGGTTCATCGTCCGGTTCACATATCGCGAGCCTTGGTCCTTGATTCCTTTTGGAACCACCTTGGTACATTTTCCTATGCATTTTTCTTTCTCTGAAAAATTTCTGAAATTTTAGTAACTTAAAATAGAAGTGAACCAAACTTAACAAGATTGATAGCAACTACTCCCATAAGTGCCTTGACACGTCTCCAACGTATCTATAATCTTTGATTGTTCCATGCTATTATATTATATGTTTTGGTTGTTTAATGGGCTTTATGGTACACTTTTATATTATTTTTGGGACTAACCTATTAACCCAAGTCCTAGTGCAAATTGCTATTTTTTTGCCTAGATCAGTGTTTCGCAGAAAAGGAATATCAAACGAAGTCAAAATGGAACGAAACCTTCGGGAGAGTCAATTTTGGAACAAATACAACACAGACAACTTGGAGTACATGCCAGGGAAGGAACGAGGCGGCCACGAGGGTAGGGGGCACGCCCAGGGGGTAGGCGCGCCCCCACCCTCGTGGGCCCCTCATGGCTTTTCCTTGGACAATAGGTAAGAAAATAAATCTAATATAGGAATAACTGGAAATTCTCATCGAGCAACCTGAAAACTGATACCACTTGATAGAGGCGAGGGGCCCGATCTTTCGATGAGATGGTAACTATCAATTTTGTATATACGACTTTGACGATCCGACTACAAACGTGTACGACGTTGTGCCTCAGCAATCGCTAAACCAATCTCCTGGGGTTACTGACGATGCTAGAAGCACGATCAGCCTGACCATGAAGGTCTATTCCTGCATGCAATCGAAGAACAAACATGAATATGATAAAGCAATCTGAATATTGCAAATATAGATGAATTATTGATAAAGATGGGGATCCGTAAGCGGTCTTGGTCTAGTCGCTGGACACAAACAAAGTACACGAAGTTGCAATGGCTAACTTTTGACTAAACAAATCCCAAAGAAAAAGCTACTAGATGGATCTACTTATATAGGAGCAAGGGGTGGCGGCCAAGGAGGTGGAAGGACGTCCCAAGGCAGCCTAAAACTAACCCTAGGTCGTACAAGGCTCATGGGCCCAAGTGGAGGTGATGCAACACCTTTGGACTTGTAGTTTGACTCGGATTCTGCTGCAGCGTCAGATTGTTTCACCGATATCTCAAAGCTTCGAACGAATTTGAAGGTGAATCCAATTGGGTTGGAAAGTGTACGAAATCTAGTTTCCAACAAAAAAAGAAACACCCAATTTGGAGTCCGTATGAAGGAGTTCTTGCCGTTTTGAGTCAGGTATGTCTGTGCAGTCCGAATCTGGATGCAGAACGTGAGAGACTTGGACTCTATCTTCTCTTGGACAAAAAGTGACGTGAGAGAACTTTTTGAACATCACCTAAACTTCTCTTTTTCCCTTATCTTCATATGTGGATTGTACAAATGTCCCATACACCTAGAATTAGACATGGCACAAAAGTCTGTGAAGTATTTTTGTCCTAGATGACATAAATAAATTGTTGCATAGTTTGCATTAGAAATCACCTCATAAATATACATGTATGCAATATTTTTGGTCGTATCCAAGGTAGTCATGTCCTCATCATCCTCCCTTTCTTGAAAATAAAGCCGTCCTCGGAGTAGCTTAATCTGAAATGTGGGTAAGAAAATAGACAAGGTGTACATGTTGTAGATGTATATGTCATCCATTTTTACTTCCCTTAATTTTCGCACATATGACACATGTATAGATGAGTAACTTTCGTAGTTCATAAAATATAAAGCCAAAATACTATCACAAGAAGTAGAAGACATGAAAATATTGCAAATCAGTTTGCACAAATAAGTGAAGCTCTTATTCATATCAAAAGATTGACAATGTTCATCATTAAACCATCCCAACATTGGTGAATAAACCTTACTTGCATGAAATTCACAGGCTAGAATATGCTTAAATAAGCGAACATGCAATAAGTCATTTGACATGGAATCGTCACCAAGATTAGAGGTCATATCAAAATGATTAAACATTGGCACAATTATTTTCAAATGTATTTTATCCAAATCTGATTTATTCTCCGATTCACATGATTCTTTTGCATCAACAGTTAATTCAATGGGTGCACTCAAAATTGTTGGTATTTCAGTTGTTTGACCACATGACACATTCACGGCAGTAACATGATTATCTAAACTAGGTGGTGTGCTCAAATCAACAGGTAATTCAATACATGATGTATTCAAGTTAACTAGATATGCATCATCCTTATGTGAAGTTATATCATCATTGTTTTTACGGTTACCTTGTCGCAAAGACGTAGCTGATGTAGGTACAGACGATGACAATGTACTATACACTTTAGATGATGGCGCGCTCACAATCGTAGGTATGGCTGCTCTAGTAGGTGCAATGGTGGAGGAACCAACCGGTGGCGGTGAGCATGAACTGGAATAGTAGTTGTTGTAGTCACACAATGCATCCTCCTGTATTTGTCTCTCAAAGGTACAAGCACGAACATACATACCAGTAATGCAACGAGGAATATACTGAAATCTTGCGCCAATATCATGGTTCAAACCACCAAAAAATCTATTCATTGTATCATCCTCAGATTCTTCTATGTCACAATGATGCATATAAGATTTGAACTCTTGGTAGTAAGCATGAACAGTGGTACTGCCTTGTTTTAATTGTTCCAATTTGCGAAGCAATTCACGGCGATAGTAAGGAGGAAAAAATGTTTTCTCATTACAGCCTTCAAATCTTTCCAAGTTGTGGGTTGGTTATCAATATTTTTCTTACAATGCACACTCCACCAAACAGAAGCAAAACCAGTAAATACTCTAGTGGTAGCTCGTACTCTCTCAAGTTCAGAAAAATGATAGTGACTAAAAACTTTTTCTACTTCAAGCTCCCAAGCTAGATAAATAGCAGGATTAAATCTACCCTCAAATGACGGTAAAGAAATAACCTGACCATGTGCTTGTGTGTGTTGTCCCACGTCTCCTGATGGTGAAGATGTATCCGTCGTCCAAGAAATTATGTCTCCGGTACCTGTCATGATCTATAGAAACAAGAAAAAAAATTCGAGAATAATGTTCCTATGAACTACTAGGATGTGGTGGTAAAGCGCTCACAGTAAACCAAATATCAGTATCTTACAAGTTCTTACCATGCAGCAGGTGGTGATAGGCAACCAGCGGTGTCAAATAACTCCAAAGATTGAGCAAAGCGATTGCCAGGTGAACGTAAATATGCACGGTGTAGAAATATGTGGAGCTGAGTTGGCTATATATGGTAGCAAAAGATTAGCAATAATCAATTCAGAGATGCAATGTTGAATAAACGCTCAACGATGGTACTGTGCTGGTCCTAGGCTAGACCGGACTAGAGACGCGAGCCTAGAACACTAATGAGGTCACGGTGTAGCACAACTAGCATCAATAAAGGATACGAAGTAGCTCCGGACAGCAAGATTTAAGTGAAGATCACAACGGCCATAAAGATAATGATGAAAACAACTGCCAAGCAGAATATACAACAACTCTCTCTCCAACTTTCTTTTTCTTCTTTTTCTTTTTCTTTTTTCTCACACTTTTTTCTTTTTCTTTCTCTCCTCTTTTTTTTTTACTTTTTTCTCTGTTTTTTTTCTTTCTCCCTCTTTCCAAGACAAACTAGATAAGATGCAGATTGGATCAAGCAAAGATACGAACGACTTCAAGTATACGAGGTGGAAATTGATGGATGAGGTGGTGGACAGCGGAAGGGATAACGATGCAGCGGCGACGTGACTAATGTGAACAGAGCTCGAAACTCTAACAAACTAGACACTAAGACCAGCAACTCGACACGATGATGCAACCGATAATTCAATAATGCAAACAATGAAAAGAAAATTGTGAAGGCTTAGACTGGCTAGGACAAAGGATGAATAGATCTAACTTTTTTGTGGCTTTTCCTTGGACAATAGGTAAGAAAATAAATCTAATCTAGGAATAACTGGAAATTCTCACCGAGCAACCTGAAAACTGATACCACTTGATAGAGGCGAGGGGCCCGATCTTTCGATGAGATGATAACTATCGATTTGGTGGAGTCGACTTTGATGATCCGACTACAAACGTGCACGACGTTGCGCCTTAGCAATCGCTAAACCAATCTCCAGGGGTTACTGACAATGCCAGAAGCACGATCAGCCTGACCACGAAGGTCTATTCCTGCATGCAATCGAAGAACAAGCAAGAATATGATAAAGCAATCTGAATATTGCAAATATAAATGATGTATTGATAAAGGTGGGCATCCGTAAGCGGTCTTGGTCTGGTCGTTGGACACAAACGAAGTACACGAAGTTGCAATGGCTAACTTTTGACTAAACAAATCCCAAAGAAAAAGCTACTAGATGGATTTACTTATATAGGAGCAAGGGGTGGCGGCCAAGGAGGTGGAAGGATGTCCCATGGCAGCCTAAAACTAACCCTAGGTCGTACAAGGCTCATGGGCCCAAGTGGAGGTGATGCAACACCTTTGGACTTGTAGTTTGACTCGGATTCTACTGCAGCGTCAGATTGTTTCACCGATATCTCAACGCTCCGGACGAATTTGAAGGTGAATCCAATTGGGTTGGAAAGTGTACGAAATCTAGTTTCCAACAAAAAAAAAGAAACACCCAATTCAGAGTCCGTATGAAGGAGTTCTTGCCGTTTTGAGTCAGGTATGTCTGTGTAGTTCGAATCTGGATGCAGACCGTGAGAGACTTGGACTCTATCTTCTCTTGGCCCAAAAGTGACGTGAGAGAACTTTATGAATAGCACCTAAACTTCTCTTTTTTCCTTATCTTCATATGTGGATTGTACAAATGTCCCATACACCTGGAATGAGACATGGCACAAAAGTCTGTGAAGTATTTTTGTCCTGGATGACATAAATAAATTGTTGCATAGTTTGCATTAGAAATCACCTCACAAATATACATGTATGCAATATTTTCGGTCGTATCCAAGGTAGTCATGTCCTCATCACCTACGTACCCCGAAAACATCCGAGAGGATCACGAAACCCCAATTCCACCGCCGCAACCTTCTGTACCCGTGAGATCCCATCTTGGGGCTTGTTCCGGAGCTCCACTAGAGGGGGAATCGATCACGGAGGGCTTCTACATCAACACCATAGCCTCTCCGATGAGTTTTGAGTAGTTTACCACAGACCTTCCGGTCCATAGTTATTAGCTAGATGGCTTCTTCTCTCTCTTTGGATCTCAATACAAAGTTCTCCTCGATCTTCTTGGAGATCTACTCGATGTAATTCTTTTTGCGGTGTGTTTGTCGAAATCCGATGAATTATGGGTTTATGATCAAGATTATCTATGAACAATATTTGATTCTTCTCTGAAAGCTTTTATGTATGATTTAAATGTCTTTGCAAGTCTCTTCGAATTATCAGTTTGGTTTGGCCTACTAGATTGATCTTTGTTGCAATGAGAGAAATGCTTAGCTTTGGGTTCAATTTTGTGGTGTCCTTTCCCAGCGACAATAGGGGCAGCAATGCACGTATTGTATTACTGCCTGATGACTACTACGCAACCTTCTTCTTGTAGACGTTGTTGGGCCTCCAAATGCAGAGGTTTGTAGGACAGTTGCAAATTTTCCTCAAGTGGATGACCTAAGGTTTATCAATCCGTGGGAGGCGTAGGATGAAGATGGTCTCTCTCAAACTACCCTACAACCAAATAACAAAGAGTCTCTTGTGTCCCCAACACACTCAATACGCTGGTAAATTGTATAGGTGCACTAGTTCGGCGAAGAGATGGTGATACAAGTGCAATATGGATGGTAGATATAGGTTTTTGTAATCTGAAAATATAAAAACAGAAGGTAACTAATGATAAAAGTGAGTATAAATGGTATTGCAATGCTTAGAGACAAGGCCTAGGCTTCATACTTTCACTAGTGGAAGTTCTCTCAACAATAATAACATAACAGGGTCATATAACTATCCCTCAACATGCAACAAAGAGTCACTCCAAAGTCACTAATAGCGGAGAACAAACGAAGAGATTATTGTAGGGTATGAAACCACCTCAAAGTTATTCTTTCTGATCGATCTATTCAAGAGTCCGTAGTAAAATAACACGAAGCTATTCTTTCCGTTCGATCTATCCTAGAGTTCGTACTAGAATAACACCTTAAGACACAAATCAACCAAAACCCTAATGTCACCTAGATACTCCAATGTCACCTCAAGTATCCATGAGTATGATTATACGATATGCATCACACAACTCAGATTCATCTATTCAAACCAACACAAAGTACTTCAAAGAGTGCCCCAAAGTTTCTATCGGAGAGTCAAGACGAAAACGTGTGCCAACCCCTATGCATAGATTCCCAAGGTCACAGAACCCGCAAGTTGATCACCAAAACATACATCAAGCGAATCAATAGAATAGCCCATTGTCACCACGGGTATCCCATGAAAGACATACACCAAGTGTTCTCAAATCCTTAAAGACTCAATCCGATAAGATAACTTCAAAGGGAAAACTCAATCCATTACAAGAAAGTAGAGGGGGGGGGAAACATCATAAGATCCAACTATAGTAGCAAAGCTCGCGATACATCAAGATCGTGCCATCTCAAGAACACGAGAGAGAGAGAAAGATCAAACACATAGCTGCTGGTACATACCCTCAGCCCTGAGGGTGAACTACTCCCTCCTCGTCATGGAGAGCGCCGGGATGATGAAGATGGCCACCGGAGAGGGATTCCCCCCTCCGTCACGGTGCCAGAACGGGTCTAGATTTGTTTTCGGTGGCTACAGAGGCTTGCGACGGCGGAACTCCCGATCCAGGTTATTTTCTATAGGTTTGGGTATTTATAGGATTTTTTGGCGTAGGGCACAAGTCAGGGGAGTCTCTGGGCTGTCCATGAGATAGAGGGCGCCCAGGGGGTAGGGTGCGCCCTCCACCCTCGTGGACTGCTCAGGACTCTTCTGGCCCAACTCTTTTACTCCGGGGGCTTCTTTTGGTCCATAAAAATCATCAAAAATTGGCACGCCAATTGGACTCCGTTTGTTTTCCTTTTCTGTAAAACTCAAAAACAAGGAAAAAAACAAAAACTGGCACTAGGCTCTAGGTTAGTAGGTTAGTCCCAAAAATCATATAAAATAGCATATAAATGCATATAAAACATCCAAGATGGATAATATAATAGCATGGAACAATAAAAAATTATAGATACGTTGGAGGCGTATCAAGCATCCCCAAGCTTAATTCCTGCTCGTCCTCGAGTAGGTAAATGATAAAAACAAATTTTTTGATGTGGAATGCTACCTGTCGGGGAAACTGATCGCCCACGAACACCTATGGGACCGGAGCCCCTTTTCGGTACGGCAAGGGGGCGGAGGATGCACAAAGAGCGGATCGAGGTGAACACGCGAGCAGTTTACCCAGGTTCGGGCCGCGCGGAGGCGTAAAACCCTACTCCTGCCTTGGTTTGTATTGCGTTCTTGGCTCGGGAGCGAGAAGAGCTACAGTGCTGACCGCTAACAGGACCGAGCGTGAGAGTGATCGATGATCGGAACCCCCTCTACGTTGCGCATGGGCCTCCTTTTATAGGTCAAAGGGGTCACCGACAGGTGGCAACGCAGTCGATGATAAAAATGTAAATTGGGTGGTAGTTGGAACAGTGTTTGCATAGTGCTCTATACCTAACTCTGATGGCAGGGGACAAGGGCATTAAATGCCCGTTGCCGTCGCCCCAAACAGTGCAAAAAGCGTCCGTCAGGGCGCCATCGCCCGCCACGACGGTGGCCTTGTCATCGCATCTTGCCACCGTGTCCCCCAGGCTGCACAGCCTTCCGCCACGTGTGCCTGGAAGGGTCCCAGGCCGACGCGTGGGCGGATGAGCTAGAGCGTGGGTACCTAGTGGGAGTTTGCCGCGGCAAGTGCCTTGCCCCGGCCGCTATCTTGTCGCGCCTGAGAGCTTGTCGCTCGCTAGGCCTTGCCGAGACGCGTGGCGCGTCGCGGCAAGTCTCTTGAAATGCCATATTTGGCCTTCCCGGCAAGCTCCTCTTGCCAGGGTCTCGTGCCAAAGAAGTGGTCTCGAGCCTTGAGTGGCCTTCCCGGCAAGCTCCTCTTGCCGGGGCCTTGATTCTTTAACTTGAATACTTTATTCTTGAATGGCCCCAAAGGAACCATAGTGGGCCTTGGCGGCCGCGCGGCAAGCCCTGCCACGGGACGCTGCAACTGCCCGTGCACAAGTTCGGGATACTAAGGTACCCCTACTTTAGTACACCGATAGGAGCCCCCGGGCCTGGGCCATACACGGTGCCGAGCGCTGTTGGGCCAGGCCCAAAACAGTGCACGGGCAGACGCGGCCCGCGGCGCGCCGTATCCCACTCCGTATCCACCGTTCCCCTCCCTAATGGCACGCGTCAATCGCGGCGTCATGGGAGAGATCGTGGCCTGTTTCTGTAATGGGGAAATGCGGAACGTCCCCCCTCCCCCCTTAAAAGCAGGGGAAACAGGGGCTGTTCCGTCCATTCGCCCGTTGCTTCTTTATCCTCCAGAAACCCCCGCCGCTCCCCTCCTCCCCGAAGGTCGAAAGAGAGCAGCGCTCCGCCCCCCCCCCCTTCCGCCGCCGCCAGCATCACCAGCGCCGTCGACTTCCCCCATCGTCCCCGCCATGGCCCCGAAGAGCGAGAAGGCGAAGGCCGAGAAGTCTGCCAAGGCGCTGCGGCTAGTAGCAATGCGGAAGAAGATGGCGGTCTTCCCGCCGAGGCTCGGTGCGGAGGAGCTGAAAGACACATTCTAACTCTTCTAGTCGAGGGAGACAAAGGCGCATCCGTGCACCAAGGTACTCCCCGCCGTGGCCTGCGATATGTTCCTGGGTGGCTATGCCTTTTTTGCTCTGTTCTTCTACTGCGGGCTCTGCCCGCCCTTCTCGGAGTTCTTCTGCGATATCATGAATACCTACGGGTTTCATCTCCTTGACTTCACCCCAAACGCCGTCTTGACCATGGCTATTTTCGCACATCTGTGCGAAAATTTCGTCAGAGTTTACCCCAATGTAGCTCTCTTCCGCCATTACTTCATACCTCGAGTCGAGTCAGGGTCACCTCTGTCCGGCGGGATCTCTTGGATTTTTAGGCTCCATAAGAAAGAGGCTTACTTGACGGGGGAGCTCCGCGGCAAGTGGGATGAGTGGAGGGCCAACTGGTGTTGGATTATGGAGGATGACCCGCAGCCATTTACTTCCCGGCGCCAAGTCGCAGCAGTACGCGGCAACGACTGGAGTGACCTGGCTCCAGAGGACGACAAGCTGAAGATAGCCACCACTCGGATCCTTCGCGTCTGGCAAGCCAGGCTCACCGTAGGTGCAGTTGGGGCAGATTTCCTCTGCCGCCGCATCACTCCCTTGCATGAAAGGAAGAGGACTGCTTGGGAGTTTGAGAACGCGGCAGACATCATGAGGCTGCGCCCGGGTCTCAACTACAACTTCACCGTCTTGGAGCTCAACGCAATGCTCCAAGCGCTATTCAAGTACAACTCCGCCCATCCTGAGTGGTTTGCGCTGCCGCAGGGCGTAGTTCCGCTGTGCAACAATTCATCGCTCAGCGCCATCCGCGCGGCGATGCCGTTGTGTGATTCCCACGGGATCAACCCCACTTGGCGGGAACCTTCTGATGAAGCCGTGCAAACGTTCTTCGACAACCTGGTGGAGCTGCCAATCAAACCCGACGAGAAGAGGGGTCTCACCCGCGACACCACTGACGAGGAGATGGCATATATTGCCACCAGGCTGGAAGAGGCAGTGGCAGCCAGGGCCGCGGGTGAGTTCTGGTATACTGTGGAGGAAGCGGAGGCCGCGGAGGCGGTAAGTCTTGCCGAGGAGGAAGAGCTTCGCAAAGCGGGGAAGCTCGCCGGGCAACTTGCCGGGACAAGCGAGGCCTCCGAGCAAGGCGCAGAGTCGAGCGGGCCCGCCGAGCAGGGCGTAGGGTCAAGCGATCCTGCCGAAGACTCAGGCGGCTCGCTGAACCTCGACTCCTCTTCTTCGTCCTCGGGTAGCTCACCGCCACCAGCAAGTCCTCCAGCTCAAACAAGGAGGCGCCTTCGCAAGGCCGCAGACGTGGCGGGGCGGCCGGCGGGCCAGCAGCCGCAGCACCGTCCGACACGCGCCACCGCGGCGAGCAAGGCCGCCAAGGGAGTGCCTCGCGCTTCAACGGCAACTGGAGGGGGATCTTCTCGGGCCGGCTCCACGGCTCCTTCCGCCCCTCGTGCCTCGGCGCCAACCGGAGCGGGGTCTTCTCAGACCGCCACCCCTGCTCCCGCCAAGCGGCCAAGGGGGCCCACTCCCCCAGCTCCTCGCGCCGGGACGCGCGAGCCGGACTTCGATTTCTCGGCGCTCAGCTCCGACGACGAGGAGGAAGAAGAGTAAGTCTTCGCAATTCTTGTTCCTCTTTGGTTTTCTGTTGATTCTTATCTTGTACTTCTTTTGCCTGATTCAGATCTTGTCTTTCTTCCAGGACTCTGGCCCAGAGGGCGGCGAAGAGGGCCAAAGTCCCGGTGATCGTCATCGAGGACGAGCCCGCCGCAGCAGCAGGGGGTGCGCCTGCGACAAGCTCGTCGGACCCGACAGCCGTTCCCCGGATCAGCCCCCAGCGTAAGTCCTTTGTCCACTTTCCGCTTGCCGGGCATGCGTGGGCCTTCTATCCTTGTTAATGTTCTGTTTGTTGATTTGCGCAGAAACAGAGCAGCAGCATCAGGAGCGCCAGGAGATCGCCCCCGACAAGCCGCACGCCTCGACCACTCCGCCAAGGAGGAGCTCCCCGGCGAGGGAGAACACCCCACCAAGGGCGAGCACTCTGCCAAGGGCGAGTACCCCGCCAAGGGCGAGCACTCCGCCAAGGGATGGCGCTACTGGTCCTCCGCCGGCGGGAGTTACCTCCACGCCGCCAAGGGAGAGCTCTCTGGCAAGGAACTCCGCCGAAGAGGAGGCCCGCGCAGGTAAACCCTTGGACTTTTCTTTTTCTGAATTTCTCTTTTTGGATATTTGCTTGACTGTTATTCTCTTATTTCTTCTTCTTTTCTTGTCTTCAGACCCGTCCGCAGCCGAGCCCATGGAGACGGAGGTCGCCGTCGAGGAGGATGTGCGTGGCAACACCGGCGACGCCGCAGCTACTGAAGGGGCGGCCGGCGCTGACGAGCCCGCCGCTGAAGAGGCAGCCAAGGCCGCTGGCGCGGCAGCTGAGGAGGGGACCGGCAGTCGCACTGACGGCCCTGAGGCCGCGGGAGCGTCAAGCGCTGCGCCGGCTGCCGATCCCTCCGCTGCCACAGCCGAGCCAGGCGCCTATCTGGAGGCCGGCAACGGTGTCTTCATCCAGCTCCCGTGGGCGTTCGCGTCAAGGGCGCCTGCGGAGGGAGAGGTCTTCGACGGGGAGGTCCTCGCCTCCGCCGGGCTGAAGCTGGTCGACGCGCCAAGCAGCAGCAGCGAGCCCGAGGAGGAGCGGCTGCTGCGCAAGCTTCTGGCTTTGTACCGCGCACTGCAGGCCAAGCTGGAGTCCCGAGAGGCTCTGGCCGCCAAGGCGGGCATCGACTTGGAGAAACACACCGAAGAGCTCCGAGCCAGCAACCAAGCAGCTCTCCGATCCTTGGCGGATGAGCGAGAGCAGCTTGCCGAGGGGCATCAGGCCTTCATTCTGGAGAAGGCTGAAGCAGAGGAGCAGCAACGGCTCGCCGCCGAGGAGTTGTCCCGGCGAGAAGGCGAACTGACGCAGCGGAAGGTCGACCTTGACAGCCACGAGGACGAGCTTGCCGCGCGTGAACAGTCTCTTGGCGGAGCTCTGCAGGAAGCGAAGGATGCTGTTGCGGCTGCTGAGACCGCCAAGAGGGACTTGGAGGCGAGGGTGGCGCAACTGGAGGCCAATTTGAAGGCGAGCGACGAGAAGGTTGCCGCACTCGTGCTTGAGAGGGAGAAGGACGCCCACAGCCACTCTGAGCTGCATGTCCGCCTCTCCGACAAGGGCAAGGAGCTCGCCGTCGCCAAGGACTCCATCGCCGATCTGGAGTTGAAGTTGTCCACCCTCACCACAACGCTTGACGGCGCCAGAGAGCGGGAGGCGAACCTGAAGGAGGAGCTCAGGGCTGAGAAGGCGCTGTTGGACAGCGCCGCCATCTCCCAAAATAACTTCAGGCTGACGGTGGAGCACTGGACAGAGGGTCTTGTTGCCGCCGCCGCCGACATCGACAAGGAGTTGGCGGAGCTGGTTGGCAGAGCACCTCGGGTACTCCACCGATGAGAACCTCCCTCACAGCGCCAAGTTGAGTTTGTTCTTCAGGGGAGTGGCGCCGGCCCTCCAGCAGCTCCGGGAAAGGATCCCAAAGCAGCTGGCGGACGAGTCGCGCAAGCTCTGCGCGGGGGCCCTCGAGAAGGTGCTGATGAAGATAGTGCACCGCAACCCGGGCCTCAATCTCACCAACGTCCTCAGGACCTTGCCGCCGGACGTTGACCAGGAGGTGCTCAAGGCCCTTGTCGCGCCTATCGTGAACAAGGTGGGCGGCATCAAGAGGGTCGAGGGCGACCGCGCGGATTAGCTTTGTTTACTTTCTTCTTTCCTTGTCGCTGCCAACCACGTTATGGACAATAGTCTATTAGTACTGCGACAAATTGCTTTGTAATATAACTTTATCTTAGGTACCGAATGCAATGCTATTTCCTCTACTTGACTTCCTCGCTTTGTATGCTTTTACCCTACGCCGTCAGGGAACTTGCCGGCGAAGGCACCTTTGCCATGAGCGCTGAGTGCGGAACTTCAGCAGCCTACTAGCGGTGCCGTTGCCGACAAGAAACCTTGTCGCGACTAATCGCAGCACACTTACACTGTTGAGCGAACTCGAAAACGAAGTAAGGGCGCGACACTTGTCGCAGCACACTTAAGCCGTTGAGCGTGCTCGAAACAAAGTAAGGGCGCGGCTAGCCACGAGTTGGTTCCTCCGCGCACAGGTTTTCCATACAAAGTGCGGTCGTTCAAGGAAGATAACTCAAAATTTTAAAATTTTGATTGCTCAAACTTTGGCAACTTAGCTTTTGTGTCGTCTGCTTCCCGTCAAGGCAAGGCTCTCTTGAACGGCACTCGGTCCATACCACTATCTCCTTCCCCCCTCCCCCCCGGCAAACTTGTGCGCGAGGAAAACTTCTTCTGCTTGAGAGAAAAGAAAGGAGAGAAAACAGAGATATGGAGCCTTGCGGCTCGTTATTGCTTACCGGGGATAGGTGCTGCACAAAATGTCAGATAGTACATGCAAAAAAGTAAAAAGGGCATGAATTGACAAGTTGTGCGAGGCACATAAGCTTTACTGATGCACGGGGTCTGCGCCCGGCTTTGTACAAAGGATTACATGCAACAGCGGCAAGACTTGTACAAAAGGTGGTTGCCGGAGCGGATCACGGGAGCCGCGCCTTATGGGTAAAACTTGCGAAGATGCTCAATGTTCCAGGAGTTGCTCACCGGTAAGCCTTCTTCGGTCTCAAGACGGACAGTGCCGGGCCTTGTGACTTGTTTCACCCGATAAGGGCCTTCCCACTTCGGCGTCAACTTGTTGGAATTCTTGGCGGACTGAACGCGCCGAAGAACAAGGTCGCCTTCCTCGAGACTTCTGGCTTTAACTTTGCGGCTATGGTAGTGGCGCAAAGCTTGCTGGTATCGAGCAGCTCGTACAGCAGCCTGAAGACGGTCCTCCTCAAGGAGCAGTGCGTCATCTTGTCGCAGCTGTTCTTGCTCGAGCTCATCGTAAGCGAGCACTCGAGGCGACCCGTATACGAGTTCCGTGGGGAGAACTGCCTCTGCTCCATAGACAAGAGCAAAGGGTGTCTGTCCAGTGGCTCGATTTGGCGTCGTCCTGATCGACCAAAGAGCCGCTGGTAACTCCTCGATCCAGTTTCTTTCGCACTTGCGCAGCCTGTCGAAAGTTCTCGTCTTAAGTCCGCGCAGCACTTCAGTGTTTGCCCTCTCCGCTTGACCGTTGCTCCTCGGGTGAGCAACAAAAGCGAAGCAAACCTTGGTGCCAAGGTCTTGGACGTACTGCATGAAGGTGCGACTTGTGAATTGTGTGCCGTTGTCGGTGATGATCCTGTTAGGGATTCCGAAACTGCAAACAATCGATATGAAGAACTTGACTGCTGACTGTGCGGTCACCTTCCTCACTGGTTCGACTTCCGGCCACTTTGTGAACTTGTCGACGGTGACTTACAAGTACTCAAAGCCCCCGGCTGCACGGGAAAAGGGGCCAAGGATGTCGAGCCCCCAGACCAAAAATGGCCAGGATAAAGGGATCGTTTGGAGAGCTTGAGCTGGTTGATGTATCTGCTTGGAATGGAACTGGCATGCTTCACACTTGGTTACTTGCGCAGTTGCATCCTGGAGGGCTTCTAGCCAAAAGAAACCTTGCCGGAACGCCTTGCCGACAAGTGCTCTTGCGCCAATGTGGTGACCACATATGCCTCCATGTATCTCTGCCAACAGCTTCTGTCCATCTTCCCGGGGAATACACTTCAATCTCACACCGTTGAGTCTCCTTCTGTACAGTTCGTTGCCGACAAACTGATACATACTTGACTGTCGGGTTATTCTTTCTACTTCTTCTGGCTCTTCGGGAAATTCTCCTATTTGAAGGAACTGGACAATCTGCTGCGCCCATGCTGGGGCCCATGGCTCAGCAACAAGGACTAAAGGCATCTGTGCTGCTGCGGGAACGTCAGCTTCCACGGCAAGAACCTGCGGCTCAGCCGGAGCTTGACGTTCCCCGGCAAGCTTGCCGGGGCGAAACTTGTCGGGAACGCCTGCTTCAACTGTACAAACCCTAGGGTTTGCAGGAGCAGACTGCTCCTCAGCAACCTTGTCATCGATCTTGGGGACCTTGTTGGCGGTGGCTTCAGGAAGCTCTGCCGGCAAGTAGTCACCAGAAACCAACTTTCTCTTCTTACTTTGTCCGGTCGATGGTGTTACGGATGGCTGAGTTAGCTTGAGCACAAAGATCCCTGGTTCCACAGGTAGCTTTAGTGCAGCACACTTTGACAGGCTGTCTGCGATGTCGTTCTGAGCTCTTGGAACATGCTCCATCTGTAAGCCTTCAAAGTGCTCTTCAAGCTTTCTCACTTCATCGACATAAGCTTCCATCAACGGACTCTGGTAGCTCTTGTTCACTTGGCGGACGACCAACTGCGAGTCACCCCACACAATCAGCTTCTTGATCCCAAGTTCCGCCGCGATTCTGAGGCCGGCAAGCAAACCTTCATACTCTGCAGTATTGTTCGTTGCTTGCTCCTTGGGAAAGTGCATTTGGATGACGTACTTGAGGTGCTCTCCGGTGGGTGCGACAAGCAGCACGCCGGAACCGGCGCCTTGCAGCGAGAAGGCACCATCAAAGTACATTATCCATTTTTTGCTTGCTTCCTTGACGGGGATGCTTGTCTCTGGAATCTCTTCGTCCGGCGTTGGCGTCCATTCCGCTATGAACTCTGGCAATGCTCTGCTCTGGATAGTTGAAGTACTTTCAAACTTGAGGCCAAAGCTCGACAGCTCCAGTGCCCACTCGACAATCCTGCCTGTTGCTTCTGGATTTTGGAGTATCCTTTTCAGCGGAAAGCGAGTGACCACTGTTATCTCGTGCGCTTGGAAGTAGTGGCGCAGCTTTCTCGAGGCCATGAGAAGGCCGAAAAGCAGCTTCTGCACACCAGAGTACCTCGATCTAGCCCCCTGCAGAAGAGAGCTGACAAAGTAAACTGGGCGCTGCACCATCTTCTTCCGCACTTCTTCTTGTATCTGCGCAGACCTATCCTTGTCGGGGCCAGAGCTTGTCGGGCAAGCCACCTGCTTGTCGCTGGATGTGCTTGCCGGGGCTGTTGGCTCATCATCTTCCTCTCTTTCCGCTACTAACGCAGCACTAACCACTTGATTGGTTGCTGCTAGGTACAGCAGCAACTTCTCTTGTGGTTTAGGTGCGACAAGTATTGGAGTGGAGGACAGGTACCTCTTCAAGTCTTGCAGCGCTGCCTCCGCTTCCGGAGTCCATTTCATTGGACCTGCATTTTTCAAAATTTTGAAAAACGGCAGGGCGCGTTCCGCAGACTTAGAGATAAACCTGCTGAGAGCAGCCACGCAGCCGGCAAGTCTTCGTACATCCTTGAAGCGCTTCGGTGCTTCGATCTGCTCGATGGCCTTGATCTTGTCGGGGTTGGCCTCAATCCCCCTTTGAGACATGAAGAACCCGAGAAGCTTGCCGGAGGGGACTCCGAACACGCACTTCTCGGGGTTGAGCTTGAGTTGGATCTTGCGCAGGTTCGCAAAGGTTTCGTCTAGGTCTTGTATCAGGGTAGCCCTGTCTTTGCTCTTGACCACTATATCATCCATGTAAGCTTCTACATTCCTGTGTATCTGTGGCTCAAAAGCAGTGTGGACTACTCTTGCAAAAGTTGAACCAGCATTCTTCCATCCAAAGGGCATGCGTATGAAGCAGTAAGTGCCACATGGAGTAATGAATGCGGTCTTCTCCTCATCTTCTTCAGCCATAAATATCTGGTGGTATCCTGAATAGGCATCAAGAAATGAAAGCAACTCACATCCAGCCGTGGAGTCAACGATCTGGTCGATGCGCGGCAAGGGAAATGGATCTTTGGGACAAGCTTTATTCACATCGGTGAAGTCAATACAAAGCCTCCACTTCCCGTTCGCTTTGCGCACGACAACAGGGTTGGCCAACCACGTGGGATGGAGTACACCTCTGACAAGGCCTGCCGCTTCCAGCTTCTTGATTTCTTCAGCGATAAACTCTTGGCGCTCCACCGCTTGCTTTCTAACCTTCTGCTTGACGGGCCGCGCGTGAGGACAAACGACAAGCTTGTGCTCAATTACTTTCCTGGGAACACCGGGGATGTCAGACGGTTGCCAGGCAAACACGTCGACGTTCGCCCGGAGGAAAGCAACGAGCGCGCTTTCCTATTTGGGATCGAGCGTGGCACTGATGGTGAAAGTACCACCAGTGCCGTCCTCCTTGGCGGACACCTTCTTGGTTGCGGGTGGAGCTATCATCGCCTTCTTGCACTTGCCGGTGGAGCTCGATGGTGCGTCCTCGACGGCAGCGCAGCACTCCGAAGAGGTGCATTTGCCGGAATGGGCCCCAGAGCTCTTGCCGGACTTGGTCTTATTCTTTCCCCCGGGAGCTTCAGCGGCAAGTGTTTTGCTATCTGTTGCGGCTGCTGCGTCCCGGTAAATCTTGTCGGCACAGATAAGGGCGTCCTTCTTGTCGCCGGGGACAGAGATGACGCTTATCGGGCCTGGCATCTTGAGCATGTTGTAAGCATAATGAGAGGCTGCCATGAACTTGGCGAGCGTTGGACGGCCAAGTATTCCATTGTAGGGTAATGGAATATCGGCAACGTCAAAGGTGATCCTCTCAGTCCTGAAGTTCAGCTCTCCGCCAAAAGTCACTGGCAGTGTGATCTTCCCCTTCGGCTTGCTCCTTCCCGGGTTGATCCCTTGGAATGTGCCAGTTTCTTCGAGCTCGCTGTCGGGATTTGGAGTTTCCGGACCACAGCGGAGGAGATCAAGTTCAGGCCGGTCCCGCCGTCAACCAGCATCTTGGTGACTTTGAAGTTGCGGATGGTTGGCGAAACCAACATCGGCAAGCACCAGACCGCGGTTATGCGGTCAGGGTGATCCTCAATGTCAAAGACGATGGGCGTGCTGGACCACTTTAGAAGCTTTTCGACTCGACGGGTGGCTCTGCCGCATTGACTTCCCGCACCCATTGTTTGAATTGGCGGTGGGAAGTATGCAGAGAAGCACCACCATCTACGCACAAAACTTCTGTTGCCTTCTGGAACTCCTGCTCGCTGTTCTCTCCGTCATCCATGTCTTCATCGTCGTCTTCGTCTTCGTCCTTGTCGCGGCCGCGGGGAGGTCTGTCTCCTTGCCGCTGCTTGGCCTTGCCGCGGCGTCCTCCCCAGCCGTTGAATGGCCGCTTCTTGCCGGACTCTCCACCACCTCCCTGGGCCTTCTCCTTGTCGCATCGCTCGTACTCAGCTTTCTGCTGCTCGACGAGGTATTCGACTCTTTTGCAGTTTTGGAGGTCGTGGCCCTTGGTGCGGTGGATCTTGCAGTACTGCTTGTCGGAGCCGTCTTGCTTGTCGGTGGCGGCCACAGTCTCCTTGCCAGAGCTGCCAGCCTGGGCTTTTTTGGCGCCGGCCTCCTTGCCGGACTGCTCAACGACTAGCACTTCTTTGTTCTTCTTTTTCCTGTTGTTCCGCCGCTGGTTCTTCTTTGCCGGGGCGGCGTCCTCGCTATCCGATCCCCCTGCTCCAGTATCCTCTCCGGGGAGTTTCCTCCCCTCCTCAGCGCGTGCGCACTTGTCGGCCAGGGCATAAAGCTCACTGACGTCTCGGATTTTGCACATCGCCATCTCCTCCCTCATCCTGCGGTTACGCACGTTCTGGTGGAACGCGCTAATAACCGCGGCAGGGTGGACGTCTGGAATGTTGTGCTGGACGTGGCTGAATCTCTGGATGTACTTACGCAGGGACTCCCCTTCCTTCTGGGCAAGTATATGAAGGTCGCTCTCCTGGCCATGGGGCTTGTGGCCACCTGTGAAGGCGCCGACAAACTGATGGCACAGGTCGGCCAAGAAGAAATGGAGTTCTCCGGCAAGTGCATGAGCCAAGATCTGACGTTTGGCTTGAGCACTAGCGGAAGTAGTTTGCGAGTATCTTCTCGTCTCGTCCCCCGGCAGCCTGCACCGCGATGGTGTAGATGCTGAGGAACTCCGACGGGTGTGTTTTGCCGTCGTACTTCTCGGGTACGTCGGGCTTGAAGTTTTTCATGCTGGGCCACTGGACTTGCCGCAGCTCACGGGTGAACGCAGGGCAACCCGCCGCGTACGGCAAGTTGCCTGGTTCTCCGGGCGCGTGCATGTCCACAGCGGACCCAGCGCGCTGGTCAGATTGACATCGCGCTTCTCTTCGACGCTCGATGCGAGTTCGAGCGTCCTCTTGTTGTCTGTCGTCAAGGACTTGGCGCTGATCGCGGCGAGCTCGCGGATCCGACGACGCCGTGGAGTCGTCGTCGATGTTGATCCGGCGAGTCGGCGATTTTGGCCTTCGGGGCGGGGAGTGCACGGTGGTTGCACCCCCGGCAGTCTTGTCGCCATCAGCCCGCGCCTGGCTAACTTGCCGCGGCCGTGACGTGGTCGGCTGTTGCGGAGTGTCACCGTTGGCGAAGGCGATGAGGCTCTGGATGGTGGCCCTCCAGTCGTCGGCCTTGTCTGCCGCTGGACGGAAGTCGAGGAGCAGCTGAGCTCGAGCTAGAGCTTCTGCTGGAGTGGAGGGTAACGGCGGCGAGCGGTGCGAAGAGCGGGATACGCTCGGACTTCTAACTACGTTAGAAGGAACATTATCCCGTCCCGGCGACCGTGCCTTGCTCGTGCCGGCATGCTGGTGCGCATGTTGGCCTTGAGCGTCACGGGACCCGCCAGCTTGACCTTGTCCCAGCAAGCGTATGGTACCTTGGGTACCACGTCGCTGTCGGTCCTGCGCCTCCTTAGACGGGCGCGGTGCATGCACGGACGCCGAGGTCTTGGAGTGTGCCCGGTCGTCCGTCTTGTCCTTGGACTTGGCGGCACCGTGAGTTTCCTCGCCGGCGTCCGTCCTTTCGCCGGCGTCTACCCCACCGGCCGTTGGCTCCGGCAGCGGTGGGATCGACGCGGACGGGCCTGCTGCCTCCGAAGCCTTCTTCTTCGGTGGCATGTTGATGGAGTCGATGAAGTTGAGGAAGTTGACGAAGCTAGTAGAGATTTCGCTCGCGTGAACGCCGGATCAGGTTCACACAAACTCGACGCACCCCCTACCTGGCGCGCCAAAGATGTCGGGGAAACTGATCGCCCACGAACACCTATGGGACCGAAGCCCCTTTTCGGTACGGCAAGGGGGCGGAGGATGCACAAAGAGCGGATCGAGGTGAACACGCGAGCAGTTTACCCAGGTTCGGGCCGTGCGGAGGCGTAAAACCCTACTCCTGCCTTGGTTTGTATTGCGTTCTTGGCTCGGGAGCGAAAAGAGCTACAGTGCTGACCGCTAACAGGACTGAGCGTGAGAGTGATCGATGATCGGAACCCCCCCTATGTTGCGCATCGGCCTCCTTTTATAAGTCAAAGGGGTCACCGGCAGGTGGCAACGCAGTCGAGGGTAAAAACGTAAAATGGGTGGTAGTTGGAACAGTGTTTGCATAGTGCTCTATACCTAACTCTGACGGCAGGGGACAAGGGCATTAAATGCCCGTCGCCGTCACCCCAAACAGTGCAAAAAGCGTCCGTCAGGGCGCCACCGTCCGCCACGACGGTGGCCTTGTCATCGCATCTTGCCATCGTGTCCCCCAGGCTGCACAGCCTTCCGCCACGTGTGGCTGAAAGGGTCCCAGGGCGACGCGTGGGCGGATGAGCTGGAGCGTGGGTACCTAGAGGGAGTTTGCCGCGGCAAGTGCCTTGCCCCGGCCGCTATCTTGTCGCGCCTGAGAGCTTGTCGCTCGCTAGGCCTTGCCGGGACGCGTGGCGCGTCGCGGCAAGTCTCTTGAAATGCCATATTTGGCCTTCCCGGTAAGCTCCTCTTGCCAGGGTCTCGTGCCAAAGAAGTGGTCTCGAGCCTTGAGTGGCCTTCCCGGCAAGCTCCTCTTGCCGGGGCCTTGCTTCTTTAACTTGAATACTTTATTCTTGAATGGCCCCAAAGGAACCATAGTGGGCCTTGGCGGCCGTGCGGCAAGCCCTGCCACGGGACGCTGCAACTGCCCGTGCACAAGTTCGGGATACTAAGGTACCCCTACTTTAGTACACCGACACTACCTAACATAATTATCACTGTAATTTTCTTTGTTGTGGCATGAATGTTCAGATTCAAAGATTCAAGACAAAAGTTTAATATTGACATAAGAATAATAATACTTCAGGCATACTAACAAAGCAATTATGTCTTCTCAAAATAACATGGCCAAAGAAAGTTCATCCCTAAAAAATCATATAGTTTGGTTATGTTCCATCTTCGTCACACAAAAATACTCAAATTATGCACAACCCCGGTTTCAGCCAAGCAATTGTTTCATACTTCAATTTTTCAAACTTTATCAACTTTCACACAATACATGAGCGTGAGCCATGGATATAGCACTATAGGTGGAATAGAGTGGTGGTTGTGGAGAAGACAAAAGAGGAATATGGTATCACATCAATTAGGCGTATCAATGGGCTATGGAGATGCCCATCAATAGATATCAATGTGAGTGAGTAGGGATTGCCATGCAACGGATGCACTAGAGCTATAAATGTATGAAAGCTCAACAAAAGAAACTGAGTGGGTGTGCATCCAACTTGCTTGCTCATGAAGACCTAGGGCATTTGGGGAAGCCCATCGTTGGAATATACAAGCCAAGTTCTATAATGAAAATTCCCACTAGTATATGAAAGTGACAAAACAAGAGAGTCTCTATCATGCAGATCATGGTGCTACTTTGAAGCACAAGTGTGCAAAAAGATAGTAGCATTGTCCCTTTTTACTATTTCTTTTCTTCCTTTTTTCTTCCCTTTTTTTCTTCCTTTTTTCTTTGGGCCTTTTTTTGGCCTTTCCTTTTTTTATGTCGGACAATGCTCTAATAATGATGATCATCACACTTCTATCTTTTACAACTCATAGATTACAACTCGATACTAGAACAAAATATGACTCTATATGAATGCCTCCGACGGTGTACCGGGATGTGCAATGAATCAAGAGTGACATGTATGAAAAATTATGCATGGTTGCCTTGCCACAAATACGATGTCAACTACATGATCATGCATGGCAATATGTCAATGATGAAACGTGTCATAATAAATGGAACGGTGGAAAGTTGCATGGCAATATATCTCGAAATGGCTATGGAAATGCCATGATAGGTAGGTATGGTGGCTGTTTTGAGGAAGGTATATGGTGGGTGTATGGTACTGGCGAAAGTTGCGCGGTACAAGAGAGGCTAGCAATGGTGGAAGGGTGAGAGTGCGTATAATCCATGGACTCAACATTAGTCCTAAAGAACTCACATACTTATTGCAAAAATCTACAAGTCATCAAAACAAAGTACTACACGCATGCTCCTAGGGGAAGGGTTGGTATGAGTTAAACATCATGCGATCCCGGCCTCCACACAAAGGATGACAATCAAAGAACATGCTTCAAATTTGTCACACAATGGTTACTATACGGTCATGCTATGGGACTTGCAAACCTCAACACAAGTATTTCCCAAATTCACAACTACTCTACTAGCATGGCTCTAATATCACCATCCTCATATCTCAAAACAATCATCAAGCATCAAACTTCTCATAGTATTCAACGCACTTTATATGAAAGTTTTTATTATACCCATCTTGGATGCCCATCATATTAGGACTAAATTTATAACCAGAGAAAATTACCATGCTGTTTAAGACGCTCAAAATAATATAAGTGAAGCACTGAGAGTTCATCTATTTCTTCAAAATAAAACCACCGTCGTGCTCTAAAAACATATAAGTGAAGCACTAGAGCAAACGACAAACTACTCCGAAAGATATAAGTGAAGATCAATGAGTAGTTGAATAATTATATAACTTGTGAAGATTCTCTAACATTTAAGAATTTCAGATCTTGGGATAATATTCAAACAGCAAGCATAACAAAATAAAATAAATTGACGCTCCAAGGAAAACACATATCATGTGGTGAATAAAAATATTGCCTCAAGTAAAGTTACCGATAGACGAAGACGAAAGAGGGGATGCCTTCCGGGGCATCCCCAAGCTTAGGCTCTTGGTTGTCCTTGAATATTACCTTGGGGTGCCTTGGGAATCCCCAAGCTTAGGCTCTTGCTACTCCTTATTCCATAGTCCATCGAAACTTTACCCAAAACTTGAGAACTTCACAACACAAAACTTAACAGAAAACTCGTAAGCTCCGTTAGTATAAGAAAATAAATCCACCACTTAGGTACTGTTATGAACTTATTCTAAATTCATATTGGTGTAATATCTATTGTATTACAACTTCTCTATGGTTCAAACCCTCCGATACTACTGATAGATTCATCAAAATAAGCAAACAACACATAGAAAACAAAATAGTCAAAAACAGAACAATCTGTAGCAATCTGTAACTTTCGAATACTTATGTAACTCACAAAAATCTGAAATAAATTGGTGGACGTGAGCAATTTTCCTATTAATCTTCTGCAAAAAGAATCAACTCAAAAGCACTCTCCAGTAAAAAAAATGGCAGCTAATCTCGTGAGCGCAAAGTTTCTGTTTTTTTACAGCAAGATCACATTAACATTCACCCAAGTCTTCCCAAAGGTTCTACTTGGCACTTTATTGAAACAAAAGCTATAAAACATAATTACTACAGTAGCTTAATCATGTGAACACACAAAAACAGTAAGGGTAAATATTGGGTTGTCTCCCAACAAGCGCTTTTATTTAATGCCTTTTAGCTAGGCATGATGATTTCAATGATGCTCACATAAAAGATAAGAATTGAAACATAAACAGAGCATCATGAAGAATATAACTAGCACATTTAAGTCTAACCCACTTCCTATGCATAGGAATTTTGTGAGCAAACAACTTATGGGAACGAGAATCAACTAGCATAGGAAGGGAAAACAAGCATAGCTTCAAAACTTTCAACATATAGAGACGAAACTTGATATTATTGCAATAGGTAGAAACATGTGTTCCTCCCTCATAATAATTTTTAGTAGCATCATGAATGAATTCAACAATATACACATCACATAAAGCATTATTTTCATGATCCATAAGCATAGAAATTTTACTACTCCCATCATAAGCAAACTTCTTCTCATTCATAGTAGTGGGAGGAGCAAATTCAACAAAATAACTATCATGTGAAGCATAATCCAATTGAAAATTAAAATCATGATGACAAGTTTCATGGTTATCTTTATTTTTTATAGCATACGTGTCATCACAATAATCATCATAAATAGGAGGCATGCTTTCATCATAATAAATTTGCTCATCAAAACTTGGGGGACTAAACATATCATCTTCATCAAACATAGCATCCCCAAGCTTGTGGCTTTGCATATCATTAGCATCATGGGTATTCAAAGAATTCATACTAACAACATTGCAATTATGCTCATCATTCACATATTGTATGCCAAGCATTCTATGTAATTCTTCTTCTAGTACTTGAGCACAATTTTCCTTCCCATTATTTTGACGAAAGATATTAAAAAGATGAAGCATATGAGGCAACCTCAATTCCATTTTTTTGTAGTTTTCTTTTATAAACTAAACCAGTGATAAAACAAGAAACTAAAAGATTGGATTGCAAGATCTAAAGATATACCTTCAAGCACTCACCTCCCCGACAACGGCGCCAGAAATGAGCTTCGTTGACGGGATGTGAGTGCCGCTTACCTAGCCTCCCCGGCAACGGCACCAGAAATTGATTGATGTCTACTACGCAACCTTCTTCTTGTAGACGTTGTTGGGCCTCCAAGTGCAGATGTTTGTAGGACAGTATCAAATTTCCCTCAAGTGGATGACCTAAGGTTTATCAATCCGTGGGAGGCATAGGATGAAGATGGTCTCTCTCAAACAACCCTGCAACCAAATAACAAAGAGTCTCTTGTGTCCCCAACACACCCAATACAATGGTAAATTGTATAGTTGCACTAGTTCGGCAAAGAGATGGTGATACAAGTGCAATATGGATGGTAGATATAGGTTTTTGTAATATGAAAATATAAAAACAGCAAGGTAACTAATGATAAAAGTGAGCACAAACGGTATTGCAATGCTTAGAAACAAGGCCTAGGGTTCATACTTTCACTAGTGGAAGTTCTCTCAACAATAATAACATAACTGGATCATATAACTATCCCTCAACATGCAACAAAGAGTCACTCCAAAGTCACTAATAGCGGAGAACAAACAAAGAGATTATTCTAGGGTACGAAACCACCTCAAAGTTATTCTTTCTGATTGATTTATTCAAGAGTCCGTAGTAAAATAACACGAAGCTATTATTTCCGTTCGATCTATCCTAGAGTTCATATTAGAATAACACCTTAAGACACAAATCAACCAAAACCCTAATGTCACCTAGATACTCCAATGTCACCTCAAGTATCCGTGGTTAAGATTATACGATATGCATCACACAATCTCACATTCAACTATTCAAGCCAACACAAAGTACTTCAAAGAGTGCCCCAAAGTTCCTATCGGAGAGTCAAGACGAAAACGTGTGCCAACCCCTATGCATAGATTCACAAGGTCACGGAACCCACAAGTTGATCACCAAAACATACATCAAGTGAATCAATAGAATACACCATTGTCACCACGGGTATCCCATGCAAGACATACATCAAGTGTTCTCAAATCCTTAAAGACTCAATCCGATAAGATAACTTCAAAGGGAAAACTCAATCCATTACAAGAAAGTAGAGGGGGGAGAAACATCATAAGATCCAACTGTAGTAGCGAAGCTCGTGATACATCAAGATTGTGCCATCTCAAGAACACGAGAGACAGAGAGAGATCAAACACATAGCTATTGGTACATACCCTCAGCCCCTAGGGTGAACTACTACCTCCTCATCATGGAGAGCACCAGGATGATGAAGATGGCCACCGGAGAGGGATTCCCCCCTTCGGCAGGGTGCCAGAACAGGTCTAGATTGGTTTTTGGTAGCTACAGAGGCTTGCGGCGGCGGAACTCCCGATCTAGGTTATTTTCTGGAGGTTTGGGTATTTATAGGATTTTTTGGCGTAGGGCACAAGTCAAGGGGTGTCCGGACTGCCCACGAGATAGGGGGGCGCCCAGGGGGGTAGGGCGCGCCCTCCACCCTCGTGGACGGCTCGGGACTCTTCTGGCCCAACTCTTTTACTCCGGGGGCTTCTTTTGGTCCATAAAAAATCATCAAAAATTGGCACGTCAATTGGACTCCGTTTGTTTTCCTTTTCTGTAAAACTCAAAAACAAGGAAAAAACAAAAACTGGCACTGGGCTCTAGGTTAATAGGTTAGTCCCAGAAATCATATAAATGCATATAAAACATCCAAGATGGATAATATAATAGCATGGAACAATAAAAAATTATAGATACATTGGAGACGTATCATTGCCATCGAGGATAAAAAGATGGGGTTTATATCATATTGCATGAGTTTATCCCTCTACATCATGTCATCTTGCTTAAGGCATTACTCTGTTCTTACGAACTTAATACTCTAGATGCATGCTGGATAGCGTTCGATGTGTGGAGTAATAGTAGTAGATGCAGAATCGTTTCGGTCTACTTGTCACGGACAGGATGCCTATATACAATGATCATGCCTAGATATTCTCATAACTATGCGCTTTTCTATCAATTGCTCGACAGTAATTTGTTCACCCACCATAGAAGTATGCTATCCTGAGAGAAGCCACTAGTGAAACCTATGGCCGCCGGGTCTATCTTCCATCATATAAATCTTCTATCAACTATTTATTTGTACTTTACTTTTGTTTTTCAATTTTTACTTTCAATCTATAACAAAAATACCAAAAATATTTATCTTATTATCTCTATCAGATCTCACTTTTGCAAGTGGCCGAGAAGGGATTGACAACCCCTTTATCGCGTTGGTTGCAAGGTTCTTATTTGTTTGTGTACGCACGAGGGACTCGCGTGTGGTCTCCAACTGGATTGATACCTTGGTTCTCAAAAACCGAGGGAAATACTTACGCTACTGTGCTGCATCACCCTTTCCTCTTCGATGGAAAACAACACAAGCTCAAGAGGTAGCAAGAAGAATTTCTGGCGCCATTGCCAGGGAGATCTACGCAAAAGTCACATACCAAGTACCCATCACAAAATCTTATCCCTCGCATTACATTATTTGTCATTTGCCTCTCGTTTTCCTCTCCCCCACTTCACCTTTGCCGTTTTATTTGCCTTTTCCCGTTCGCCTTTTTGTTTGCTTGTGTTGCCATGTGCCCTCTATCATCTTGCAGCTTCACTTGCTAAATTATGGATCCTCATCCACTTGCTAATCTTTTTAAGAGATCCGACTATGATGAACCGATTGCTAGTGAGTAGAGTGCACTGGATTATCTATATGAGGTTTTGCTTGAAATTCGTGAATCTGAAAATTGTGATGAAGTGTCTAAAGAGATTCGCGATAGCTCCTTGAATAAAAAGCAGGATTGCAATGATGTTATTATAAATTCTATTAATGTCAGTTGTGCTAATGATATGCAAAACCCTGATCTTGGGGATGCTAGTATTGTTATGTCCACTACTTGTTGCAGTGATCATAATTGGGGTGATTCTTCTTATGATCTTAAAAATTTATTTAATCCCCATGATGAATACGAGATTGATAATATTGTTTGAAATAATATTGAAAGTGGGTTTGGAAGAGTGTCAACTTTAGATCCCACATATTTGGAGAATGTTCAGTCTTATGAATTTTTTGATAAAAGTGGGTTTGGAGAGGTCATGACTTTAGTTAATGTTGATCCCACTATTTTGGAAGAGTGTCAACTTCGTATGCATTTGGATCATGTTGAGAATATGTTTTGTGATAGCTATATTGTTGAACTTGCTTATGATCCTACATGCAATTATTATGAGAGAGGAAAATATGGTTGTAGAAATCTTCATGTTACTAAATTGCCTCTCCTCATGATAAAATTGATCTTGTTTCTTTCTTCTTCCTTGCAAATGTTAGATCTTGCTTGTCTTGATAATTTTTTTTTCCTATAAAATGCCTATGCATAGGAAGTATGTTAGACTTAGATGTGATTTTCACATGTTATATGATGCTCTTTTTGTGCTTCAATTCTTATATTTCATGTGAGCATCATTGAATTCTCAAGCCTATCTTAATGGCTATAAAGAAAGAGCTTGTTGGGAGGCAACCCAATTTTATTTTCTTTGCTTTTACTTATGTTTAGTAATAAATAATACATCTAGATTCTGTTTAGATGTGGTTTTGTGTTTTAATTAGTGTTTGTGCTAAGTAGAATCTTTGGGATGACTTGGGTGAAGTCTTTGCGATCTTGTTGTAAAAAACAGAAACTTTTGCGCTCACGATATTAGCTACCATTTTTTTACTAGAGAGTGCTTTCTAGTTGATTCTTTTTGGACATGATTAAAAGACAAATTCCTCACGTCCACCAATTTATTTCAGAATTTTTGGAGTTACAGAAGTATTCGAAAGTTACAGATTGCTACAGACAGTTCTGTTTTTGACAGATTCTATTTTTCGTGTGTAGTTTGCTTATTTTGATGAATCTATGAGTAGTATCGGGCGGTATGAATCATAGAGAAGTTGGAATACATTAGGTTTAACACAAATATAAATAAATAATGAGTTCATTACAGTACCTTTGAGTGGTGGTTTGTTTTCTTATACTAACGGGGCTCACGAGATTTTTTGATAAGTTTTGTGTTGTGAAGTTTTCAAGTTTTTGGGTAAGGATTTGATGGACTACGGAAAAAAGATTGGCAAGAGCCTAAACTTGGGGATGCCCAAGGCACCCCAAGGTAAAATTCAAGGACAACCAAAGCCTAAGCTTGGGGATGCCCCGGGAAGGCATCCCCTCTTTCGTCTTCATCTATCGGTAACTTTACTTGAGACTATATTTTTATTCCACATGATATGTGTTTTTCTTGGAGCGCCATGTATGATTTGAGCCTTTGCTTTCTTGCCACAATCATCTTTCTTGTACACACCTTTTGAGAGAGACAAACATGAATTGGAATTTATTAGAATACTCTATGTGCTTCACTTATATCTTTTGAGCTAGATAGTTTCGCTCTAGTGCTTCATTTATATCTTTTTAGAGCACGGTGGTGGTTTTATTTTATAGAAATTATTGACCTCTCATGCTTCGCTTATATTATTTTGAGAGTCTCTTAGAACAACATGGTAATTTGCTTTGGTTATAAAATTAGTCCTAATATGATAGGCATCCAAGATGTGTATAATAAAAACTTTCATATAAAGTGCATTAAATATTATGAGAAGTTTGATACTTGATGGTTGTTTTGAGATATGAGGATGGTGATATTAGAGTCATGCTAGTAGAGTAGTTGTGAATTTGAGAAATACTTGTGTTGAGGTTTGTAAGTCCCGTATCATGCACATATGGTAACCGTTGTGTGACAAATTTGAAGCACGGGGTATTTCATTGAGTGTAATCTTTTGTGTGGAGGTCGGGATCGCGCGATGGTTAACTCCTACCAACCCTTCCCCTAGGAGCATGCGTGTAGTACTTTGTTTTGATGACTTGTAGATTTTTGCAATAAGTATGTGAGTTCTTTATGACTAATGTTGAGTCCGTGGATTATACGCACTCTCACCCTTCCACCATTGCTAGCCTCTCTTGTACCGCTCAACTTCCGCCGGTTCCATACACCCACACCATATACCTTCCTCAAAACAGCCACCATACCTACCTATCATGGCATTTACATAGCCATTCCGAGATATATTGCCATGCAACTTTCCAACGTTCCGTTCATATGACACGCTTCATCATTGTCATATTGCCATGCATGATCATGTAGTTGACATCGTATTTGTGGCTAAGCCACCATGCATATTTTTTCATACATGTAACTCTTGATTCATTGCACATCCCGGTACACCGCCGGAGGCATGCATATAGAGTCATACTTTGTTCTAGTATCGATTTGTAATATTGAGTTGTAAGTAAATAGAAGTGTGATGATCATCATTATTAGAGCATTGTCCCAAAGAAAAAAAAGGAAAAAAAGAAAAAGAAAAGCAAAAAGGGACAATGCTACTATCTTTTTCCACACTTGTGCTTCAAAGTAGCACCATGATCTTCATGATAGAGAGTCTCTTGTTTAATCACTTTCATATACTAGTGGGAATTTTCATTACATAACTTGGCTTGTATATTCCAACAATGGGATTCTTCAAATGCCCTAGGTCTTCGTGAGCAAGCAAGTTGGATGCACACTGATACGTCCATTTTGCATCATGCTTTGATGTTGATATTTATTGCACTATGGGTTGTTATTACACGTTATATCACAATACTTATGCATTTTCTCTCTTATTTTACAAGGTTTACATGAAGAGGTAGAATGCCGGCTGCTGGAATTCTGGGCTGGAAAAGGAGCAAACATTGGAAACCTATTCTGCATAACTCATAAAGCTCTGAAACTCCACGAGACACAGTTTCAGAAAACATAAAAAATATCTGACGAAAGAGATTCACCAAGGGGCCACCACCTGTCCACGAGGGTGGGGGCGCCCCTCCCCCCCCTCTGGGCACGCCCCCTGCCTCATGTGCCACTCGATGACCCCCC
>LR738710.1:129368133-129392497 GCA_902687465.1 Secale cereale | reverse complement strand
ACCTGACGGGTGGACCCGCGGGCCCACCGTCAGTGGCTCTGGTCGCCCCGCCGAGGCGCTTAAGTGAAAGCGTAAAGCTCGAAGTACGTCTCTCCCTCTCTAAAGCGTATTCCGAACCGATGCGTTTTCCTTTTTCTGGTTTTTAATAAAACAGAACTTTGACTAAACTTTGACTGGGCATATCTTTTTAAATAAAACTCCAAATGAGTTGATTCTTTTTTCTACCATCCTCAAAGTTCATCTAGTTTATTTTAGGATTTTTTTCAAAAATAATTAGGACAACTTTTTGTTCTGTTTTTAGTATATGTATTAATTTGAATTCATTTAAAAATAGGGATATGGAGGGAGAAGAAAACTTTCATGAGTACCCTCCACTTGTATGCACTTAAGAGGCAAGCATTCTGAACCCCGGCATAATATTATTGTGTGTTGTTTGACACGTTTACAACCCCACCTTGACACGGAGTACTAGTTATTTTATGTGATGGTATGATCACGCTCATGAGTGCATGATGAAGATTCCTTGCTGTTGGAAATTGATATACTGGTGATAGCATTCACCCTCGTCTACTTCTCATGCCTACCGGAAGGGATCCGGGGAAGTCTCTGTCTTGGGTAGACACGAGCTTGCTACTGATATTTCGTTGAGACGGGTATAGTCAGTAAGGCATGTTGAGGTATGGTGAGTGGTGATTCTGTCTGTTGGTGTGAGATATATTTACTATGCTAATCACGCAGGTGATTCCTTAACCTCCCGAGTCGACCATAGATCGAGTCTTGTTCCGGTAACCCCCATACTTGCTTCGTGCTACCACTTGTCCCTGCCGCAGGTAGGGTACAGTCCAGTAAGTTATCAACCCCTTTCTTGGCACACACCGTACAGAGAGGCCATGGTGGAAGATACCGGCTGCATCCGGTAGGCAGGCCACCTGGTCCGGGGGCATGGGTGTTTCCGGTTGGAACCGAGGGGGTAGCTCCCCTAGTTTGCGCGCATTATAAATTCTGTGATCCCATGCTACTCGAGGTTGTAGCCTCCCCACTTAGAGTTTTGCTTGACAGGTGTCGTGGGTGATTCCAGACACCGGTAAGTTAAGCTGGTGTGTGCGGGTCAGGTGTGTTTTCAACTAAAAGACCGTAAATGGAATTAGTCCCGGTGGACTAAAGGAATCCATTACTCGTGGGTAAAGAGTACACCCTCTGCAGAGTTTATATCTATTCGAATAGCCGTGTCCTCGGTTAAGGATTACAGTCTGGGATGGGTCAAGTGTCGGTCTTAGTGTCGGTCTTCGGAGGAAAACTGCTAAGCCAGAACATGGATCATAACCTGTGACTTGTGAGGATTATGATTATTATTATTCTAGACTAACCACTTGTATTGTTTGAATTATTGAGTATCCCTGGGATGGTTCTACCTCCTGGATATTTCATATAAGCCCTTTATGTGGTGTCGCTCAGACGCCCGACTGTGGCATGCTTGTGTTTTATTTTTCATATAAGCCCTTTATGTGGTGTCGCTCAGACGCCCGACTGTGGCATGCTTGTGTTTTATTTTTCATATAAGCCCTTTATGTGGTGTCGCTCAGACGCCCGACTGTGGCACGTTTGTGTTTATTCTCTTTATAAGCCCTTTATGAGACGTCGCTCAGATGTCCGACTGAGGCATGTTTTATTTTATTATCCTTTCGAGGCGTCGCTTCAGACACCCGATCGGTGCATTTTATTCTTATTCTCTGGTTGCTTAATCATGCTTTATAAGAATAACCTGCTTGCGTGCGTCATGAATTTTATTGTGTGACTAACAAAGTGATCATGGAATGTTTCAGTGCATCGTTTGCTATATTTTACTTGTGTTCATAATGTTTGCGAGTACATTCAAAGTACTCACTGGCTTGTCCCTGGCTATTGTCTTGGCCAGATTTCTTGCTTGGAGAGGAGCGCTGTGATGACAGCCCCGGAACCTAGGCAACGGAGACAGCAGCCTCGCGAAGATAGGAATTATCCAGGTCAGCTGTTCCTGTGGGAAACGGAGTCCCATAGACGCTGATGTATCGCAAACCGCTTCCGCCATCAACCACTAGAAACCTTTTGTTGTACTCATGGACCAGAATGGTCTTGTACTACATATTTTGTATTTTGCTTGGAATTTCTGTATCAAGTTTGTGTCTCATCAGCTAACAGTAATCCTGGGGCTGGTGAGCACAAGGGCCGTTTACTGGGAAATTAATATCCTGGAAAACCGGTCCTGACAACTGCCTGGTAATCCTCTCTATCTCTTCTGGTTCTTCGGGAAGTTCCCCAGTTTGAAGAAAGCGGACGATTTAATGTGCCCATGCTGGAGCCTGAGGCTCAACAACAAGGACAAAAGGCATCAGTGCTGCTGCGGGAACCTCAGCTTGTACGGCAAGAACCTGCGGTTCTGCCGGAGCTGAGTGTTCCCCGGCAAGCCTGCCGGGGCAGGACTTGTCGGGAACGCCTGCTTCAACTGTACAGACCCTTGGGTCCGCAGGAGCAGACTGTTCCTCAGCGTCTTGGCTGTTGATCTTGGGGACCTTGGCGGCGGTTTCAGGAAGATCCGCCGGCAAGTAGTCGCCGGAGACCAACTTCCTTTTCTTGCTTTGCCCAACTGATGGCGTAACGGATGGCTGAGTTAGCTTGAGCACGAAGGTCCCTGGTTCCACAGGTAACTTCATTGCAGCACACTTTGACAGGCCGTCTGCAATATCATTTTGAGCTCTTGGAACGTGCTCCATCTGCAGGCCTTCAAAGTGTTCTTCAAGCTTCCTCACTTCATCAACATAAGCTTCCATCAAAGGACTCTGGTAGCTCTTGTTTACTTGTCGGACCACCAACTATGAATCTCCCCGCACGATCAGCTTCTTGATTCCAAGTTCGGCCGCAATTCTGAGGCCGGCAAGCAAACCTTCATACTCAGCAGTATTGTTTGTTGCTTGCTCCTTGGGAAAGTGCATTTGGACAACATACTTGAGGTGCTCCCCGGTGGGTGCGACAAGTAGCACACCGGCACCGGCGCCTTGCAGCGAGAAAGCACCATCGAAGTACATTATCCATTCCTTGCTTGCTTCTTGGACAGGGACGTTTGTCTCTGGGACTTCTTCGTCTGGTGTCGGTGTCCACTCTGCTATGAATTCTTCCAAAGCTCTGCTCTGTATAGTTGAAGTACTCTCAAACTTGAGACCAAAGCTCGACAGCTCTAGTGCCCACTCGACGATCCTGCCTGTTGCTTCTGGATTTTGCAATATCCTCTTCAACGGAAAGCGAGTGACCACTGTTATCTCGTGCACTTGGAAGTAATGGCGCAGCTTCCTTGAGGCCATGAGGAGGCCGAAAAGCAACTTCTGCACCCCAGAGTATCTTGATCTAGCCCCCTGCAAGAGGGAACTTACAAAATAAACTGGGCGCTGCACCATCTTCTTTCGCACTTCTCCTTGCTCCTGCGCAGACTTGTCCTTGTCGGGGCCAGAGTTTGTTGGGGAAGCCCCCTGCTTGTCGCTGGATGCGCTTGCCGGGGATGTGGGTTCCTCATTTGCCTCCCTCTCCGCTACTAACGCAGCACTAACCACTTGATTGGTTGCCGCTAGGTACAGCAGCAACTTCTCTTGTGGCCTAGGTGCGACAAGTATTGGAGTAGAGGACAGGTATCCTTTCAAGTCTTGTAGTGCCGCCTCCGCTCCCGAAGTCCATTTCATAGGACCTGCCTTTTTCAAAATTTTGAAGAAATGTAGGGCGCGCTCCGCAGACTTTGAAATGAACCTGCTGAGGGCAGCCACACAACCAGCAAGTCTTCGTACATCCTTGACGCGCTTTGGTGCTTCGATCTGCTCGATGGCCTTGATCTTGTCGGGATTGGCTTCAATCCCCCTCTGGGACACAAAGAACCCGAGAAGCTTGCCGGAGGGGACTCCAAAAACGCACTTCTCGGGGTTCAACTTGAGCTGTATCTTGCGCAGGTTCTCAAAGGTTTCCTCCAGGTCTTGTACCAGGGTATTCTTGTCCTTGCTCTTGACCACTATGTCATCCATGTAGGCTTCTACATTCATGTGTATCTGTGGCTCAAAAGCAGTGTGGACTACCCTTGAAAACGTTGAGCCCGCATTCTTCAATCCAAAGGGCATGCGTATGAAGCAATATGTGCCACATGGAGTAATGAATGCAGTCTTCTCTTCATCTTCCTCAGCCATGAATATTTGCTGGTATCCAGAGTATGCATCAAGAAATGAAAGCAACTCACATCCGTCCGTGGAGTCAACGATCTGGTCAATGCGCGGCAAGGGAAATGGATCCTTGGGACAAGCTTTATTCACATCAGTGAAGTCTATACAAAGTCTCCACTTCCCATTAGCCTTACGCACAACAACTGGATTGGCCAACCACGTAGGATGTAGTACACCACTAACAAGGCCTGCTGCTTCCAACTTCTTGATTTCTTCAGCTATGAACTCTTGGCGCTCCACCGCTTGCTTCCTGACCTTCTGCTTGACGGGCCGCGCGTGAGGACAAACAACAAGCTTGTGCTCAATTACCTTCCTGGGAATGCCGGGGATGTCAGACGGTTGCCATGCGAACACGTCGACATTCGCCCGCAGGAAGGCAACGAGCGCGCTTTCCTATTTGGGGTCGAGCGTAGCACTGATGGTGAAGGTACCACCAGTGCCGTCCTCCTTGGCGGACACCTTCTTGGTTGCAGGTGGAGCTGCCATTCCTTTCTTGCACTTGCCGGTGGAGCTCGATGGTGCGTCCTCGACGGTAGCGCAGCACTCCGAAGAGGTGCGTTTACCGGAGTGGGCCCCAGAGTTCTTGTCGGACTTGGTCTTGGTCTTCCCCCCGGGAGCTTCAGTGGCAAGTGACTTGCTATCTGCCGCGGCTGCTGCGTCCCGGTAGATCTTGTCGGCGCAAATGAGCGCGTCCTTCTTGTCGCCGGGGACAGAGATGACGCTTATTGGCCCTGGCATCTTGAGCATGTTGTAAGCATAGTGGGAGGCTGCCATGAACTTGGCGAGCGCGGGACGGCCGAGTATCCCATTGTATGGTAATGGGATATCGGCAACGTCGAACGTAATCCTCTCCGTCCTGAAGTTAAGCTCTCCACCAAAGGTCACCGGCAGCGTGATCTTCCCCTTCGGCTTGCTCATTCCCGGGTTGATTCCTTGGAAAGTCCCGGTTTCCTCGAGCTCGCTGTCGGGGATCTGCAGCTTCTTGATCACAGCGGAGGAGATCAAGTTGAGGCCGGCCCGGCCGTCAACCAACATCTTGGTGACCTTGAGGTTGCGGATAGTTGGCGAAACCAACACCGGCAAGCACCCGACCGCAGTTGTGCGGTCAGGGTGGTCCTCAAGGTCGAAGATGATGGGCATGCCGGACCATTTCAGCAGCCTGCGCGACTCGATGGGTGGCTCAGCTGCATTCACTTCCCGCACCCATTGCTTGAGTTGGCGGTGGGAAGTGTGCAGAGAGGCGCCCCCATCGACGCACAGAACTTCTGTGGCCTTCTGGAACTCCTGCTCGCTGTTATCTCCGTCATCCATGTCCTCGTCATCGTCTTCATCTTCATCCTTGTCGCGGCCCCGGGGAGGTCTGTCCCCTTGCCGCTGCTTAGCCTTGCCGCGGCGTCCTCCCCGGCCATTGAACGGCCGCTTCTTGCTGGGCTCTCCTCCGCCTCCTTGGGCCTTCTCCTTGTCGCGTCGCTCGTATTCAGCCTTCTGCTGCTCTACGAGGTACTCTACTCTCTTGCAGTTCTAGAGATCATGGCCCTTGGTGCGGTGGATCTTGCAGTACTGCTTGTCGGAGCCGTCCTGCTTGTCGGCTGCCGCTACAGGGGTGGACTCCTTGCCGGAGCCACCAGCCTGTGTCTTCTTGGCGGCAGCCTCCTTGCCGGACTGCTCGACAACCAGTACCTCCTTGTTCTTCTTCTTGTTGTTATTCCGCCGTCGGTTTTTCCTTGCCGGGGCGGCATCCTCGCTGTCCGTTCCTCCTGCTCCAGTATCTCCGGGGAGTCTCCTCCCCTCTTCAGCACGCGCACATTTGTCAGCTAGAGCGTAAAGCTCGCTGACGTCCCGGATCTTGGTCATCGCCATATCCTCCCTCATCCGGCGGTTACGCACGTTCTGATGGAACGCGCTGATAACCGCGGCAGGGTGGACATCCGGGATGTTGTGCTGAACACGGCTGAACCTTTGGATGTACTTGCGCAGGGACTCTCCCTCCTTCTGGGCAAGAATATGGAGATCGCTCTCCTGGCCGTGGGGTTTGTGGCCGCCCGTGAAGGCGCCGACAAACTGGTGGCACAGATCTGCCCAAGAAGAGATTGAGTTCTCCGGCAATTGCATAAGCCAAGACCTGACGTTTGGCTTAAGCACGAGCGGGAAGTAGTTTGCTAGAATCTTCTCGTCGCGTCCCCCGGCAGCCTGCACCGCAATGGTGTAGATGCTGAGGAACTCCGAGGGGTGTGTCTTGCCGTCGTACTTCTCGGGTACGTCGGGCTTGAAGTTCTTCATGCTGGGCCACTGGACTTGCCGCAGCTCTCAGGTGAACGCAGGACAGCCTGCCGCGTACGGCAAGTCGCCTGGCTCACCGGGCGCGTGCATGTCGACAGCGATCCCAGCGCGCTGGTCGGACTGTCTTCGGGCTTCTCTTCGACGCTCGATGCGAGTTCGAGCGTCCTCTTGTCGCATGTCGTCGAGGACTTGGCGCTGATCGCGGCGAGCCCGCTGATCCGACGACGTTGTGGAGCCGTCGTCGACGTTGATCCGGCGGGGCGGCGATTTCTGCTTCCGCGGTGGGGAGTGCACGGTAGTTGCACCCCCGGCGGTCTTGTCTCCATCGGCCTTCGCTTGGCTGACTTGCCGCGGCCGTGACGTTGCCGGCTGCTGCGGCGTGTCGTTGTTGGCGAAGGCGATGAGGCTTTGGATCGTAGCCCTCCAGTCTTCGGCCTTGTCCGCCGCTGGAGGGAAGTCGAGGAGCAGCTGAGCCCTAGCTAGGGCTTCTGCTGGAGAGGAGGGAAGCAGTGGCGAGCGGTGTGAGGAGCGAGATACGCTCGGACTTCTAACCGCGTTAGAAGGAGCATGTTCTCCCCCCGGCGACCGCGCCTTGCTCGTGCCAGGATGCTGGCCTTGAGCGTCCCGCGACCCGCCGGCTTGGCCACGTCCCAGCAAGCGTATGGTACCTCCGGTACCACGTCGCTGCTGGTCCGGCACCTCCTAAGAGGGACGTGGTGCGTGCACGGACGCCGAGGCTTTGGAGTTCGCCCGGTCGTCCGTCTTGTCCTTGGACTTGGCAGCATCGTGAGTCTCCCCACCGGCGTCCACCCTTCCGCCGACGTCCGTCCCACCAACCGTTGGTTCTGGTAGTGGTGGGACAGACGCGGACGGGCCTCCAACCTCCGAAGCCTTCTTCTTCGGAGGCATGCTGATGTAGTCGATGAAGCTGGCGAAGTTGGTGGAGTTGCTGAAGACTGCACCCGCGTGAGCGCCGGATCAGGTTCGCACAACCTCGACGCCCCCTACCTGGCGCGCCAAAGATGTCGGGGAAACTGGTCGCCCACGAACACCTATGGGACCGGAGCCCCTTTTACGGTACGGCAAGGGTGCGGAGGGAGCACAAAGAGCAGATCGAGGGGCACACGCGAGCAGTTTACCCAGGTTCGGGCCGCGCGGACGCGTAAAACCCTACTCCTGCCTTGGATGTATTGAGTTCTTGAGCTCGGGAGCTTGAAGATGTACAGTACTAGCTACACCGAACGTGGGAGTGATCAAGCTTCTGGGATCGAACCCCCTCTACGTTGTGCATGGGCCTCCTTTTATAGCTCAAAGGGGTCACCGACAGGTGTCAACATAGAGGAGGGTAAAAATGTAAAATTGGTGGTAGTTGTAACAGTGCATGAACAGTGTATGCACAGTGGTCTATACCTAACCCTGACGGTGGGGGACAAGGGCATTGAATGCCCGTCGCCGTCACCCCAAAGCGTCCGTCCGGGTGTCTCCGTTCGCCACGACGATGGCCTCGTCACCGCGGCTCGCCACCGTGTACCCCAGGCTGCACAGCCATTTGCCACGTGCCCCTGGAAGGGCCCCAGGGCGACGCGTGGCCAGATGAGCTGGAGCGCAGGCACACAGTGTAAGCCTCCCCCGGCAAGCACCTTGCCGGGGTTGCTATCTTGCCGGGCCCGAAAGCTTGTCGCTCTCCGGGTCCTGCCGGGGCGCACGATGCGCCACGATATATCTTCTGAGGGGATGTTCTTTGGCCTTCCTGGCAAGCTCCTCTTGCCAGGGTCTTGTGCTGGAATGATAACCTTGAGCCTGGTGCGGCCTTCCCGGCAAGCTCCTCTTGCCGGGGTCTTGTCTCTTAACTTGAATACTTTGTTCTTGAATGGCTTCCAAGGGGTCTAGAGTGGGCTTTCGCGGGCGCGTGGTGAGCCAGACCACGGGACGCTGCTACTGCCCGTGCACAAGTCGGGATACTAAGGTACCCCTACTTTAGTACACCGCCAGAAAGATGCTAAACCTAGACTTATTAGATGGGTTCTCTTGCTGCAAGAATTTGATTTGCATATTATTGATAGAAAGGGAGCTGAGAACCCCGTTGCAGACAACTTGTCTAGGCTAGAGAATATTCTTCATGACCCATAACCTATTGATGATAGCTTTCCCGATGAACAATTAGCTATCATAAATACTTCTCGTACTGCTCCATGGTATGCTGATTATGCTAATTACATTGTTGCTAAGTTTATACCACCTAGTTTCACATACCAGCAAAAGAAAAAGTTCTTCTATGATTTGAGACATTACTTTTGGGATGACCCACATCTTTATAAAGAAGGAGTAGATGGTATTATTAGACGTTGTGTACCTGAGCATGAACAGGAACAAATCATACGCAAGTGCCACTCCGAAGCTTATGGAGGACACCATGCTGGAGATAGAACTGCACATAAGGTATTGCAATCTGGTTTCTATTGGCCTACTCTCTTCAAGGATGCCCGTAAGTTTGTCTTATCTTGTGATGGATGTCAAAGAATTGGTAATATCAGTAGACGTCAAGAAATGCCTCTGAATTATTCACTTGTTATTGAACCATTTGATGTTTGGGGCTTTGATTTTATGGGACCATTTCCTTCCTCTAATGGGTATACACACATTTTAGTTGTTGTTGATTACGTTACTAAACGGGTAGAAGCTATTCCAACTAGTAGTGTTGATTACAACACTTCTATTAAGATGCTTAAAGAAGTTATTTTCCCGAGGTTTGGAGTCCCTAGATACTTAATGACTGATGGTGGTTCACACTTTATTCATGGTGCTTACCGTAAAATGCTTGCTAAGTATGATGTTAACCATAGAATTGCATCCCCTTATCACCCACAGACTAGTGGTCAAGTAGAAATAAGCAATAGGGAGCTCAAATTAATTTTGCAAAAGACAGTTAATAGGTCTAGAAAGAATTGGTCCAAGAAACTTGATGATGCATTATGGGCCTATAGAACTGCCTACAAAAATCCTATGGGTATGTCTCCATATAAAATGGTTTATGGAAAAGCTTGTCACTTACCTCTTGAGCTAGAACATAAGGCATATTGGGCTATTAAAGAGCTCAATTATGATTTCAAACTTGCCGGTGAGAAGAGGCTATTTGACATTAGCTCTCTTGATGAATGGAGAACCCAGACCTATGAGAATGCCAAGCTGTTTAAAGAAAAGGTTAAAAGATGACATGACAAGAGGATACAAAAGCATGAGTTTAACGTAGGTGATTATGTCTTGCTATACAATTCTTGTTTAAGATTTTTTGCAGGAAAACTTCTCTCTAAATGGGAAGGTCCTTACATTATCGAGGAGGTCTATCGTTCTGGTGCCATAAAAATCAACAACTTCAAAGGCACAAATCCGAAGGTGGTGAACGGCCAAAGAATCAAACATTATATCTCAGGTAATCCTATAAATGTTGAAACCAATGTTATTGAAACCGTAACCCCGAAGGAATACATAAGTGACACTTTCCAGAACGATTCAGACCCCGAAAAGGAAGAGGTATGTGGTACGGTAAGTAAACCGACTCCAAAACAGTTCTAATGGCAATTTTTCACCGTTTTGGAATATTTAGAAAAGCAGAAAAATAAGAGGAAGTCCGGAAGATACACGATCCGTCCACGAGGGTGGAGGGCGCCCCCCTTCCCCTGGGCATGCCCCCCTGCCTAGTGGGCACCTCGTGTGCCTCCCAGACTCCTATTTCTTGCACGTTACTTCTTTTGGTCGGTAAAAATTCATTATATATTCTCCCGAAGGTTTTGACCACCGTATCATGCAAAAATCCTCTGTCTTCATTTCGAGCTATTGTTTCTGATAGATCTAGATCATCATGGCATCTTCCAACACCCCCAAGGACAAGTTCTTCGAGAAGGTCATCAACCCCTACCTCACGGAGGTGTTGCATCACCCTCAAACCATGGAGTTGCATGAAGGGGTGCTGCACATCCGCAATGTTGAGGGGCCAAGGAGGACCGAAAGCATGGAGACGAGACTCGAAGCAACGGAGCAGCAAGTTTTCAAGTGCCAAGGTATGGTGGAACGAGGACTCAACGCCGACCACATGATGATCACGGAGCTCGCCAATAACTACAAGCTGGACGCAAGGATCTTCGGGGAAGCCATCTCCAATCTCCAAGAGAAAATTGAACACCTCCAAGCCCAGATCTAGGACCTGCAAAACCAAAACTATGAGTATGAATATAGATTCAAAAAGATGAGTTTGGTTGCGGATTTGAGCATCCCGGAGACTCGATCATCCCTCTACGATGGTGAGCCCATGCCTTGGAAGATGGACGACAAGCCTACATCATCAACAACTCCATCATCACCACCTCCGAAGAAGGGGACATAATCATATGGGTATGGGCACTCCCCTTGGCAACTGCTAAGCTTGGGGGAGTTGCCCTGGTATCGTATCACCATCACACTCCTATCTTTACAGTTTTCCTTAGTTCGATCCTTTTGGTAGTATCTTGATCTAGTAGAATAAAGTTAGCATGATCTAGTTGTGAGCTTTTGCTTTATGATCTTTACCTTTGTAATCGAGTCCATGAGCTATATAATAAATATTAGTGTTGAGTCAAGGGCTTGATTTCCTCACTTTGGTCATGAGAGAATAAAAGAAAATATAAAAAGTATCATAGAGATCATATTGATCTTATGGGAAGTAATGACTTCACATATAAAGAGTATGATGAATAAAAGTTGTTGAGAGTTGACAAACATAGTTTTGGTCATCGTTGCAATTAATGGGAAGTAATAAAGAAAGAGAGGTTTCACATACAAATATACTATCTTGGACATCTTTTATGATTGTGAGCACTCATTAAAATATGACATGCTAAAGAGTTGATGTTGGACAAGGAAGACAACATAATGGGTTATGTTTTCTTATATTCGAAATAAAGTATATTGTCATGGATCATCCAACCTGTTGAGCTTGCCTTTCCCCCTTATGCTAGCCAAAATTCCTTGCACTAAGTAGAGATACTACTTGTGCTTCCATACATCCTTAAACCCAGTTTTGCCATGAGATTCCACCATACCTACCTATGGATTGAGTAAGATCCTTCAAGTAAGTTGTCATGTTTGCAAACTCTCTAAAATATATATGATTTATTAGTGTGGATGAAATAAGCTTTATACGATCTTGTGATATGGAAGTAATAAAAGCGAAGGACTGCATAATAAAGGTCCCTATCACAAGTGGCAATATAAAGTGACGTTCTCTCATGCTAAGACGTTGTGCATCTAACCATAAAAGCACATGACAACCTATGCTTCCCTCTGCGAAGGGCCTATCTATTATTCTTGTCTTATAAGAGTCAAGGTGAAATCACCTTTCCTTTTTACGTTTTATCCTTTGGCAAGCACATTGTGTTGGAAAGATCCTGACATATATACCCAATTGGATGTAAGTTATCATGGTCTATTACTATTGACATTACCCTTGAGGTAAAATATTGGGAGGCAATACCATAAGCCCCTATCTTTCTCTGTGTCCGATTAAAACTCCATACCCATAAGTATCGCGTGAGTGTGAGCAATTGTGAAAGACTATATGATAGTTGAGTATGTGGGCTTGCTGAAAAGCTCTTATGTTGACTCTTTCCGATGTTACGATAAATTGCAATTGCTTCAATGATTGAGATCATAGTTTGTTGGTTTTCAATGAAGTTTCTGATTCATACTTGACATTGTGAATGAATTGTTACTTTATCATCAGAATCATATGACAATATATGTGTGTTGCTGTTATGAGAATGATCATGATGCCCTCATGTCCGTATTTTATTTTTATCGACACCTATATCTCTAAACATGTGGACATATTTTTCGATATCGACTTTCGCTTGAGGACAAGCGAGGTCTAAGCTTGGGGGAGTTGATACGTCCATTTTGCATCATGCTTTTATGTTGATATTTATTGCACTATGGGTTGTTATTACACGTTATATCACAATACTTATGCCTTTTCTCTCTTAATTTACAAGGTTTACATGAAGAGGGAGAATGCCGGCAGGTGGAATTCTGGGCTGGAAAAGGCTCGATTTATCGGTAGATTCCCGATAAATCGCTTGTCATAGCGAGAAATCGGTCTAAACGATAAATGGTGAAGATAAGGCATAATCTTATCGGTCACCACAAGAGTAGCGATAAATCGGATGATAAATCGCTGAATCGGAAGATTTCTTGAACAGTGGTTTACCTTAATACTTCTTTTGTAGTTGCGGATGCTTGCATTAGAGGTTAATCATAAGTGGGAGGCTTGTCCAAGTAAGGACAGCACCCAAGCACCGGTCCACCCACATACCAAATTATCAAAGTACCGAACGTGAATCAGATGAACGTGATGAAAACTAGCTTGACGATAATTCCCATGTGTCCTCGGGAGCGCTTTCCTTCATATAAGAGTTTGTCCAGGCTTGTACTTTGCTACAAAAAGGATTGGGCCATCTTGTTGTACCTTATTTACTTTTACTATTTGTCACTTGCTACCAATTACCTTATCACAAAACTATCTGTTACCGATAATTTCAGTGCTTGCAGAAAATAGCTTACTGACAACTGCCTATCATTTCCTTCTGCTCCTTGTTGGGTTCGACACTCTTACTTATCGAAAGGACTATGATAGATCCCCTACACTTGTGGGTCATCACACACCCACTTGGTTTTTGTTGTTGAGCTTTCATAAATTTATAGCTCTAGTGCATCTGTTGCATGGCAATCCGTACTCACTCACATTGATATCTATTGATGGGCATCTCCATAGCCCATTTATACGCCTAGTTGATGTGAGACCATCTTCTTCTTTTGTCTTCTCCACAACCACCATTCTATTCCACCTATAGTGCTATATCCATGGCTCACGCTCATGTATTGCGTGAAAGTTGAAAAAGTTTGAAAAAAATTAAGTATGAAACAATTGCTTGGCTGAAACCAGGGTTGTGCATGATTTGAGTATTTTGTGTGACGAAGATGGAGCATAGCCTAACTATATGACTTTGTAGGGATGAACTTTCTTTGGCCATGTTATTTTGAGAAGACATAATTGCTTTAGTAGTATGCTTAAAGTATTATTATTCTTATGTCAATATAGCCCTTTGTCTTGAATCTTTCGGATCTGAACATTCACGCCACAGTAAAGAAAATTACATTGAAAATTAGCATTCCACATCAAAAATTCTGTTTTTATCATCTACCTACTCGAGGACGAGCAAGAGTTAAGCTTGGGGATGCTTGATACGTCTCCAACGTATATATAATTTTTTATTGTTCCATGCTATTATATTATATGTTTTGGATGTTTAATGGGCTTTATTATACACTTTTATATTATTTTTGGGACTAACCTATTAACCCAAGGCCCAATGCAAATTGATGTTTTTTTTCTATTTCAGTGTTTCGCAGAAAAGGAATATCAAACGGAGTCCAAATGGAATGAAACCTTCGGGAGAGTCATTTTTGGAACAAATACAACATAGAAGACTTGGAGTACATGCCAGGGAAGGAACAAGGCGGCCACGAGGGCAGGGGCGCGCCCCCCACCCTCGTGGGCCCCTCGTGGCTCCCCTAATGTGCCTCCTCCTCCTATATATGCCTACGTACCCTGAAAAATATCTGAGAGGACCACGAAACCCTAATTACACCGCCGCAACCTTCTGTACCCGTGAGATCCCATCTTGGGGCCTGTTCCGGAGCTCCACCGGAGGGGGAATCGATCACGGAGGGCTTCTACATCAACACCATAGCCTCTCCGATGAGTTGTGAGTAGCTTACCACAGACCTTTGGGTCCATAGTTATTAGCTAGGTGGCTTCTTCTCTCTCTTTCGATCTGAATAGAAAGTTCTCCTCGTTCTTCTTGGAGATCTATTCGATGTAATTCTTTTTGTGGTGTGTTTGTCGAGATCCGATGAATTATGGGTTTATGATCAAGATTATCTATGAACAATATTTGATTCTTATCTGAAATATCTTATGTATGATTTAAATGTCTTTGCAAGTCTCTTCGAATTATCAGTTTGGTTTGGCCTACTAGATTGATCTTTCTTGCAATGGGAGAAGTGCTTAGCTTTGGGTTCAATCTTGCGGTGTCCTTTCCCAATGACAGCAGGGGCAGCAAGGCACGTATTGTATTATTGCCATCGAGGATAAAAATATGGGGTTTATATCATATTAAATGAGTTTATCCCTCTACATCATGTCATCTTGCTTAAGGCGTTACTCAGTTCTTATGAACATAATACTCTAGATGCATGCTGGATAGCTGTCGATGTGTGGAGTAATAGTAGTAGATGCAGAATCGTTTCGGTCTACTTGTCACGGACGTGATGCCTATATACAATGATTATCCCTAGATATTCTCATAACTATGCGCTTTTCTATCAATTGCTCGACATTAATTTGTTCACCCACCGTAGAAATATGCTATCATGAGAGAAGCCACTAGTGAAACCTATGGCCCCCGGGTCTATCTTCCATCATATAAATCTTCTATCAACTATTTATCTTTACTTTACTTTTGTTTTGCAATCTTGACTTTCAATCTATAACAAAAATACCAAAAATATTTATCTTATTATCTCTATTAGATCTCACTTTTGCAAGTGGCCGAGAAGGGATTGACAACCCCTTTATCGCGTTGGTTGCAAGGTTCTTATTTGTTTGTGTAGGCGCGAGGGACTCACGCGTGGTCTCCTACTGGATTGATACCTTGGCTCTCAAAAACTGAGGGAAATACATACGCTACTATGTTGCATCACCCTTTCCTCTTCGAGGGAAAACAACGCAAGCTCAAGAGGTAGCAAGAAGAATTTCTAGCGCCATTGCCAGGGAGATCTACGCAAAACTCACATACCAAGTACCCATCAAACTCTTATCCCTCGCATTACATTATTTGCCATTTGCCTCTCATTTTCCTCTCCCCCACTTCACCTTTGCTGTTTTATTTGCCTTTTTGTGTTCGCCTTTATGTTTGCTTGTGTTGCCATGTGCCTTCTATCAGCTTGCATCTTCGCTTGCTAAATTATGGATCCTCATCCACTTGCTAATCTTTTTAAGAGATCCAACTATGATGAACCAATTGCTAGTGAGTCGAGTGCACTAGATTATATTTATGAGGTTTTACTTGAAATTCGTGAATCTGAAAATTGTGATAAAGTGTCTACAGAGATTCACGATAGCTCCTTGAATAAAAAGCATGAGTGCAATGATGTTATTATAAATTCTATTAATGTCAATTGTGCTAATGATATGCAAAACCCTAAGCTTAGGGATGCTAGTATTGCTATGTCAACTACTTGTTGCAATGATCAAAATTGGGGTGATTCTTCTTATGATCTTAAAAAATTATTTAATCACCACGATGAATACGAGGTTGATAATATTTTTTGAAATAATATTGAAAGTGGGTTTGGAAGAGTGTCAACTTTAGATCCCGCATATTTGGAGAATGTTCAATCTTATGATTTTTTTATAAAAGTGGGTTTGGAGAGGTCATGACTTTAGTTAATGTTGATCCCACTATTTTGGAAGAGTGTCAATTTCGTATGCATTTGGATCGTGTTGACAATATGTTTTGTGATAGCTATATTGTTGAACTTGCTTATGATCCTACATGCAATTATTATGAGAGAGGAAAATATGGTTGTAGAAATCTTCATGTTACTAAATTGCCTCTCCTCATGATAAGATTGATCTTGTTTCTTTCTTCTTCCTTGCAAATGTTAGAACTTGCTTGTCTTGATAATTTGTTTTCCTATAAAATGCCTATGCATAGGAAGTATGTTAGACTTAGATGTGATTTTCACATGTTATATGATGCTCTTTTTGTGCTTCAATTCTTATCTTTCATGTGAGCATCATTGAATTCTCAAGCCTATCTTAATGGCTATAAATAAAGAGCTTGTTGGGAGGCAACCCAATTTTATTTTCTTTGCTTTTACTTATGTTTAGTAATAAATAATACATCTAGCTTCTGTATAGATGTGGTTTTGTGTTTTAATTAGTCTTTGTGCCAAGTAGAATCTTTGGGAAGACTTGGGTGAAGTCTTTGCGATATTGCTGTAAAAAAAAGAAACTTTTGCGCTCACGAGATTAACTACCATTTTTTTACTGGAGAGTGCTTTTAAGTTGATTCTTTTTGCAGATGATTAATAAAGAAATTCCTCACGTCCACCAATTTATTTCCGAATTTTTGGAGTTACAAGTATTTGAAAGTTACAAATTGCTACAGACTGTTCTGTTTTTGACAGATTCTGTTTTTCGTGCATTGTTTGCTTATTTTGATGAATCTATGAGTAGTATCGGGGGGTATGAATCATAAAGAAGTTGGAATAAAGTAGGTTTAACACCAATGTAAATAAATAACTAGTTCATTACAGTACCTTTGAGTGGTGGTTTGTTTTCTTATACTAACGAAGCTCACGAGATTTTTTGCTAAGTTTTGTGTTGTGAAATTTTCAAGTTTTTGGGTAAGGATTTGATAGACTATGGAACAAAGATTTGCAAGAGCCTAAGCTTGGGGATGCCCAAGGCACCCCAAGGTAAAATTCAAGGACAACCAAAAGCCTAAGCTTGGGGATGCCCCGGGAAGGCATCCCCTCTTTCGTCTTCATCTATCGGTAACTTTACTTGAGACTATATTTTTATTCACCACATGATATGTGTTTTGCTTGGAGCGTCATGTATGATTTGAGTCTTTGATTTTTAGTTTGCCACAATCATCCTTGGTGTACACACCTTTTGAGAGAGACACACATGAATCTGAATTTATTAGAATACTCTATGTGCTTCACTTATATCTTTTGAGCTAGATAGTTTTGCTCTAGTGCTTCACTTATATCTTTTTAGAGCACAGTGGTGGTTTTCTTTTATAGAAATTATTGATCTCTCATGCTTCACTTATATTATTTTGAGAGTCTCTTAGAACAGCATGGTAATTTGCTTTGGTTATAAAATTAGTCCTAATATGATAGGCATCCAAGATGAGTATAATAAAAACTTTCATATAAAGTGCATTGAATATTATGAGAAGTTTGATACTTGATGATTGTTTTGAGATATGAGGATGCTGATATTAGAGTCATGCTAGTAGAGTAGTTATGAATTTGAGAAATACTTGTGTTGAGGTTTGCAAGTTTCGTAGCATGCACGTATGGTAACCGTTGTGTGACAAATTCAACCAAAGTAATTAACTCTGGATCATATTCAACCAAAGTAATTGACTCAGGATCGACAGAGAAATCATAATCCTTATCAGAAATACAAATAGGGGAAGTAGCAAAAGCAGGGTCATATTTCATTCTAGCATTCAAAGACTTTTCTTTCAGCTTAGCTAACAGTTTCTAAGATCATATCTATCTTTGCAAGCAAAAAGGTCTCTGGCAGTTTCTTCATCCATAACATAACCCTCAAGCACATCAGGCAATTCATATCTTGGGGGAGAATCTTTATCATCACTTTCATCAATATTATTTCTTTCAATAATTTCATTCTCTCTAACCCTAGCAAGTTGTTCATCAAGAAATTCACCTAATGGCACGGTATTATCAAGCATAGAAGTAGTTTCATCATAAGCATCATGCATAGAAGAAGTGGCATCATCAATAACATGCAACATATCAGAATCAATAGCAGGTGTAGGTGTTGCAAATTTACTCATAACAGAGGGTGAATCAAGTGCAGAGCTAGATGGCAGTTCCTTACCTCCCCTCGTAGTTGAGGGAAAAATCTTGGTTCTTTCATCTTTCAAGTTCTTCATAGTGATCAACAGATATAAATCCCAAGTGACTCAAAGAATAGAGTTATGCTCCCTGGCAACGGCGCCAGAAAAAGGTCTTGATAACCCACAAGTATAGGGGATCGCAACAATTTTTGAGGGTAGAGTATTCAACCCAAATTTATTGATTCGACACAAGGGGAGCCAAAGAATATTCTCAAGTATTAGCAGTTGAGTTGTCAATTCTAGCACACCTAGAAGACTTAATATCTGCAGCAAAGTATTTAGTAGCAAAGTAGTATGGAAGTAACGGTAACGGTGGCAAAAGTAACAGTAGCAGTTTTTGTAGCAATCGTAACAGTGGCAACGAAAAAGTAACTAAGCAAAGATCAATATGTGAAAAGCTCATAGGCAATGGATCAATGATGGATAATTATGTCGGATGTGATTCCTCGTGCAACAGTTATAACATAGGGTGACACAGAACTAGCTCCAGTTCATCAATGTAATGTAGGCATGTATTCCGAATATAGTCATACGTGCTTATGGAAAAGAACTTGCATGACATCTTTTGTCCTACCCTCCTGTGGCAGCGGGTGTCGTGGTTCTAAGTCTGACAGTAGGAGTAGGGGGTACGTAGGAGGAGTCAAGGTCCTAGTTACGGTGAGATTGTACACAAGGCATTTACGAGTTCATGCCCTTCTCGGAGGAAGTAAAAGCCCTACGTCTCGGTGCCCGGAGGCGGTCGACTGGAATGTATATGTGTGTTCGAGTTACAGGGGTGCGAACCCTTGTACTGGAGGAGGGGTGGCTATATAGAGTGCGCCAGGACCCCAGCCGTCCCCATGTCACAAAGGGTTCAATGTACATAAAGGCAGGGCGTTACTGATAACGCCTGCAATAAAGGGTGATAAAGGCATTCATTACCACAGAATGAATGCAGGACCGTTGCTGTCTAGAGGTACCTTTGACCTTCGAGGGTCGAGTGTCCTTGCATGGTCGAGTGTGTTCATCTTTCCGAGTGGAGTTGAGTCGTCTGAGCGAGGTTATACAGTCGAGTGGAATGTACCCTTGGGCCATATCAGTCGACTGTTTTTGTTATCTTCGAGTTGTCTCTTGAGCTTTTGGGTAGTGACCTTGGGTGGGGTACTTGGGTCAGGCCTGCGACCCTACCCTAGGTCTATAGCATCATCAGTAGCCCCCGAATGGATTGAGGTTTGAATGGAGGAGAGTGTTGAAGTTGGCCTTGGTTCGAGCATGAAACCCCTAGGGAATCTTCTTTGAGTTTGTGGGCTAGGCTGACCTTCCAAGTTTGACTTGATCACCTTAATCGATTCAAGAACCACCGAGTGTACTTGCTTGTGTTGACCGTCGAGTGAACTTTTGCGCGCGGCACCGAGCGTCAGCGGGGCGCACAACTTTCGGCGTGATTGGCCGTTCTTTGGCCTCCGGATTTCGCGGGATTTGAAATTTGGGGGAGCACGCGGGACGGCCCGTTCCACATCAATCGGATCGGATACGCTCAGGACGCCTCAATCTCCGTGCCGCCTTTTTTGCCACGTATCGGGCGTGCGCCTGTTGCGGGATTTGACAGGATATCTTGGGGCCACCAGTCAGTCACTCGACCACCGCGCTATAAATAAGCACCGCAGCCGAGGCGAAAGCACTGTGCGCCCAATTCTCTGCCTCTTCTTCCTCCGCTCCTCCCCCGCGCCTCTGCTCCCCTCTTTCTGCCGCTCGGCCCGCACCGGCTCGCCCCCAGGGTAAGGACAAGACGGCGGATCTGGAGCGCTCGAAGAAAGCAATGGCGACGGGGAAGGGGAAGAGATCCAGCCGAGGGTCGTCGTCGAGGTCTGGACTCCCGCCTGGCTGGATCCAAGGGGACTGGATCAGGTCCACGATGACGCTGGAGGACATGGAGGAGCTGGTGGAGGAGGGCCTGATCGTCCGTGACTCCCGGAGGCTGGCGGAGGACGAGCTCGAGCCCCAGCCGCAGGAGGGCGAGTGTGTTCTCCTCACGACCCACGTCGACCGAGGTTTTTCCTTGCCTCCACACCCTTTCTTCCGCGGTTTTCTGGCTTTCTACGGCGCCCAGCTGCACCACTTCACTCCCAACACCATCACATACTTGGCCGCATTTGTTTTGATGTGCGAGAACTTCCTCGGGTGCCGACCGCACTGGGGCCTGTTTAAGCATATCTTCACTTGTCGCTCCCAAACTGTCAAGAAAGCGAACCCGAGTGACGAGAAGATGCATGTCATCCAGATGTGCGGTGGATTGGGCATCCAGACTAGGGATAGGAGCACTTTCCCTGCCATGGTCCTTCCTGAGTCGGTCCGGGGATGGCACTCGACTTTGTTTTATTGCAAGGACGTCCCGACTCCCGGTCAGTCGACTGGACTCCCTCTGTTTTCTTTAGATCGATTCGGCCAGCCACCGACGTTGCTTGTGAGTCGGGCCGAGAAGGTACAGGTGGACATGTTGGTGGAGCGGGTGGTTCAGCTGGTCCGCGACGGGGTCACTGGGATGGATCCGCTCGAGGTGTTCCTCAAGAGGAGGATCCAGCCTCTCCAAGCTCGGGACCATTCGATGTGGATGTACTCAGGCGTCGATGACATGTCTCGGATCCACCCAAAGGAAGCTGCCGCGAAGACGGTGGAACAGTGCCTGAAGTGCATGACGGGGAACAAGGACAATCCTCGGGGACCGGAAGGGTTCGCCCGTTCAACGCAGACCACCAACCAGACAAGGTTCGGCTTCAGTCTCCGAGTGGATTTTTTCTTGTTTGCAGACGTCTGATGAATCTCACTGGCGTATGATTATTCTTCCTTTCCGCAGATCTATACCGAAATGTATTTGGTGCCCAATGGCGAGCAGGTCCGGGAGGGGGAAGAAGGCATAGGCGAAGCTTCCGACTGGAAGTATGGCGAGGAGACGGGGGAGGAGAGCGAGGACTCCAGCAGCGGCGAGGAGGTCGAGTCACCTCCCCGCGTCGAGAAGCGCTCCAAGGAGAAGCACTACCCAGAAGCCATGCGTACCAGGGCGGGCGCTTCCAGCTCCCAGGTGCAGAAGCGAACTCACACGTCAACTCCAGATCCGATTGAGAAAGCGCCAAAGCAGCCCAAGGTCGCCGCTTCAAAACCCCGGAAGGCCTTGCCGAAGATCAAAGTGGACGCCCGATTGCCTCCACGTAAGTATTATTCTGCTTCATTCCTCTTCCATTTTGGAGACCATGTTTGCCTTTGTCGACTCACTTTCTGCGAAATTTTCAGGGCTGCTGCTTCTGCGACTTTGTTGGATGTTGATAAGGGTTGTGATGATGAGGAGACCGCAGACGCCGCCACGTCCCACCCAGGTGTGGATTCTTGACTATGCTTTGTCCTTTGTTATTTTGGATTGTCAGTCGAGTGAATTTCTTCTTGATCGTTTTCTGAAGGGCCACACAATATCATTGAACTTCCTGACGACAATAATGACGAGGAGGATCGCGCGGAGGTGTCTCGACGAGGCACAGGAAGGACGGGTCGGAAGGCGCCATCTGGCTCTAAGGCCCAGCAATAGGGGGACGTGGCTCGGACCACGGTCTCCTTTGTTGTTCCCCTGTCGACTGCCCGCCCCTCCGTGTCGACTGTTCCAGCTGCTGACCATGTGACTGCTCCGACTGCCCCACCATCCGTGCTTTTCGCCACCCACCACGTCCCAGAGGACCCCGTGAGTGCGGCCAAGGAGGCCGTTCATCAGGCGGGATTGATGATGGAGCGGACGAATGCGGCATATGAGGCTAGCATGCCTGCCTACAATGCTAGCTCGGCTCTCCGAACCAATGTCTAGGTTTGTCTTTTCTGGCTGACTTGTTGTGTCGTTGGGATCTTCGTTCTGAAAATTGCCGCTTTGTTCGTAAGATGATGTTACACCCACTGGGTGTTCTTTATTTTCTTGTAGCTTTAGCTCTTGCAATCCAATCAGTCTTGTGTCGATTGGACCAGTGGGGGCACGCTGAGTGCACCCACTGGGTGTAGTCCCCGAGGCCACGGTCGACTGAAGTTGGTCAGCTGTGGTCTTAGAATTTGTCTTGCTTATTTGTTTCGAACACTTCTCACTCGCGCAGGACTGATCCGGTCGAGTGAGAACGAGTGGGGGCACGCTTAGTGCACCCACTGGGTGTAGTCCCCGGGACCGTGGTAGACTACTGGTAGTCGGCTGCGTTCTAAGAACGAAATACATTTGTCTCCTTTTTTTTTTGAACTCGGTCAGGACTGATCCGGTCGAGTGATAACCAGTGGGGGCACGCTTAGTGCACCCACTGGGTGTAGTCCCCGAGGCTACTGTTGAGTATTTGACTCGGCTGTAGTCTTAGAATTCTGTCTTGTTTTGTTGGTGCAGAAATCTTGCGAGTTTGGAGCCAAATTCGCGGATCTTGAGAAGAAGCAGGTCCAACTCAATCTTGATCTGGAGCTGGCCAGGGAGCATTTGAAGAAATCTCAGGACGAAGCATCTGGTAATGAAAGTGCATATTCGGTTGACTGAATTCCAGTTAATGTGTCATGTGCATCCTTAAGTGCACCCATCTAGTGTTGTTCCTTGTAGATCAAATGAAGGCGGCTCTGGAGCAGAAGGACCTTGATCTGGCGGCAGCGCAGCAGAAGGCGCAGGAGAAAATTGAGCTCGCAGAACAGAAGCTGGCTTCGGTCGGCAAGCTTGAGGAAGAGATCGCCAGGCTGAAGGATTCCCTTGGTGCGGCCAACAAGGAGGTGACTCGACTGAAGAGGGCCAACATCGCTCTGGACGAGAAGTTTGGGGGCCTTTTCCAGAAGAACGAGTTGGAGGCTTATCTGGGCGACCTCACCAAGAAGTGGTACCTTGTGATTAAAGGTATGTTCTTTTTGCTCAACTGAATCAAGGCGGTCGACTCAGACTTTGTCCGTTAATTCATCATGTTTTCGCCTATGTAGAATTATGTCGCAACTTGGAGGAGGAGACTGGGAGGGTCGAGCCGGGTCTGGACCCTGCCAACTCTCTTGTCAAGGACGAAGTGGCTATGAACATCTTGAGACTGGAGTCTCGCCTCACCAGCGCCACGGGCTACCTCGGTCGGCTGAAGGCAGTGATGTCTCGGATCGACGCCGTGCTCTGGAGGGGGACGGTGCAAGAGAATGACCTCGAGTCTCTGATGACTCGACTCAATGAGATCCCCAGTCGAGTGCAGGAGTGGAAGAAATCATCTGCCCTTTGTGGAGCTGACGTTGCACTGTCTCTGGTTCGGGTGCACTGCAAGGAGGTGAAGGAGGAAAGGCTGGCTGCGCTCAAGGTTGCCAACATGAAGAAGCTCCAGTTCTAGTCGTTCATGGAGACTTTCCTAGAAGCCGCTACCCGTATTGCTGACGGGATTGACTAGGACGAGTTCGTTGCGACTGCAAGCCCTCCTCCCCTTGAGGAGTGAACAAACTTTGATACTTTGATTTAATTTGCCTCGGTATGCCGAGTGATTTTGTAATCATTAAACTCTCGCGGGTTGGATGCCTGAGTACTTCTGCCCGAATCTTACGGGGCTTTATCTGCACTTGATTTCTTTTGCGTCCGCTTGTTCGCTTTGCTTCCGACTCCCTTCGATCTTTTTTGAGTTCCGAGTCGACGTTGTGTTTGTGGTATAGCTCGGAGGACAGAGCCACGTTGTACTTGTGGCGGAGCTCGGAAGACAGAGCCACGTTGTACTTATGGCGTAGCTCGGAGGGTCGAGTCACGTTGTACTTGTGGTGTAGCTCGGAGGACAGAACCACGTCGTAACTTAGGCGACTACGGGGTTGCAGCTAAGTCCCCGAGTGAGAGGGTTGCTCTTCACTCGGAGCGGTTTCTGTAACTTAGGTGATCACGGGGTCGCAGCTAAGCCCCCGAGTGAGAGGGTTGCTCTTCACTCGGAGTGATTTTTGTAACTTAGGCGACTACTGGGTCACAGCTAAGCCCCGGAGTGAGAGGGTTGCTCTTCACTCAGAGTGGTTTTTGAAACTTAGGCGATTACGGGGTCGCAGCTAAGCCCCCGAGTGAGAGGGTTGCTCCTCACTCGGAGTGGTTTTTGTAACTTACGCGATTACGGGGTCGCAGCT
>LR738710.1:129299563-129360552 GCA_902687465.1 Secale cereale | reverse complement strand
CCCCCTATATAAAGAGAGGCAGAGGGAGGGCAGCCACACACGTTCGTGCCTCGGCGCTGCCCTCCCTCCACCGTAGAGATCTTCGTCCTTCCCGCAGTGCTTGGCGAAGCCCTGCTGGAATCCTCCACCACCATCTCCACCACGCCGTCGTGCTGCCGGTGTCTCCATCAACCTCTCCTTCCCCCTTGCTGGATCAAGAAGGAGGAGACGTCCCCGAGCTGTACGTGTGAAGAACGCGGAGGCACCGTTGCTTCGGTGCTAGGATCTTCGGCGATCTGAATCGCGGCGAGTACGACTCCATCAACCGCGTTCTTGAACGCTTCCGCTTAGCGATCTACAAGGGTATGTGGATCCAACTCTCCCCTCGTAGATGCATCTCCTAGATTGATCTTGGTGAGCGTAGGAAAAAATTTTGTTTCCCATGCAACGTTCTCCAACAGTGGCATCATGAGCTAGGTTCTTGCGTAGATGCTTTTACGAGTAGAACACAAAAGGGTTTGTGGGCGTTGATGTTTAGATTGCTTCCCTCCTTAGTCTTTCTTGATTCAGCGGTATTATGGGATGAAGCGGCCCGGACCAACTTTACATGTCCACGTACATGAGACCGGTTCCATCGACAGACATGTGACTTTTGTTGCATAAGATGGCTGGCGGGTGTCTGTCTCTCCTATCTTAGTTGAATCGGAATAGACAAAGGCGGTCCTTGTAGAAGGTTAAATAGCAACTTAAATATCACCGTTGTGGTTTTGCGTAGGTAAGAAGCGTTCTTGCTAGATACCCATAGCAGCCACGTAAAACATGCAACAACAAATTAGAGGACGTCTAACTTGTTTTTGCAGGGTATGTATGTGATATGATATGGCCAATGACATGATGAGATATATTAGATGTATGAGATGATCATGTTGTAATAGTTAATATCGACTTGCATGTCGATGTATACGGCAACCGGCAGGAGCCATAGGGTTGTCTTTAATTTTTGTATGACCTGCGTGTCAATCATTAAGCGCTATGTAATGCTTTACTTTATTGCTAAACGGTAGCAATAGTAGTAAGAGCATGGTGGGCGCGCGACAACCCCGATGGCGACACGATGATGGAGATCATGATGATGGGGATCATGGTGTCACGCCGGTGACGATGGAGATCATGCCGGTGCTTTGGAGATGGAGATCAAAAGCACGAGTTGATGGCCATATCATGTCACTTATGATTTGCATGTGATGTTAATCCTTTTATGCATCTTATTTTGCTTAGGACGACGGTAGCATTATAAGATGATCCCTCACTAAAATTTCAAGATAAAATTGTGTTCCCCCCGAGTGTGCGCCGTTGCGAAGGTTCGTCGTTTCGAAGCACCACGTGATGATCGGGTGTGATAGACTCTACGTTCGCATACAACGGGTGCAAGCCAGTTTTGCACATGCAGAACACTCGGGTTAGACTTGACGAGCCTAGCATGTACAGACATGGCCTCGGAACACGGAAGACCGAACGGTCGAGCATGAGTCATATAGTAGATATGATCAACATGTAGATGTTCACCATTGACACCACCTCATCTCACGTGATGATCGGACTTGGGTTGGTGGATCTGGATCATGTCACGCTCGAATGACCAGAGGGATGTCAATTTGAGTGGGAGTTATAAGTAATTTGATTAGTTAAAACTCACTTATCATGAACAATAGTCTAAGATGTCTTTGCAAATCTTTTGTTGTAGATGGCTCGCGCAGTAGCTCCCCTGAATTTTAATGCGTTCCTAGAGAAAGCTAAACTGAAAGATGATGGGAGCAACTTTGTGGACTGGCTCCGCAATCTGAGGATCATCCTCACAGCTGCCCAAAAGGTTTATGTCCTAAGTGCACCGCTAGGTGAACCCCCCGCTCCGGCCTCTGTGGACGTTATGAACGCCTGGCAGACTCGCTCGGATGACTACTCAGTTGTGCAGTGTGCCATGTTGTATAGCTTGGAAGGAGGACTTCAAAGGCGTTTTGAACGTCATGGAGCATATGAGATGTTCCAGGAGTTGAAGTTCATCTTTGAAAAGAATGCTAAGATCGAGAGGTATGAGACCACCGATAAATTCTTTGCTTGCAAGATGGAGGAGAATTCGTCTGTCAGTGAGCACTTACTGAAGATGTCTGGGTACTATACCCGCATAGCTGATCTGGGACTTGTGTTCCCGGAGGAGGCTATCATTGACAGAATTCTCCAGTCACTCCCACCTAGCTACAAGAGCTTCGTGCAGCAGTATAACATGCAAGGGATGAACAAGTCCATCGCCGAGCTGTTTTCAATGCTGAAAGTCGCTGAGGCAGACATCCAGAAGGAGTATCAAGTGTTGATGGTCAATAAAACTACCAGTTTCAAGAAAAATGGCAAGGGCAAGAAGGGTAACTCTAAGAAGGGTGGCAAGGCAGTTGCTCATCCAGTGAAGAAACCCAAGGCTGGGCCTAAGCCAGAGACTGAGTGTTTCTATTGCAAGGGGAACGGCCACTGGAAGCGGAACTGCCCCAAGTATCTGGCAGACAAGAAGGGGGCCAACAACAACAACAAGCAAGGTATATATGATATACATGTTATTGATGTGTACCTTACCAACTCTCGTTGTAGTGCCTGGGTATTTGATACCGGTTCGGTTGCTCACATTTGCAACTCTAAACAGGAACTACGGAATAAACGGAGGCTGGCGAAGGACGAAGTGACGATGCGCGTGGGGAATGGTTCCAAGGTTGATGTGATCGCCGTCGGCACGCTCGCTCTTCGATTACCATCGGGATTAGTTATGAACCTGAATAATTGTTATTTAGTGCCTGCGTTGAGCATGAACATTATATCTGGATCTTGTTTATTGCGAGACGGATACTCATTTAAATCAGAGAATAAAGGTTGTTCTATTTATATGGGTAATATCTTTTATGGTCATGCACCCGAAGTTAGGGGTTTATTCTTATTGACTCTCGATAGTGATGATACACATGTTCATAACATTGATGCCAAAAGATGTAGAGTTGATGATGATAGTACCACTTTCTTGTGGCACTGCCGTCTGGGTCATATCGGCGTGAAACGCATGAGGAAGCTCCATGCTGATGGACTTTTGGAGTCTCTTGATTTTGAATCACTTGACACATGCGAGCCGTGCCTCATGGGCAAGATGACTAAGACCCCGTTTTCAGGAAAAATGGAACGGGCAAGTGACTTATTGGAAATCATACATACTGATGTGTGTGGCCCGATGAGTGTCACGGCGCGCGGTGGATATCGTTATTTTCTCACCTTCACTGACGACTTAAGTAGATATGGGTATATTTACTTGATGAAGCATAAGTCTGAAACGTTTGAAAAGTTCAAGCAATTTCAGAGTGAAGTTGAGAATCATCGTAACAAGAAGATCAAGTTCCTACGATCAGATCGAGGGGGAGAGTATCTGAGTTATGAGTTTGGCAATCACTTAAGAAAATGTGGAATTGTTTCACAGTTGACGCCACCTGGAACACCACAGCGTAATGGTGTGTCCGAACGTCGTAATCGAACCCTATTAGATATGGTGCGTTCTATGATGTCTCTTGCCGATTTGCCACTATCGTTCTGGGGATATGCGTTAGAGACAGCTGCATTCACTTTAAATAGGGCTCCATCTAAGTCCGTTGAGACAACACCATATGAACTATGGTTTGGTAAGAAACCTAAGTTGTCTTTTCTCAAAGTTTGGGGTTGCGATGCTTATGTCAAAAGGCTTCAGCCAGAAAAGCTCGAACCCAAAGCGGACAAATGTGTCTTCATAGGATACCCAAAAGAGACAGTTGGGTACACCTTCTATCTCAGATCCGAGGGCAAAGTGTTTGTCGCTAAGAACGGGTCCTTTCTCGAGAAAGAGTTTCTCTCGAAAGAATTGAGTGGGAGGAAGGTAGAACTTGATGAGGTTATTGAACCTCTGCTTCAACCAGATAGTAGCGCAGCACAGAAAGATGTTTTTGTGGAGCCTGCAGCGATTGAAGAGGAAGCCAATGATGATGATCAAGAAGCTTCTAATCAAGTTACTACCGAACCTCGTAGGTCGACAAGGGTACGCACTGCACCTGAGTGGTATGGTAACCCTGTCTTGGAGGCCATGTTGTTGGACAACAGTGAACCTACGAGCTATGGAGAAGCGATGGTGGGCCCGGATTCCGACAAATGGTTAGAGGCCATGAAATCCGAGATGGGATCCATGTATGAAAACAAAGTATGGACTTTGGAAGTATTACCTGAAGGGCGGAAGGCCATTCAGAATAAATGGATTTTTAAGAGGAAGACGGACGCTGACGGCAATGTCACCGTGTATAAAGCTCGACTTGTGGCAAAGGGTTTTTCACAAGTTCAAGGAATTGACTACGATGAGACTTTCTCACCCGTAGCGATGCTTAAATCCGTCCGAATCATGTTAGCAATAGCTGCATATTTCGATTATGAAATTTGGCAGATGGATGTCAAAACAGCGTTCCTTAACGGTTTTCTTAAGGAAGAGTTGTATATGATACAACCGGAAGGTTTTGTCGATCCAGAGAATGCTGACAAAGTTTGCAAACTCCAGCGTTCCATTTATGGGCTGGTGCAAGCATCTCGGAGTTGGAATCTTCGCTTTGATGAGGTGATCAAAGCGTTTGGGTTTGTACAAGTTTACGGAGAAGCTTGTATTTACAAGAAAGTGAGTGGTAGCTCTATAGCGTTTCTAATATTATATGTGGATGACATATTGCTGATTGGAAACAATATAGAATTTTTGGATAGCGTGAAGGGGTATTTGAACAAGAGTTTTTCGATGAAGGATCTCGGTGAAGCTGCTTTCATATTGGGCATCAAGATCTATAGAGATAGATCAAGACGCTTGATAGGACTTTCACAAAGTACATACCTTGATAAAGTTTTGAAGAAGTTCAAAATGGATCAATCCAAGAAGGGGTTCTTGCCGGTATTGCAAGGTACAAAGTTGAGTAAGACTCAATGCCCAGTGACTGCGGAAGATAGAGAAAAGATGAGTGTCGTCCCCTATGCTTCAGCCATAGGCTCTATCATGTATGCAATGCTGTGCACAAGACCAGATGTCAGCCTTGCCATAAGTATGGCCGGAAGGTTTCAAAGTAATCCTGGTATGGATCACTGGACAGCGGTCAAGAATATCCTAAAGTACCTGAAAAGGACTAAGGAAATGTTTCTCGTTTATGGAGGAGATCAAGAGCTCGTCGTAAAGGGTTACGTCGATGCAAGCTTTGACACTGATCCGGATGACTCTAAGTCTCAAACCGGATACGTATATATTCTCAACGGGGGAGCGGTAAGCTGGTGCAGTTCCAAGCAAAGCGTGGTAGCCGATTCTACATGCGAAGCGGAGTACATAGCTGCCTCGGAGGCGGCAAAGGAAGGTGTCTGGATGAAGGAGTTCATGACAGATCTTGGAGTTGTGCCTAGTGCACTAAACCCAATGACTCTGTTTTGTGACAACACTGGTGCCATTGCTCTAGCCAAGGAACCAAGGTTTCACAAGAGGACCAGACACATAAAGCGACGCTTCAATTCCATCCGCGATTCAGTCAAGGAGGAGGACATAAGCATTTGCAAAGTACACACGGATTTGAATGTTGCAGATCCGTTGACTAAGCCTCTCCCACGGGCTAAGCATGATCAACACCAAGACTCTATGGGTGTTAGATTCATTACCTTGTAATGCTAGATTATTGACTCTAGTGCAAGTGGGAGACTGTTGGAAATATGCCCTAGAGGCAATAATAAAAGAGTTATTATTATATTTCCTTGTTCATGATAATCGTTTATTATCCATGCTATAACTGTATTGATTGGAAACTCAAATACATGTGTGGATAAATAAGACAAACTTTGTGTCCCTAGTAAGCCTCTTCAGGACTAGCTCGTTGATCAAAGATGACCGCGGTTTCCAGGTCATAGACATGAGTTGTCATTTGATAACGGGATCACATCATTAGGAGAATGATGTGATGGACGAGACCCAAACGTTAAACATAGCTTTTGATCGTATCAGTTATCGCTATAGTTTTCTGCATGTCAAGTATAAGTTCCTATGACCATGAGATCATGTAACTCACTGACATCGTAGGAGTGCTTTGTGTGTGCCAAACGTCGCAACGTAACTGGGTGACTATAAAGGTACTCTACAGGTATCTCCGAAGGTGTCTGTTGAGCTGACATGGATCGAGACTGGGATTTGTCACTCCGTGTGACGGAGAGGTATCTCCGGGCCCACTCGGTAATACATCATCTCAATGAGCTCAAAGTGACTAAGTAGTTAGTCACGGGATTATGTATTACGGTAACGAGTAAAGAGACTTGCCGGTAACGAGATTGAACTAGGTATAGAGATACCGACGATCGAATCTCGGGCAAGTAACATACCGACGAGACAAAGGGAACTGTATACGGGATTGCCTGAATCCTTGACATCGTGGTTCATCCGATGAGATCATCGAGGAACGTGTGGGAACCAATATGGGTATCCAGATCCCGCTATTGGTTATTGACCTGGGAGTGTCTCGGTCATGTCTGCATGGTTTCCGAACCCGCAGGGTCTACACACTTAAGGTTCGGTGACGCTAGGGTTGTTAGTGAGAACAGTGCATGGTTGCCGAAGGTTGTTCGGAGTCCCGGATGAGATCCCGGACGTGACGAGGGTCTCCGGAATGGTCCGGGGACGAAGATTGATATATAGGATGAGAGTGATCGGAGTCCGGAAGTGTTTCGGGGAGTATCGGGGAGTCGTCGGATGACCGAAAGGGGTTTCGGGGGTCCCGGAAAGTGTTACGGGCCTCATGGGCCACAAGTGGGAGACGCAACAGCCCTCATAGGGCTGTGCGCCCCCCCTAGGGCCCTCACCACCTGCGCCAAGGGGCTGGGCCCCCCCTAGGGCTGCCGCACCCCTAGTCTTGGGGGGCAAGGCGCCTGGGGGGGGGAACCCTAGCCCTGGCCGCAGCCCTGGCCGCCGCCCCCCCCATCTCCCCTTGGCCGCCGCCCCTAGGGGTAAACCCTAGGGCGCCCCCTCCCCTCTACTCCCCCTATATAAAGAGAGGCAGAGGGAGGGCAGCCACACACGTTCGTGCCTCGGCGCTGCCCTCCCTCCACCGTAGAGATCTTCGTCCTTCCCGCAGTGCTTGGCGAAGCCCTGCTGGAATCCTCCACCACCATCTCCACCACGCCGTCGTGCTGCCGGTGTCTCCATCAACCTCTCCTTCCCCCTTGCTGGATCAAGAAGGAGGAGACGTCCCCGAGCTGTACGTGTGAAGAACGCGGAGGCACCGTTGCTTCGGTGCTAGGATCTTCGGCGATCTGAATCGCGGCGAGTACGACTCCATCAACCGCGTTCTTGAACGCTTCCGCTTAGCGATCTACAAGGGTATGTGGATCCAACTCTCCCCTCGTAGATGCATCTCCTAGATTGATCTTGGTGAGCGTAGGAAAAATTTTTGTTTCCCATGCAACGTTCCCCAACACCATCTGCTCGTCAGCAATTTTCGAGCCTTTCTAGAAGCACTCTTCTGCCTTCTGCCGATTCCCTATGACGGTTATCACGCCGTTGGGCCCCGACATCTTCAATTTGAGGTACACATAACACGTTCGAGCCATGAAACGGGCGTAGGCGGGCCTACCCAAAATGGCATGATAGGCGCTGTGGAAGTCCACCACCTCAAACGTCAGCTTTTCTTTGCGGAAATTCTTCCAATCGCCGAAAACCACATCGAGTGAGATTTGACCAAGTGAGTCGGCTTTCTTTCCGAGGATGACCCCGTGAAATCTCATGTTACTCTCACTTAGCTTGGACATCGGAATGCCCATCCCATGGACGGTTTCAGCATACAGAATGTTCCTACCACCGCCGCCATCCATCAGAACCTTGGTCAAATTAGTGCCCTTGACAACTAGGTCGACCACCTATGCTTGCCACCCAGGGGTTGCAATGTGCGCGGGGTGGTCGGACTGGTCGAATGTGATGGGAGTCTTGGACCATTTTCAGGTATGTCGTTGTTGCCGGAGCAACCATGTTGACTTCTCTATTGATAACTTTTAGTCGGCTTTTGCTTTCGACGTCAGCAAAAATCACCAGGGTGGAGTTGATCTGGGGTTAACCTCCATCCCCCTCTTTGTCTTCGGTCTCCTTTGATTCCTTTTCTTCCTCAGTCGGCTGATCTTTCTGGAAATTCTCGATCAGGAGCCGGCACTGTCGAGTGGTGTGCTTGGGATAAAACAAGTTCACATCTTCATCTTTCTTCGTGTGGATAGGACACAACAGGTCGAGCATGTCATTTCATGCTTGATCTTTCACTTTCTTGGGGACCCAAGGGCCCTTAGGCTTTCCTTTGCCTTTCCTTTGGTTAACGACCGTAACTTCGCCTTGAACTGCCGGTTCTGCCTTGCGCTTCGGCTTCCGATTGGAATTCTGGTCATCTTGGCCGACTGGTTTCTTGCCGCTGCGGAGTCGATCGGCTTATTCTCCATTGGCATACCGACTGGCTAATTCCATCATCCGGGACAGGGACATATCTCCCGTTTGACCGAACTTCAGGTTCAGCTCTCTGTACCGTACGCCCTCCTTGAAAGCGCAGACTGCTTGATGCTCGGATACGTTTTCCACTGTGTGATGCAAGGTGGTCCACCTTTGGATGTAATCTCTCAGGGTTTCATTCAGCTTCTGTACGCAATGTTGCAACTCCGCCAGCCCTGCGGGTCGTTTGCACGTGCCTTCGAAGGTCCTGATAAACACTCGGGCTAGCTCTTCCCAACTGTAAATGCTACCAGGGGCCAACTGATTTAGCCACACCCGGGCCGAGCCACCTAACATCAGGGGGAGCTGCTTCATGGCCACGTCATCATTGCCGCCACCGATCTGCACGGCCACTCGGTAATCCTCGAGCCAGGTGTCCGGCTTTGACTCGCCGGTGAACTTACTCACTCCCGCCGCCAATCTGATGTTGGGGGGGGGGGGTCTCAGCAGCCCTGATAGCACTGCTAAAGCATTCGGTCCCAGAGACAGACGCTCGGCTTCCACTCGGACGATCTCTGCCTTGCTCTTCTCTGTACGCTCGCTTCCTGTCGACCAGGCCATGCACAAGAATAGATCTTGCATCAAAGCCAGGCCTTTTGGGATCTGGGGGAATCCTCCGCTCGTCGTCCTGCAAGCGCCTGCCTTCGTGTCGCCTGGGCGAGTATGCTCTGCTTCCCGGAGGAGGCGTAGGCACTCGGCGGCGATCGTTGTGATCGGGTCGACGATCATACTACTCATCATTCCGACCCAGATGTCGATCTTGATGGGGCCCACGGTCTTCACGCCTAGGGGGCGATCTTGGGCTCTGAGCAGACCAGACGGTGTCTGTCGCCACTGATCTACTGTGAATCCTGTTACGCGACTGAGAGACAGCCGCGTTCTGCTCTCCTGCCGTCCGGAGCAGTGCTCGGATCTGCTGCAAGCCTCTCCCAGCCTCCGACTGAGACGGCTGGATAGAATCTACGATGCGGGTCGCAGCTTCGAGGTTCTGGATAGGTGTTCGGAACACCTGAGTTTCACGCGAGAACGATTGCCGCGGTCGTCGACTGGATTCGGGAATCAGTCGGCAGGCTCTTTCGTCGAGTGAACGCTGGATATTTTCCAGTCGTGCGCGCTCAGCCACAGTGGCTAGGCGCATGGCTTCCAGGGCCCGAGCCTCTGGAGTATCTCCCATGATAGGGGTGTAAAGTGCATATTCGTTGCGGCGGCAGAGCTCATCCCTCTGCTCGGCAGTGAGGGGTTGGGGAATATACCCATCGTGGTCATACGACTGACCATTGGCGCTGCCGCCGTCTCTGCCGTGAGGGTACCCCGGTGGACTGCGACGTGATTCAACCATGAGGACTTCAGCCGCGGGGTCGCTGCTCCTGCACTCGGAAAGCGAGTCTGCGGACATAGTCGACGGATCGACCGGCCCATAGTGGTATTCGTCAGGCTCGATGGCCGCAACTTGAAGGGTGGCCGTCTGGTGAGCCACCGCGTGCTTCACCCACCGTTGGAGCCACGACCGACCGAATCGCTTGCGACGGTGTCCAGCGGGGATAACAGGCGATGAAGGAGCTGGCGGATACTGAGTCGATGGCTGCCAGAGAAGGACACCGCAGGCGCTGGCACGGAAGTGCGCGGCTCCGCAGACGGGCAGCGCCTCGACGTCGAGAGGGGCCTCCTGGAGCCAAGCGGAGTCGTCGGCGACGAAGACGAGTGTGCCGAGACGGATCTCACGGCCCAGCGCCAAACCACCGCCGGAAACCATGATGAAGGAGGTTGGAGAAAAAAGCGTGCAACTTCACCGAAAGTCGCTAAGACACCTGCCCCACGATGGGCGCCAACTGTCGTGGTTCTAAGTCTAACAGTATGAGTAGGGGTACATAGGAGGAGGCATGGTCCTAGCTGCGGTGAGATTGTACACAAGGCATTAACGAGTTCAAGCCCTTCTCGGAGGAAGTAAAAGCCCTACATGTCGGTGCCCGGAGGCGATCGACTGGAATGTCTATGTGTGTTTGAGTTTCAGGGGGTGCGAACCCTTGTACTGGAGGAGGGGTGGCTTATATAGAGTGCGCCAGGCGTAGCACAGCGGCACGCACAGCTAGCAGCAGAGAGCGCGGGGGGAGGGGAGAAGAGGCGTGGCGGGGCGCGTGGCCAGGGTACGGGGGACGCGCAGGCGGCGACGGGCGAGGCGGAACAGTACGAGCGTGGGGCGTGCGGGCGACGACGACAACACGACGACCGGAGGAGAGGGAGCTCAGGGGTGTAGGATCTGGGACAGTGGGGGTCGAGGAGGACGACATTGGCGATGGCGGAGTGGTCTGGCGAGGGGCGTCGGCGTGGTGGCGACGGGAATCGGCGGCGGCGTTCGTGCCCCAATCCAGATCGGATCGAGTGGGGGGAGAGGGAGAGGGCGAACGAGTGCGGGTAGGGTGTCGGTTAGGGCTTAGGGGAGTGGGGGAGGCCTATGTAGGCCAGAGGCGTGGGCCGGCCTGGCTGGGCAATGGCCCAGTTGGGCCAAGGGGTCAAGTGGGGGAGGAGGTTTCCCTTTTCCTTTTTATTTTTGTTTTGTAGTTTTCTTTTTCTTTTATTTACTTTTCCTTTTCTGTTTTATTTAGTTTTAGATTATTTAGACATTTTCTAAAAGTGCATTTTCTTCACCATAATTACCTATGCAACTTTTGGCACTGACCAAACATTTTTGTTTTAACTTTTAAAAACTTTAGTTGTTTGTCATTAATTCATTTTTGAATTTGGAACGTTTTGAACAAATACATGATTAGCAACAGTAACGGAGGTGACATGGCATCATTAGCATAGGTTCATTGTAGCTTAATTATCCGGGCGTTAGACTCTCCACATAAGCAAAATTCTTCTCATTCATAGTAGTGGGAGGAGCAAATTCAACGAAATAACTATCATATGGCACTTGATTGGCATAATCAATTTGAGCAATAAAATCATGATGACAAGTTTCATGGTTATCATTATTCTTTATAGCATACATGTCATCACAATAATCATCATAAATAAGAGGCATGCTTTCATCATAATAAATTTGCTCATCAAAACTTGGGGGACTAAAAATATCATCTTCATCAAACATAGCATCCCCAACCTTTTAGCTTTGCATATCATTAGAATCGTGGATATTCAAAGAATTCATAGTAACAACATTGCAATCATGCTCATCATTTAATTATTTAGTGCCAAACATTCTATTGATTTCTTCTTCTAATAATTGAGCACAATTTTTCTTCCCATCATTTTCACGAAAGACATTAAAAAGATGAAGCATATGAGGCAACCTCAATTCCATTTTTTTGCAGTTTTCTTTTTATAGACTAAACTAGTGATAGAACAAGAAACTAAAAGATTCAATCGCAAGATCTAAAGATATACCATCAAGCACTCACCTCCCCAGCAACGGCGCCAGAAAAGAGCTTCGTTTGACGGGATGTGAGTGCCGCTTACCTAGCCTCCCCGGCAACGACGCCAGAAAAGAGCTTGATGTCTACTACACAACCTTCTTCTTGTAGACTCATGTTGGGCCTCCAAGCGCAGAGTTTTGTAGGACAGTAGCAATTTTCCCTCAAGTGGATGACCTAAGGTTTATCAATCCGTGGGAGGCGTAGGATGAACATGGTCTCTCTCAAACAACCCTGCAACCAAATAACAAAGAGTCTCTTGTGTCCCCAACACACCCAATACAATGGTAAATTATATGGGTGCACTAGTTTGGCGAAGAGATGGTGGTACAAGTGTAATATGGATGTTACATATAAGTTTTTGTAATATAAAAATATAAAAACAGCAAGGTAACTAATAGGAAACGTGAGCATAAACGGTATTGCAATGTGTGAAAACAAGGCCTAGGGTTCATACTTTTACTAGTGTAAGTTCTCTCAACAATGATAACATAATTGGATCATATAACAATCCATCAACATGGAACAAAGAGTCACTCCAAAGTCATTAATAGCGGAGAACAAACGAAGAGATTATTGTAGGGTACGAAACCACGTCAAACTTATTCTTTCTGATCGATCTATTGGGCTATTCCTATAAGTGGCGCAAACAACCCTAGAGTTCATACTAAAATAACACCTCAAGACACACATCAACCAAAACCCTAATGTCACCTAGATACTCCATTGTCACCACAAGTATCCGCGGGTTTGATTATACGATATGTATCACACAATCTCAGATTCATCTATTCAAGCCAACACAAAGAACTTCAAAGAGTGCCCAAAGTTTCTACCGGAGAGTCAAGACAAAAACGTGTGCCAACCCCTATGCATAAGTTCACAAGGTCACTGAAACCGCAAGTTGATCACCAAAACATACATCAAGTGGATCATGTGAATATCCCATTGTCACCACAGATAATCACATGCAAGACATACATCAAGTGTTCTCAAATCCTAAGACTCAATCCGATAAGATAACTTCAAAGGGAAAATTCAATCCATTACAAGAAGGTAGAGGGGGAGAAACACAGGCCCATCCAAGAGGGTGTGCCAGCTGTGCGACGACACAGGGCCCCCAAAATTGTGGGTGCCCTCATCCCAGAAAAAATAGGTGGAAACTGCCCTGGTTCTGTTTGCTAGCTGTGGAAAACGCTGGTGGCTGGAGTTCATACGGGCAAAATCTTCATCGATAAATCAAGCCAAGCAAGCTAGGCTGCGGGCTCAACACATGGAAGATCAAGTGGGTGTGGCCCATCTAGCACGCTGATATGCAGTTTGTGTATGAGGTGAGGCAATCAGGGGGTGTTTGTTTCCAGGGACTTTTTGGTGTAGGGACTAGAAAAAGTCCCTCTTAGAGACTTTTTAACCAAACAGGAGGGACTACTAGGGACTAAAAGTTACTTTTTGGGACTAAATGAAGAAGCTCTCAAGGAGAGTCTTTTTTGGGACTTTTCCAGCAATGCCCTCACTGCACCCATTGCCCCGCTGCCCCATGGTGTTGTTTAATAGGGGTAACATGGTCTTTTACATGTCATTTAATAACTTTTAGGGAGGGACTAGAGACTTTTTATTCCCTGGAAACAAACAGGGAGGGACTTTTTAAGGACTAGGGACTTTTTAGTTGGGACTAGGAAAAGTCCTAGGACATATGAACCAAATAGGGCCTCAATCGGTCGATCTCTAGGTCTTCTCGGACGTACGTCTGACCGCATCTTCTACTGTCGCCGCGGCTTGGCCGGTCCGCCGGGTGCCCAGCCGCCCAGATTGTTTTAGAAAATTGTCGTTCATGTCATCGCCTCACAAGAGTAGAGGAACAACAAGGTGCGGAAAGCCAATCGCCAATCTCCCTCCTTTATATACTTCTAGATTTCAATTCAGTATTGGAACCAGAATAGAGATTGCAATTTTCCAAAATTAAGTTACAAGACTATTTAATATGCTACTAAATGATTTTTTTTGGCAATGGAGAACCGTCGTATTTTGTCCCGTTGATCATATTTATTTGTACTTTCATGTTTTTTATAAGTCAACTGTATATAAATTTCCTGCAAAAACCAACATTACATATTTAACTTCTATTTGAGGTGAAACATTTTACTTTAGTATTGAGAAATTTCAAAATTTTATGAAATAACATGTACTATTTAAGTTATATAATTGGACAGCAGTATACTTCGGTTATTAATATATATAAATTATTCAAAATTTAGGGCCTTCATTTTTAGGTTTCGCACCGGGGCCTCATTTCTGGAGACGGCCCTGGAGAAACATCATAAGATCCAACTATAATAGCAAAGCTCACGGTACATCAAGATCATGACAAATCAAGAACACCAGAGAGAGAGAGAGAGAGAGAGAGATCAAACACATAGCTACTGGTACATACCCTCAGCCCCGAGGGTGAACTACTCCCTCCTCGTCATGGCGAGCGCCGGGATGATGGAGATGGCCATCGGTGATGGTTTACCCCTCCGGTAGGGTGCCGGAACGGGCTCCCGATTGGTTTTTCGTGGCTACAGAGGCTTGCGGCGGCGGAACTCCCGATCTAGGTTTATTTTCGAGGTTTTCCCTATTTATAAGAATTTTTGGCGTTGGGGACAAATCAGGGGGACCCACGAGGCGCCGACAAGGACGGGGAGCCTCCACCCTTTTGGTGTCCTCCTGGCTCTTCTGGTCCATCTCCGGCACTCCGTGGGCTTCTTTTGGTCCATAAAAAGTCACCGTAAATTTTTAGGTCAATTGGACTCCATTTGATGTTCCTTTTCTGCGAAACTCAAAAAACAAGGAAAAACATTAACTGGCACTGGGCTCTAGGTTAATAGGTTAGTCCCAAAAATCATATAAAATAGCATATTAATGCATATAAAACATTCAAAAAAGATAATATAATAGCATGGAACAATCAAAAATTATAGATACGTTGGAGACATATCAGCTTCCCACTTGCCCTTAGAACCGGAGCCAGCCATGGTCGGATCGAGGAAATTATGGAAAGTTTCTGGAGAAAGGATGGATGTGGGCGCTCGAGCTCAAGAGATTGGGAAGGCGGCGACAATGGAGGAAGTGAGAGCGTATGGAGAACTTGGTGACTGCTCCTTTTTTATAAGATGTTGTAAGCCCATGGTTCCCTTTACCGCGCCGCAAACCTCGCCACTTCCCAGTATAGTCATGCCGTTATGCGCGCGTGGGATAGCACAGATCATTGATCATATCCCTTAAAAACAAGGCATGATCTCCATACTGATGGGACGTGCTAATGGAGCAACTGCCTCGAACCATGAATCAAGTTTTCATAACTACTCGGTGGTTGTGACTGGTTGTGACCTTTAGCCAAAAGTTGTCAGGCAAGGGCACTATTTACACTGGGGTGACTGGCCTTCGGGGTTAAGTTACATAAGCATGTGACGTCGCTTAGCGGGCGTATGGCCGGAGATTATTAAAAATAACCTTTGACGGAAGGAACTGGTCTACAAAGTCGATAATTCTTCGTATACACCTCGGCTTCAAAGACTAGTTTGGGGGCCACTGAGGGTGTCCTAGACTAAGGGGTCCTCGGACTGCCGGCCTGTCTCTTATGGGCCGGGCAAGTGGGTCGATCTTAATACCGTCAAGGGAAGGCCGAGCTACAGATGATCTCATGCTCCAAAAGGAAGGCCCCCAAGACTTCTCATGTACTCCAAGACAAGATAATGTCGTATGCGTATTTATCCCCTGATGACAACCGACCATGTGTAACCCTAGGTACCCCTGATGTCTATACAAACTAGAGCATTCAGTCCGTAGAGGCCAGAACCATCATCCTACTCATCTAGGGTTTAATTTATCCGATCTCGTGGTAGATCAACTGTCAGGACCGGGTTTTCGGGTTATCAATTTCCCAAAAATGGCCCTTGTGCTCACCAGCCCCAGGATTACTATTAGCTGATGAGGCACCAACTTGATATAGAAATTCCAAGCAAATACCAAATATGTAGTACAAGACCATTCTGGTCTATGAGTACAACAGATGGTTTCTAGTGGCTGATGGCGGAAGCGGTTTGTGGTTCTCCTGTGTCTATGGGACTCCATTTCCCACAGGAACAGCTGACCAGGATAACTCCTATCTTCGCGAGGCTGCTATCACCATTTAGTAGGTTCCGGGGCTGTCATCGTAACGCTCCTCTCAATGCAAGAAATCTGGCCAAGACAATAGCTAGGGACAACCAGTGAGTACTTTGAATGTACTCGCAAACATTATGAACACAGGTATAACATAACAAATGATAATCATGCTCTGAAATATTCTATGATCGCAATGTCAGTCACGAAATAACAATTCATGATGCAAGCAGGTTGTTCATATAAAACATGAATATGCAATCAGGGAATGAAAATAAAATAAAGCATGCCTCAGTCGGGCGTCTGAGCGACGTCACATAAAGGGCTTATAAAGAAAATAATAATAAACATGCCACAGTCGGGCGTCTGAGCGACACCGCATAAAGGGCTTATAAGAAAATAATAATAAACATGCCACAGTCGGGCATCTGAGCGACACCATATAAAGGGCTTATAAAGAAAATAATAATAAGCATGCCACAGTCGGGCGTCTGAGCGACACCACATAAAAGGCTTATAAAGAAAATAATAATAAACATGCCACAGTCGGGCGTCTGAGCGACACCACATAAAGGGCTTATAAAGAAAATAATAATAAACATGCCACAGTCGGGCATCTGAGCGGCACCACATAAAGGGCTTATAAAGAAAATAATAATAAACATGCCACAGTCGGGCGTTTGAGCGACACCACATAAAGGGCTTATAAAGGAATAATCACAGTGAATATCCAGGAGGTAGAACCGTCCCAGGGATACTCAATAGTTCAAGTGATATACATGGTTAGTCCATAATAATAATAATCATAATCATCTTATGTCACAGGTCATGATCAAAGTTCTGGTTTAGCCGTTTTTCCTCCGAAGACGGACACTAAGACCGACACTTGACCAGTCCCAGACTGTGGTCCTCACCCATGGACGCGGCTATTTGAATAGATATAATCTCTGCAGATGGTGTACTCTTTACCCACTAGCAACGGATTCCTTTAGTCCATCGGGACTAATTCCGTCTACGGTCTTTCATTCTAAAACACACCTGACCGCACACACCAGCCTAACTTACCGGTGTCTGGAATCACCCACAACACCCATCAAGCAAAACTCTAAGTGGGGAGGCTACAACCTCGTTTCGCATGGGATCAAACTTATATCGCGCGCTCTAAGGGGTGCCCCCCTCTCGGTCCCAACCGGAAACACCCATGCCCCCGGACCAAGTGGCATGCCTACCGGATGCAGCCGGTATCTTCCACCTTGGCCTCTCTGTACGGTGTGTGCTAGGACAGGGGTTGACAATTTACTGAACCGTACCCTACCTGTGGCAAGGACAAGTGGTAGTACGAAACAAGTATGGGGGTTACCGGAACAAGACTCGATCTATGGTCGACTTAGGAGGTTAAAGCATCACTTGCATGATTAGCATAACCAATATATTCCACATTAACAGACGGAATCACCACTCATCATACCTCACCATGCCATACCGGACACAATCGTCTCGACGAGGAACTAGGGACAAGCTCGTGTCTACACAAGACCGCGACTTTCCCGGCTTCCTTCCGGTAGGCATGAAAGGCATACGAGGGAGGTTACCATCACAAGCATATTAATTTTCAACAGCAAGGAATCTACATCATGCACTCATGAGCATGATCATATCATCACATAAGATAACGAATGCTCCATGTCAAGGTGGTGTTGTAATCGTATCAACAACACACAAAAATATTATGCCAGGGTTCAGAATGCTTGCCTTCAAGTTGTGGAGAGGCAGGGTGCATTCCCAAAACTTTAGAAAGTTTCTTCCTTCTTCAAAATCCTATTTTATGAAAATTTGAATTAACACATAGTTTCAAAACTGCACAAAAAAAGTTGTTTGGAAATTTTTCAAATAAATATGAAAATAAACTAGACCAAATTTGAGGAACAACAGAAAAAGAATCAAGTCATTTGGACTTATTTTTTAAAAGTTATAGCCAGTCAAAGTTTAGTCAATATTCTGTTTTGTAAATAAAACCAGAAAAAGAAAACGCTTCGGGGAGAATACGCTTTCGAGGCAGAGGAGACGTACTTCAGGGGTTTACGCCTCCACTTAAACCAACGCGGGCCGGCTCGGGTCACTGACAGTGGGTCCCTCGGGCCCACTGGTCAGGTTTGACCAGTCGCCCGCGTCTCCTTCTTCCTCTGTCCGAGCAGGGCGGGGCTCCGGCGATCGTCGCCGACGAACGGCGGCTCCCCACGGGGATTCAAGGACAGGGATAGATCCGCCAGACCAGGGCGGTCCTTCCGGCGGTCGAAGGATTGGCAGGGACGGAGAGAGTAGCCGGTGGCGAGCTCCGCGGCGGAGGAGGTTTCGGGTGGATTTGGGGGTTTGGGCTGTGGTGGTTTTCGATCGCGTTTGAGAGGCTGGGCGGCTCTGCAGGGTCGAGGGGAGAAGGATGGTGGCACTGGATGGGCTGGAGAAGCTCTGTTCGCGACGCACGACACCGGAGTGGGGCGGCGGCCGAACCGGCCGGAGACGAGGGAGAAGGCTTCCCGCCGTCGATTGCTGGGTGTTGGGGGCACTAGGGGGGTAGTACGAGGTTGCATGAGTGCTTGGTCAAGCTCGGGGTTCCCTTATATAGGCGTTCGAGGTCGGTTCCGCGGCGGCCGGAGATAAGATCGACGAACCGCCTCGCTGTATGCAGGGCGACGTGGCGGCGACGGGCGCTAGCGGACGGGCTCGAGGATAAGCTTGAGCTGCTCCAGGGGGCAGCTGGCGCGCGGCTGTGGCTCAGGTGGCGCCGTCCATGGCAGGGGCGCGCTGTGGATGCCGGCGTGCCGCCAAGAGAGCTTTGACGGCGGCGCTGTAGGGCGCCAGGGTGGCTTGGCGGGCTCTGGCGAGTGGACGGAAACGAGGCGTGGCTCTGCGGGTGCGCGAAGGCCAGGGGGAAAGACGCGGCGGCTCGGGCGCACGCACGTGCAAAACGCGCGCTCTGGCCGCGCTCCGGGCACGCATGACAATTGCTCGACGAAATGCCAGAGCGCCCAAATCTTGCTTGAACTCCAATGCAAATCAACAGACCTAGGTTAGAGGTATCTAGGAGTTTAGTGGACAAGGTTGCTGGGTCAGTGGATCAAGCTTGTAATGCAAACCCAAAATCATGCCAAAATTGGCCATGCACCCAAGGTGTTTGACAGAATGCCATGGGCATCTAGGCAACTCCTGGGGTGGCCAAGAACTCCAGATCAGTGTCTCTCTAGGTGTAGGTGATGATGGCAAGGTCATTTGGGCAAAACCAGAAACTTGCTAGTGCAAGTTTTGCAAATCTTTAGTTCTGGACAGAAGGTAAATGGCATTATTGCATGTACTTAACATCCTCCAGTGGGTCCACTCTCCTGGACTTAAGAGTTTTGTAGGGAGGACTATAAGCAGGAAGAAGCTCATGGTTACTAGAGCAAAATAAATTAGGGTTGCAGTAGAAAATGCCAAGCTGGGCCAGAATGAAGATGAGGATGATTTACTCAAATTTTTCAAAGAACACCAAAGGGGTTTTTGCATAAAAGTGATGTAGAAACTTCACATGACATCCCCAAAATTTGGTGGAATTTTTAAATAAATTTATCAAAGGGTTGTAGTGCAAATGAGGCTCCAAAACTAATGAAAAATCACTTTAAGGAATATAGCTCAGAGAGAAATAATTACGCAAATAAATCCACTGATAATAGAAATGTTTTTCTTGAGAGGGTAAACAAGTCCAATAATATATTTGAAAAGTTTTCACTTGGGGTAAAAACTCCATAATATCAAAGAAAGGAGTGGTTCTGAAATCAAAGGAAACCCAGGAGATGAAAGGTTTAATTTCCTGGCAAATTTTTAATAAGCAAATCATGTTTAAATTTTTGGGGTGTTACATCAACTTTGTAACCATCATATACACATCAATATAATCAAGCAGGACGTATGGTTTTATCTCTTCGAGAGGGCCGAACCTGGGTAAAAATTGTCCCCTGCGTTTACTATTCCCCATTGATTCAAGATCCACAGTTTGGGATCCCTACCCAAGATCCGCCGGTTTTGACACCGACAATTGCCCCGCCCCAAGCCATGGGAGAGAAGGAGAGACCCCTGCCACCACCATCTGCCCCTAGGCTTAGCCCGATGGCATCACACGACGGCCGTGAGAGAAGAGGATGGAGTACACAGGGGCTCGCCCGCGGCTAGGGTTGCGGCCCACCTGAGTTGCCCGATGCGGGAGCGACGCGCGCGCACGCTGGGTGGTCGGGTGGGGTGGGGGGGGGGGCGAGGAGGACAAGCGTATCCCAAACATACCATTAGTAGTAATGTTCTCTGAGCTATTGTACATGGTTATGTTAGGAAAATGACACGAAACTTGGACAAATGTGAGTTTCAACAAACGTAGAGTAATTTGGTATTAAAGAATTAAACACTTGTAGAAAAGGAAAAGACTTCATAATCACGTAGAGTGACAATCATTGCATCGCAATAAATTTGGTAATGCGTCTTGGATGAATCATCTGCGGAGTCAGATTGATGATGTGAGACTTCCGTCGAAAACAAAGCGGTGCAGAGCTGCATGGACCCTGGACGTGGTTCCGCGTGTCCCAATGGGGCGGGGAAAAAACTTGATCGATCCACCCACATTGAGCCAGGCTGCGGTTGCAGCAGTCACAGGGAGGCGAGTCGCGCCGCGCGATCGATCGCGCACACACATTGGCCATTGCCGTGATCGGAGCTCCAACCCATCGGCAACCGCCTCCCTCCTTTTCACTGTCTCGACGCGCAGCGCAGGACTTGCTTCCGTGGTGCTGCTGCTGCTTTACTGTACTACTAAGAAAATGTCGATCTAGACCACGTTGATGCAATGCCCTCGAATTAACGACGACGCATAAGTGAACATGCCCATATACTAAGCTCGTTGCACAAAATGCGTTCACTACACAAGCTTGACGAGTTACGTTGGTTTACCAAGTGACGACGGAAGCCGTCACGGAGGTCATGCATACGCCGTCAGTGACACCGTGACGTCACACCCGCTGTACGTAGGCGCGACCAACGGCACGCGCGCAGACGGCAGGTCCGTAACGGTGACGGTGCCTAACGGCAGGCCCGTCCGCTCATTCGCTCGGGAGAGAGACAGCTGGCGGAGGAGGGCCCACGAAAAACCCAGCCGCCTCCATCCCCCGCGCGACCCTCTCCCTCTCCCTCCATTTTTCCTTTCCTCTTCGCTTCCGGCAGCCTTTCCCCCCCTCCCGCTCCTCTAACCCTAGAGCCCAACAACCATGCCGCCCGGCCGGAAGCTCATGGAGGAATTATGGCGGCATAGGAGCGGGTGGAATGCGATCCAGGGCTTATGGAACGACGCTTTCCTCAACAAGAGGCGCATCGAGCGCTTGAGGGACGCGCGGTCGGGTCCAGCGGAGCCCGCGCCGCCGCTGGTCATCGTCGACGAGGGCGAGGCCCCAGGGTACGAGTTCCTGACCCTCAATCTGCCCCACGTGACCCCTGTGGCAGACCCCGCACCATCCCCGCCACCTCCGGTTCCCACTCCACCTCCTCCGCCTCCATCCCCGACACCTCCTCCGCCTCCGCCTCCGGGGCCCACTCCGCCTCCATCCCCGACACTTCTGCCTGACGCGGTGCTGCGCGCTTCGAGAAGCTCGTCCGTCTTCACCTACGGGAAGCTCGCCGCCATGGGCTTGGTCGCAGCTTTTCTCCTCTACTTGTTTTGGCGCCGCGCCCGCGGCTGGAAGCCTGGAATGTCGGCGGCGGCGACGACATTGGTGGGCCCGATCCTGGGGCAGGGGGCGGGATGCACGGCGCAGCAGGCAGAGGACTCCTGGACGCCCTCGGCGTAGTGCTGGGACAAGAGGCCGACGACGGCGATGCCCACGACGGGGGTGGTAACCCTCTGCTCATCAGAAGAGGCGTCCCTTCGGACCTACAGCTTCAGGTATCCTAACTGCAATGTTTCTGTTTCTGCTACAATCATATCTGTTGCAAGTACCAGCAGGAACCAGATATATGCATTGTCGTTCGATCTATGCTGGCTGCGAGTTTTCCCGTTTCCGTGATAAGTCAGAATTAATGCAACTAGCGTTCATCGTGGGGTTGATGTTATTAGGATGATTGCATTTCAGTGCGATAGCTGGTTGCTGCCCTTAATTGAATGAATTATCAAGTCGGTATAAATTGTATGCATGCTATATATTGTATGCAATTCTGGTCTTCTTAATTACTCCCTCTGTCCCAAAATATAAGAACGTTTTTTACACTACACTAGTGTCAAAAACGTTCTTATATTATGGGACGGAGGGAGTACATGCCAATGCAAATATGGATAATGTTAGTGAATGTAAGTACCACCTAGCTAGCTAGAGTCTCTTTGCTTTCAGCACAGTAGAACTGGAACTGCATGTACCCATTGAATTCTGCAGAATTAGAATCAGTATGATATTTGGATTGTGAGTGTTCTGTTACAGATATTTTGGACCACATGTTAGGGGACTTTTCTGTAGTTGACAGTTTAGTGATCACGGTTTTATAGGTTAGCATGGACATTATATGTCTCTAATGGAGCTTGTCAGCTGATGTAGTGAACTTTTCTAAAAACAAATTGGGAAAAATGTAGGGAATTACTTTGAAGATGATAAGAGCAAAAGGGCCCAATATAGTTTTTTGTATCCTAATATGTAGCTGCAGTGGTTACCTTCATATTTTGGCACAACATATGGAGTTATGGATCTCGCACAGAGGAGATTACATTTCTAGGGTAGCCACACTTGTACTAGAATCGGCGCATCTATTCTATAATAAGACGGCAGTACTCAATTTGGTTACAATGGTATTGTGTCTTTTTTGCCATGTTTGTGTTCATGAAAGTAACTATATCTACACTAAAAACGTTCAACCTGCCCACTCTTATGGCTAAGAATCGAATAGTACTTCACTCCTGAGCTCTACTTACCAAGTTACCCTGCTAAGCTCAGCACTTGGGTTATTGGTTTACCGTTTATGCACTAGTAAACTAAAAGGGCACACCATATAGTTGCTATGTTACTACTTCAAAGTATGCTGTGGAAAAAGCTAAATAACAAAAGACCTGTGCTAACTGCTAAAGATTGCTGACAATTGTTGTGTGTGACTGTCTTAGGCACTTCTTTTGTCTGGCGGAGAACTTGGTGGTCACGTCCTTAAGGCTTTCTCAATAGTTGATTCAACGGGCAATATTTCTGTAAAGCTGGTATGGCATTTAATTTCGTTTCATCTCTTTTATCTACCATCCTTCCTGGTTACTGTGAATTTGGGAGATAACCAAGGATTATGAGTCGAACGACTAGTCTAGACTAGTCGCTCGACTAGTCTATGAGTCCCAAAGTGGTGTCCGACTCCTTTTCTCGTGTAGACTACTTGTACGAGTCGAGCCATGGATCGACTAGTCGACGACTAGTCTGGACTAGTCGACTTGTTCGGGTCGAGCGACTCAAAAAAACTGGACATATATATACGATGGCTCATCCCGCGGCTGGAGACCTAATCTTCTTTCCCCTACATGAGTGAATGATATAGACCCTGATTTTCAGCTGGATATAGATCTGGATTGATTTGAGGGCTAAGGCTACAAGATTTCTTTTGCTGGACTGGAACTTGTTGCTTGTGGTGTTGTTGAACCTTTTGTAATTCAGACCTTGATGTTGGACTACATGTTGAACCTTATGTCCGTCTTGTGAAATTATCACACTAAGGTGTTCTGCTATGTTTGCAATTGCATATGGATTATGGAGTTCTGTACTTGTTTTTATGCTAGTGCTGTTGTGCTGGACTGTCAGTTCAGTGCTACAGTACCATGTCGACTAGTCTCGCACTAGTCTAGACTAGTCTATGAGTCTCAACCTTGGAACGACTCGTCGACTCTTCGACTCGTAAACGTTGGAGATAACATAACCATCTTAACATGTAAGGTTCTTGGCATGAAAATCAAGGCACGTGCTCTGGAACGACTGAAGATTATACTTGAAAAACATGACAGCAGGTAGTTGGGAACCCTTGCTTTTGTGACTGAGATCGTAATTTGTGTAACTTTTCACCGTTCTTGATTCTTGAATTCAAGTCAGCTTAACATTTTGAAGAATCCTCTTTGACAACGTTTTGTGATATCTGTGGTTTGAGTGTTCACAATTTGGATAGACCCTTTACCAACTACCCAGGTTCTGACAAACTTATCTCTGAACTATTTATGTATGCTTGTCTCAGCTGCAGAGATATGAGTCTACCGTGGCTATTTTCCCTGGCTGAAAACGGACATGGCATGCTCGTGCCGCGAAATGCATTCAGGCAAAAAAATTACAACAGCGCAGGCTTCCAATGCTACAAGGTACTGTATAATTGAGTTCCTGGTCCATTATGTTCAGCATATCGTTTATCCTGAAATACCTCAAAATGAGTAAAATGGTCATGTGCCCCTCCGATTGCATGGCCTCTGTTGGCACTTTATAGAGAAAATCCTCTGTTGGCACTGTTTTATTTTCTTAAACCATCCATACCCGCAAAGAACCTTGAGACTTGTGTTACATCATGCCACACTCTGGCCTACGTCGAGTATTTGATAGTATGCTGATTTGCCTTGCAGCTGCCAGAACACCATCTCCCGCCCGGCATGTCTTTGGTTGGGGTCTCAGTAACTGGTAGTGTGTTGTTTGTCTATGCCTTCCCTGTCTTTGATTGCTTACCAGTTGCCATAACCATGTTGTTTGCTGATGCATATGACTTCACTGGCATATGTAGGGGAAAGTGATGAAAAGGCTGCGTTGGTTACCTGGATTTGCAGTTTGAAGAAAATCAAGTTTAAAGATGTGATAGAGCGTTGCTCATCAAAGTAACTTTCTCCTTCTCTCTCGGAAAATCATACTGTTTTCTAGCGATTTTGGCAGAGCTGTTCCTCCTTGAAGTACTAGTATTAAACTATCTGATAGCTATGTGTTGAGTGGTCAAACCAACCCTGTTCCTGATAATAAACTGGGTGCTAATAACTCTGCTGTTCTGCCAGGGGAGTATTTGTCTTAAGGTGCTGATAAGGTGCTGATACGGAAGTCTTTCTGATGAGGATATGGAGCATGCACGCTGAGAATATATAGCTAATACACAGGGAAGATTCAGGAAGTGATGTTGATTCCAAAACAGAAGTCCGGCAGATGGTTTTTGTGCACCCCAAGCTGGGCGTTTGCATTCTTTTCCTTGTTTAGTGGCCCGCCCAATACAAACTACGCGACATTCGATGTTTATTAGCAGATTCAGGTATAAACATGTTAGTAGAACATACAAACTGTGGAACCATGTCCCAGAATTCAGAAACTGTCGGCATCAGGAAATACACATTACCGCAGAATTTGACGAAGGAATGTTGGTCTTTTTGTCCGTGAGTATTTTCATGCATATCATGAACTGGTCATATGATGAACCTTAATGGTCTTGCCCTTGGTTTAACGGGAAAAAGGAAAGGAAAACGGAGCGCTCATCTGTAGAAGAAGCCGCAGAAGATTCACTTATGGATTTCAAACTGGAGTTGAACAGTTGATCTTTCTATCGAGGGAGTTAATGGTAGCTCATGTTTGGCCCCAATCCATGCTAGGAATCACAAAAGTGCAGAAGTGTTTGGTCTTGTAAAAGTATATGACATTACAAGTCTGAAGATGTTTGATTTTGCATGATAAAAAGTGTGTGTTTTATATTAAGGCCATACAAGCAGCCGTTAATTCAACACAACGTCACTCTTGTTAATTCTTCTTTATTAAGGAAATACACCTTAAATACTGGAGTAGCAGCACGAAACCAACAGTATCTCTGTGATTCTAAATAAACATCCCTAGGCACTCAGTGAATCATCCATACAAAGCTTTCTGTCTGACACAAATTCTTGTTGAAAATCCGGGCACGCGAGGGCATAAAAAGAACAACACGAAGCAACCAACAAAAGAATTAGGTAGTGTTCATGACAGAAATTCGCTATCATGGTATAAATTATACATACCGATAAAAGTATGCCATGTCGAAGTTTCAATCAGGAAAGATATGGCACGGCATGTTAACAAATTTCAAGTTGCACGAAACAAATCTTCCGTGCATGCACCATCTGTACAATTATGAACAAAAGATATACTGATGGCAGGGTGAAAAGGATCAAAACATCAAATAAACATCACCACGTCTTCCAACTTCAAATAAGTACATTTTTTATTTAGAAATATATAAGCTAGAAGAGTTCACAGCTTTATGATATCCCTTTTGTGAACAAGTGTGGCCTTTCGGCCTTTCTCATGTGTGGCTTACATTTCGGGTATGCAAAGAGGTCAGCAGAATGAAATATCAATATTGTTTTTGTCTGCCTCCTCCCTCTGCTTCCTCGCCTCCCGCTCCTTTCTTACTTCATCAAATCTGTATCCTAGTATTCCCGCTCCTGTCACATTGTACTTGTACGTACACATTAAGATACCAGCGATGCAGCCAAACAACAGGTCCTTCCCTTTCCTATAAGTCACCAACAATATGTCAGTTATAATCCAAAGCTCAGCAGCAAATGCATAAATAATTATAATGAAAAGAGTATAACAACAAGAGGATGTTACACAAACTTCAAGAGATCCAGAAAATATTGTGGACAAGTGAATATATATTAACATAAAGTGAAGATAACTAGAACATAAAAAAAAAACACTAATAAAGAATGACCAAAATATCTCTACTAGTGAAGATAACCCCAATCTCCCTCATCCATCGAAAATCCATGAGAACCATCCAATTCGAAGAGAAAGAAAATCATATCTTGCAATGGCTGCTTAATTAAGTTTCTCCTCCGCAGTGTTGCACGTGCATTGCTTATTATATGCTACTAATCCCACGCAACTGAATCATTTGTGTGGTTCCATAGCAAAGCACGGCCGTTATGCAAGTAAATAAATATTTGGCAAGGTAGTTGGGGTTATATAGAGCCAAGAAAAGATATACTGATGGCGAGGCATTGCACCATCTGTACAACTATGAACAAAAGATATACTGATGGTAGCAATATACCCCCTCCGTCCCAAAATAAGTGTCTTGATCTTAGTACAATTTTATACTAGAGTTAGTAGAAAGTTAAGACACTTATTTTGGGACGGAGGGAGTAGGAGATAAGGGAACAGAAATATTCGCTCTACATTTCACCAAATAAGAATCATACAAAGGAAAAAAATAACTTCCCACCACGAAACCATAAATAGAAACCGAGAAAAGGGCCCATGATTCTCAATACCCAAGACTTTCCAGCCAGGATCTCTACGAATTGTTGTCCCAGCTCAGATAACAAGACACTGTATTGCATTTAACAAGAAACAAGGATGCTGTATGTACCATCCGGTCTTTTCACAGAACGAGGCGATTGTTCTCTTGATGTCGTCAGCCATCGTGCTCTTGGATTCATTCGTGCCACCAGAGTACATCCGCTGTAAACCAGAGTAGTTCAATTAATCATTAAACCAGAGTAGTAGAGCAAAGACGCGCTTGAACGCTTCAGCTTATTTCGGAGGCTAAATGGAGCCTCATATACCATATTTTACAGTGGCCACAAGCCCTGGGGGACCCATGACGGGCGACGCAAACCGAAAAAAAGTTCTTGAGCGCTGCAGCTTAACAGCTTGTAAGCTCAGTCTGCAGATAATCCAATACGAGAATGCAATAGACACTACACTACTGTACAGGAATACAACCCACCACCACCCCAATCAGCAAATTTTCCATGCCACTCGGCCACCCTAACTCCTGGTTTCAGAACTGATGATCTGGAGGTTCGTTGTCATACAGGAAACTGTGCCATCTTATATTACAAACAAAAAATATACTGTAGCAATTTGATTCGACGGGTCCGCAAATTGCACTGGAAATCTTAATCTTGCAACCTAATCCAACCTGCACACCCACCTACCTAGAAAACCCACATGGAGAAGGTAGAGATACCTACCCTGGTGACGCGGCTGCATCCAGGGCTGCTGCGGCCGCCGTGGCTGGAAAAACGAGGGGCCGGCGCCTGGCGCCGGGGCGCGAATCTGGTGGCAGATCGGAGCATAGCCAACGCCGCGGTTGTCGCGTTCAGGGCCGATGGAGGCCTCGGCGGCTGTGGATTGAGGGGCTGGGGTTTGCGATCGTGGACAGAGTACACCTTCCCTCTCCTCGCGTGCCCTGTGACCCTAGCGTGTTTGGTTGGGGGTATTTGCACCTAGCGAATGGGAATTAAAGGGGTACGCGACTTCAAATTTATTGTTTGGTTAGAGGGATTGGGAATTCATAAGGGAATAGTCATGGGACTTGAGGCTCCAACTTCCACCGTTTTATTAACAGGGGAGGGATGGGAGTTGGTAGGGAATTGTTTTAGTGAGTCAATCTTAACCGTTCATCATAACTTACATTAACTTCCCTTGTCTATTCCCTCGTCAATTCCCACGAAGCAAACAAGGGAATACAACTTCTCCTCAAATCCTCGCACATAACTCCTATCATGCACCAAACAGAGGATTGGGAATAAAGCGACTCATCCCATGTCTAATCTCAATACAACTCCCTGCTCTAAACTCCCATTCCCCTTCCCAAATATTACCAAACTGGTTGTCTCTGCTTTGTACAGGCCTTCGTCTACTCCAACGCATAAACCGAACGTTCGTTTGCGTCTGGATATGTACGGACCGACTTCGGCCCTGTTTGGATACTCTAACTCGGTTGGAGGTTAAAGATTCTAACCCTGAACTAACCCAGAATCAACTTTAACCAAAGAGGTGTTTGGATGACAGGGTTAGATTGACGGACGACGGGAGCGCGAATACGATAAGGTGCCTTCGCGGGCGGTGCGGGAAGGGGGAGAGGACGAGAAGCTTCGAGGAAGTGGGGAGGGATCGGAGAGAGCGAGAGAAAAAAAATATTTTTTTTTAGTGGTCCTGAGGAGAACTAATCCAAATAAGCACCTCTTGGGTGGGTTAGATGCATCTAACCCAAACTAACCCTCCTATTTGGATACTTTTGGGTTAGTTGAGTCTAAACTAACCCAAACTAACTCTAACTCAGGCATCCAAACAGGGCCTTCGTCTGCGTGTTGTCCCTAATGACTCTTTTTTGCCCTAAATTTTTGTTAGGTTTGGATCCAGACGGCCACAGACAAGACGCCCATCCGCGTCTTCGGTCTTACCCACCTATCCACCCATCCCAAGTTTCCAACTCTCCCTCCTCCTTTTTCTTCCTCCTAGCCTACCCATCCACCCACCAACCGCACACATCTCTTTCCCTATGGCCGATGGGAGACAGACGATGCCCCCTCCATCCGGCCTCTCCTCGTCGGCCTCCAGGCCTTCGACAACCGCATTGCCCGTCGGGTTCCAGAACTGGCAATGCGCGCACATGAGGTTCCAGAACGTCGACGTAGTCGAGCTGCTCCACCCGGTGACACGGTGTCACATCCCTAGCTTCACCTTGCACTAGGCTAGCACTTGTCTGTTGCATCATGTTTACTTTTCACAGAAAGTTGAAATGGGGATGACAGAACCCCCAGCACCACCCCCCGAATCCAACTAGGGTTTACTAAAAATACTTTTCAATGACCCAAAATGCCCCTTGAAAATGTTCATAATTTTTGTTAAAGGTGAAAATCCCTGCCAAAAATAATGAACATAATTCTAGGTCATTCCTGGATTTTTGAATTAAATCGTTATGTATTTGAATTTGAGCATTTAATTGCTATAAATATTTAAAATGCTCAAATAATTCTGAAACTAAATGTGGGCCACTGGTTTAACCTAGAGAGTGTCCACAAATTATTTTCGGATTTTACCAAAAGTTTTAGTATATTTACTAAAGCCAGAACAATTGCAGAAAATAGAAAACAAAAAAGAATTAGAAAAAGAGAGAGAGAGAGAAAGAGTCACCTGGGCCACTTACCTGGCCTGGCACTGTGCCGTCCCAGCCCACTGGCGCCTGCCAGTCATCGGCTACCTCGCGCCAGAAGGACGCGAGGCGTGTGGCCGCCGTGCGCGTACACGCGCCCCGGCCACCTCCTGCTTGCCGCTTCCCTCTCGACGCCCTGGAGACGCCATGCAGCGCCTCGAACCCTCTCACCCACTCCCTCGTCCTCATCCCCTCCTCTCTCTCGCTCCGCGCCTCATGGCCGAGCACCATCGTCGCCGCCGTTCGCTGCCACCGTGCTCTGAGCCACCTCCTCGCCTTCCCGACGCAGCCATCAGCTCCGCCGCGTCGTCCTGAAGCTCTCCACCAACAAACACGACGCCGGAAGCCCCGTAGTGCCGTCCTCGCCGTCGTCTTCCACCTCCAGCACTGGAGATCGCCGCCGCCCATACGTCGCCGTCCGCCCTTCTCCGAGCCCGCGTCGGCGCCCTCTGCAACCGTTGTGAGCTCCCGCGTCGAAACCCCCTCTTCCCCGAGCTCATTACGCCTTGTAGCCGCCGCCCCCTTGCTGACCGAATCTCACCGCCGCCCCCTTGCTGACCGAATCTCACCGCCGTCGGCCAACTCGCCGCCGTGGCCACAGGCGTTGCGCCTCGCAGTCGAGCATGCCACTGTGCTCAGTAGCCCCCAGCAAGCCAACGCCAGCTCCAGCTCCTCCTCTCGTGCACCACAACGTCGTCCCGGCCAACCCCGTGCGAGCGCCGCCGCGGATGTGCTCGTCGCCGTCAGCTCCGGCGAGTACCCGACCAACGAGTGGCACCGTTGGACGCGGTGCATCCCCAGGACCACGTAGAACCCACCCGCGTGACAAATGGTCGTCGGAACAGAGATTTCGGCGTGCCTCCGCCGTGCAATTTGGTCGCCGCCGGCCAAACTCCGGCGGGCTGACGTGGCCACTTAGTTAGGGACTAATGACCGTTAGTTTTTCTCCCACAGCCACTGACAATGGGCCCCATCGCGTAGTCAAACCCAGTCAGCTCTAGTTTTGACCGGGATTAGTTCTTGTGTCACTGACGTGTGGACCCCACACGTCAGGTTTGACCTTGGCCGTCCGGTTGACCCGCTGACGTCATTGTGACATCATGCTGATGTAGTATGTATTTTCTGGGATTTTAAATAAATCAGAAATGATTTATTTATTTTAGAAAATATCCAAAACTTCTAAAAATCAGAGAAAATAATCTATAACTCCAAAGAAAATAAATTATATATGAAAAATGATCAGAAAAATCCGAAGAATATGTTTATGGCATTTTCATGCATGTTTGAATAACTTACAGCCACTGTTTAGAACAATTTGAATAAATGGCATTTGAATAATCACATATGGAGTTTGAATTTGAACCTTTGGTTCAAACCAACTTCATTTAATATGGTTGCTAGTTGCATTAGCTCCATCAATAGCATATTGCCATGTCATGATCATGCATCATATTGTCGCATTGCATTGATTGTGGTCTTTCTCTTTTTGCCGATTTTGTTCTCTCTCAGTAGACGTGGTTCCGACGATGAGTTCGATGACACCGATGAAGACACAGTGATATCTTCAGAAGTGCCAGGCAAGCAAAACCTCTTTGAGCATTCCGATACAATCCTACTTTCTCGCTCTTGGTCTCTTTTACTGCATTAGGACAACAACACCTCAACTGTTACCTGTTGCGGTAGTTGAACCCCTTTCTTCTGCATGACCTGTCATTGCCACAGTAAATAGTTGAAACCCACTAGCATGAGTAGGAGTTGTTTGAGCCATGTTGTGCCTACTCATTCATGCTTTCTGGTTATGCCTGCTATTGCTTAGAGTTGTGTCAGGTCTGATTCATCGGGGATGAATTGGAATGTGGTGAACATGTCCTACTGTTGAGAGCTAAGTGTGTGAACATGATTTGGTAAAGGTAGCGATGAGAGGCCATGTAGGAGTACATGGTAGGTTGTCTCATGGCAGTCGTCCTCAGGAACTGAGTTCTGTGTTTGTGATCCATGACCAGTTACTAACATACATTGGGCCCGAAACCAATGGACCCTCTCGACTTATTAATCAACCTGATCTCTGTCCAGGAGTTGTAATTAGTTTCTGGTGTTTGTAGCCTGCTGGAGGCCGTACGCAGTGCTGACCCTAGGGGTGGGCTGTGATGCGGTAGGTACGTATCACGGTGTACCGAGTCGCCCGTTTGGTGTCTCGGGAGTCCTGTACACATCGTTTGGGGCCGTGAGCGACACCTCGACCGGATCTCCCCACGGATGAAACCCAAATAGGCGATCAACCTGGACTAGGGACTTGTGTGGTTAGTTAGGTCGTGGCCGACACCCTCGCTGGGCTTTCACTTGAAGGTTGCCGAGTACATGTCGTGTAAACGACGGTAAGTGGTGAGAGCGTGTGTGAAGAAGTACACCCCTGCAGGGTTATAAATGATCTATTCGAATAGCCGTGTCCGCGGTAAAGGACTTCTGGGTTACCTGTACAGTTCATAGACAAGTGGAAGTGGATACTCTAAAATGCGCAAGATAAGTGTGAGTGCTATGGATGGCCTTCTCATAGGGAGACGGGAGTGGATCCATAGTGGTGTATTGATTGGTGAATATGTGGACTCGTGTGCTCCACCTCAAAGGAGTTACTTGCAGTCGTAGTTCAGGATAGCCACCGAGTCAAAGCTGGCTTGCTGCAGTCAAACTCCACCACCCCTTTATTGATACTGTTGCATATGTAGCTAGTTCTGATGTAAGTCTTGCTGAGTACCTTAGTACTCATGTTTGCTTAATTTATGTTTTTGCAGAGAGACTTCAGTCTCACTAGTGGTTCCGCGTGGACTTCGACGTTTAGCTTGTTACCTCAGCTACGATCTTGCACCCTTGGGAGGGTCTTGTAGATAGTCAGGCTTCTCAGTCTTTTTCTTTTGTAGTTGTCCGTACTCAGACATGTTATGTTTCCGTTGCGTGTATGCTCTGTATGTTGGGTCATGAGACCCACTGCTTGTAATAAATGTTATGATGGCTCTTCTGGGCCTTCATCTATATGAGTCGTTGAGTTATGCTGTGATGCCATGTTGTACATCACATACGTGCATGTTATGCGTACGTGTAATGTGTATTGCTATGTGTGGGATCCGACACCTAGTTGTTTACCCTTGGTAGCCTATCTTACAGGGAAATGTCTCCTAGTGCTTCCACTGAGCCTTGGTAGCTTGCTACTGCTCCGGAACACTTAGGCTGGCCGGCATGTGTCCTTCTTCGTTCATGTGTCTGTCCCTTAGGGGAAATGTCACGCGTTGTTCCTTTAAGTCCTTGTAGCTTGCTACGACTTGGGTTCATACGTTGATGACCGACACGTTCGTTGTTGGGTCATGTATGCCTGTCTCTATAATTTAGCGTCACTTTTGGTTTATAACTAGTCATGTTGAACCGCGTTCTCTGTCATATGGATGCTAGCGACACTATCATATACGTGTGCCAAAATGCGCAAACGGTCTTGGGCCAGGTAAGGTGGCACCCGTGGGGATACCGTGCGTGAGGCCGCAAAGTGATATGATGTGTTACATGCTAGACCTGTGTGACTTAGGATCGGGGTCCTGACAGCTTTGGTATCAGAGCCTGATGGCCTGTAGGATTAGCAAGCCAAACTGGTCGAAATCGTGTCTAGAAACTATTTAGTTATAATAAGGGAATTGATTGTGGAAGGGAACGTAAAGCTCTTTTTACTCCTTTACCCTATGACCTTCTGATCTGAATCACCTTCTTCTTTCTACGGGGATTAAGAACTAGGATTCTCATTCTATTTATCAGGATCACGTTAATGGTGGATTCAACCCTTAGTTCAGTTTCTACTACTTCTGTGTGTTCAACTGTTGGTCTCAGAACCTTGACATTATGATGTTAAGTGGTTATGCTACCTTTTTGCTTGGATATCAAAATCCTTTTGAGCATTTACAATTGTTATGTTGTCCGACTCTTCCTAGGTTTCTGAACAATCTGATGCATTTGCAAATCTTTCCTTCATGTTCCCAATGTTCCTTTGGGCCAGACTAAGCACACTAGTCAGTGTGTTGAGGTACTCTGTTACCTAGACATATATGTTGGAGTTATTATTATGACCCTAGGTGTCGTGGAATTAGCACGGCAGATGTCCGGTTTAGCGGACTTAGTTGTGGAACCATCGCATGGGTTAGCTTGAAAAGATTAAAAGCACACAAAGGACACAGAGAGTTTATACTAGTTCGGCCCCTTCGATGAAGGTAAAAGCCTACGTCTAGTTTGGTTTGGTATTGCTTGGGCGTCGATGAACAGGGAGCAGATTGCTTGCCTGTCTCTCGACGGGTTGTTGCTTGCCCCTGAACCGTCGCCGGGTCGTTCCTTTATATAGGAGGCAACGCCCGGTCCGGTTTACAGAGTCCCGAGGCCGGTTCATAATCGTGTCCACCTCGGTCTCTGCTCTTCTTTCCTTATATCTCAAGTTACATGATAGGACGGTTTACAAATCGTAAACTTACACATTGGCCCTAAGCCTTCATGGGCCGTAACTTCTACTGAATTTATAACTATACGTCTACATTACCATAATCCGGTTCTCTCTAGCCGGTTTATACCTGCTAGTAATATCCATGACATTAGGCCCCAGAATAATTTGAACTTGTTCATGTCAGTCTTGTAACCTTGCATAAACTTATTCTCTGTATCTTCTCTGTTTTTATAAACCGGCTATGACGTCATCCCTGGAAATCATTTTATTCGGTCATGACATCACCTCCGCATTTATTGCTCACAGTTGTTTGTTATCTTTGTTTAAAGGTTATCCCGAAAATCGAGGCGACAGTAGAATCTTTTATCTGATCTGACCTCCTCAAATCCTGCGCTTGCCGTTTCGTCTCTCCAGCCCTTATAAATACCGCCGCACCTTTGCCTTTCTTCCTTCCGCTCGTCTTCTTCCTCCGTCGCCCGAAGCTTCTCCGTTGTTCTCGAGCTCGTCGCCATCGTCGACCAGGCCGCTGCATCAACCTGAAACGCATCCAGAACCACTCCACCGCTGTCTCCTTCTGCCTCAGGTATTCCCTTTCTCCTGCTGCAGATCCGTAATCTAGGGTTCCTCCATCGCTTCTGCCATTAGACCTCGAAGCTTTCGCTGTTCATCCTATACGCCATGCCCGTAGTAGATTCAACCTTAGATTAGCTTCGAAACTCGCTCCTGCTCCGTAGTTTTGTACTTAGATTCATATTTCTAAGTTCGCCTTTAGATTCATTTGCTCTGTAGAAAGGCCTCTGTAGTTCCTCTGTGATAGATCTGCGTAAATTTCATCTTTTTTCTTACTGCTCAGATCTATTTTACCTTAGCCTCTTGTAGAAACCAGTTTCTTTGTTTTCGATAAGTCTGCAAGTTACTTGCCGGTTTAATCGATCATATATTGCTCCTGCGACACATCAACCACGAATTGACAGTTTAGCTCCTTCCTTTTTTTGTTATCATAAACCGGTAGTAGCTCGTTTCCCATCTGCTCCCGGGTTGTCAATGCCATTAGTCCCTTGTCTAAACCGTCGATGTAATTTTGATAATATGATCCGGTTTATGCTTCAGTACTTGAATAATCCGGATTTTGCACTTTACTTTTTCAGCGTTTCTTTTTCTGCTAGTATGTCTGCCAAGCAGTTCGTTTCTTGCAACTGGGTCCCTTCCCGCATTACGGAAGAGGATTTATCCAATGCCGCGTCAATTGGTATTCTGGGCCCCCAAGCAGTTCTGAAATGACGGGCCCCAGGGGATGAATGTCCTCCTACCCCCAAAGAAGGAGAGATTATTGTTTTCTTCGACCACCTGGCCCGGGGTTTCAGCCCTCCCGGTTCAAAAAAATTCCGGGATGTGCTGGCCGCTTTTCAACTCCATCCTCAGGACATAGGCCCAAATTCCGTATCAAACGTCTTAATTTCCAAGTCTTCTCTGAGGTATACCTTCAAGAAGAACCGTCAGTGGACTTGTTCCGGGACTTTTTTCACTTAAACCGGCGGACTGAGTTTACCGCCGGACCACATCAAGAACTGGGCGGTGTTAGTATTCAGAAGAGGAGAGATGTAGTTTTTCCTCATGCTGCTCTCCATACACACCCCAAGGATTGGAATCAATCCTAGTTTTATTGCAAGGATACCTCGCCTGAAGGAGAGAACCCACTGCCGGGTTATCGCGAACATCGTCTTCCTGAAGATCATCCACTGCCGCAGCGTCTTAGCTCCTCGGAACGGCCCCGGTTCGCCCCTCAACTCACCAAACTCAAAGCCTTTATGGCCAACGGATTGACTGGAGTTGACTTCGTGTGTTGTTGGCTTGCCTGGAGTATCCTCCCTCTGAGCCGGCGCTCCGGTTTGATGTATCAATATACCGGAAAGTCGGATGATCCTCAGCGCTATACTGATGTAATGCTTCCTGAGAAGGAAGTTATTGAATCTGCCAAGAAGATGCTCAACATCTCTTTGGAGGAATGTAGCCAAACCGGATTGGCTCCATATTATAAGAAGAACAAGCTGCCAACAGTAAGTTTTAATCTCTTTTGTTTGCTTCTAACCCGTCCATGTAGACTATCTTCCATTTATCTACCATCTTTTTACACAGGCCGACGATCCTTTTTGGAAAAGGAAACCTCAGGATAAGTCAGGCAAACAGCCACGCCGGAAAACCTTCGCTGTTAAGAAGAGAAAAGCAACTGCTGGCTCCGGTTCACATGTTGAGGAAGATGATCCGGATTCTGAGGTATGAGTTGATTCTGATATGCTTTGATCTCCTTTATCTAGATTTATGTTAACAGTATCTTTTCACAGGATTTGGCTGAGGCTGATAAAGCGACAGAAACTGAGGTAATCACTCTTTCTTCAGATTCTGAACCGTCGGTGCCAAGATTCTTAAAGCATCTCGGAAGTATCCTTTTTCTCATCCTTACGCTCAACTGGACCCCAATTTTCTTTTGAAGAAGCAGCAACATGAAGCCCGCCGGACTACACGCCATAGTGGCCATGTAGTCGAGTCTTCCGGCATATCTATCACTCCGGCTCGGAGGCGCCGCTCTGAGGTTTTACTGTTGGAAATATGCCCTAGAGGCAATAATAAAAGAGTTATTATTATATTTCCTTGTTCATGATAATCGTTTATTATCCATGCTATAATTGTATTGATTGGAAACTCATATACATGTGTGGATAAATAGACAAACTTTGTGTCCCTAGGAAGCCTCTACAGGACTAGCTCGTTGATCAAAGATGACCGCGGTTTCCAGGTCATAGACATGAGTTGTCATTTGATAACGGGATCACATCATTAGGAGAATGATGTGATGGACGAGACCCAAACATTAAACATAGCTTTTGATCATATCAGTTATCGCTATAGTTTTCTGCATGTCAAGTATAAGTTCCTATGACCATGAGATCATGTAACTCACTGACACCGTAGGAGTGCTTTGTGTGTGCCAAACGTCGCAACGTAACTGGGTGACTATAAAGGTACTCTACAGGTATCTCCGAAGGTGTCTGTTGAGTTGACATGGATCGAGACTGGGATTTGTCACTCCGTGTGACGGAGAGGTATCTCCGGGCCCACTCGGTAATACGTCATCACAATGAGCTCAAAGTGACTAAGTAGTTAGTAACGGGATTATGTATTACGGTAACGAGTAAAGAGACTTGCCGGTAACGAGATTGAACTAGGTATAGAGATATCGACGATCGAATCTCGGGCAAGTAACATACCGACGAGACAAAGGGAACTGTATACGGGATTGCCTGAATCCTTGACATCGTGGTTCATCCGATGAGATCATCGAGAAACGTGTGGGAACCAATATGGGTATCCAGATCCCGCTATTGGTTATTGACCTGGGAGTGTCTCGGTCATGTCTACATGGTTTCCGAACCCGCAGGGTCTACACACTTAAGGTTCGGTGACGCTAGGGTTGTTAGTGAGAACAGTGCATGGTTACCGAAGGTTGTTCGGAGTCCCGGATGAGATCCCGGACGTGAAGAGGGTCTCCGGAATGGTCCGGAGATGAAGATTGATATATAGGATGAAAGGTTTCGGAGTCCGGAAGTGTTCCGGGGAGTATCGGGAAATCGGCGGATGACCGAAAGGGGTTTCGGGGGTCCCGGAAGGGGTTTCGGGCCTAATGGGCCACAAAGGGGGACACAACAGCCCTCATAGGGCTGTGCGCCCCCCCCTGGGCCCTCTCCTCATGCGCAAGGGGTGGTGGCCCCCCCTAGGGCTGCCGCACCCCCCTAGGCTTGGGGGGCAAGGCACTTGGGAGGGGGGAACCCTAACCCTGGGGCGCCGCCCCCTCCCACCTCCCCTTGGCCGCCGCCCCTAGGGGCTAACCCTAGGGCGCCCCTCCCCTCTCTACCCCCCTATATAAAGAGAGGCAGAGGGAGGGCAGCCACACACGTTCGTGCCTCGGTGCTGCCCTCCCTCTCCCACTACAATCTTCGTTTTCCCGCGGTGCTTGGCGAAGCCCTGCTGGAATCCTCCTCCACCATCACCACCACGCCGTCGTGCTGCCGGTGTCTCCATCAACCTCTCCTTCCCCCTTGCTGGATCAAGAAGGAGGAGACGTCCCCGAGCTGTACGTGTGAAGAACGCGGAGGCACCGTTGCTTCGGTGCTAGGATCTTCGGCGATCTGAATCGTGACGAGTACGACTCCATCAACCGCGTTCTTAAACGCTTCCGCTTAGCGATCTACAAGGGTATGTGGATCCAACTCTCCCCTCGTAGATGTATCTCCTAGATTGATCTTGGTGAACGTAGGAAAATTTTTTGTTTCCCATGCAACGTTCCCCAACAGTGGTATCAGAGCTAGGATCTTGCGTAGATGCTTTCACGAGTAGAACACAAAAGGGTTTGTGGACGTTGATGTTTAAATTGCTTCCCTCCTTAGTCTTTCTTGATTCAGCGGTATTATGGGATGAAGCGGCCCGGACCAACTTTACATGTCCACGTACATGAGACCGGTTCCATCGACAGACATGTGACTTTTGTTGCATAAGATGGCTGGCGGGTGTCTGTCTCTCCTATCTTAGTTGAATCGGAATAGAACAAGGCGGTCCTTGTAGAAGGTTAAATAGCAACTTGAATATCACCGTTGTGGCTTTGCGTAGGTAAGAAGCGTTCTTGCTAGATACCCATAGCAGCCACGTAAAACATGCAACAACAATTTAGAGGACGTCTAACTTGTTTTTGCAGGGTATGCATGTGATATGATATGGCCAATGACATGATGAAATATATTTGATGTATGAGATGATCATGTTGTAATAGTTAATATCGACTTGCATGTCGATGCATACGGCAACCGGCAGGAGCCATAGGGTTGTCTTTAATTTTTGTATGACCTGCGTGTCAATCATTAAGCGCTATGTAATGCTTTACTTTATCGCTAAACGGTAGCAATAGTAGTAAGAGCATGGTGGGCGCGCGACAACCCCGATGGCGACACGATGATGGAGATCATGATGATGGGGATCATGGTGTGGCGCCGGTGACGATGGAGATCATGCCGGTGCTTTGGAGATGGAGATCAAAAGCACGAGTTGATGGCCATATCATGTCACTTATGATTTGCATGTGATGTTAATCCTTTTATGCATCTTATTTTGCTTAGGACGACGGTAGCATTATAAGATGATCCTTCACTAAAATTTCAAGATAAAATTGTGTTCCCCCCGAGTGTGCGCCGTTGCGAAGGTTCGTCGTTTCTAAGCACCACGTGATGATCGGGTGTGATAGACTCTACGTTCGCATACAACGGGTGCAAGCCAGTTTTGCACATGCAGAACACTCGGGTTAGACTTGACGAGCCTAGCATGTACAGACATGGCCTCGGAACACGGAAGATCGAAAGGTCGAGCATGAGTCATATAGTAGATATGATCAACATGTAGATGTTCACCATTGACACCACCTCATCTCACGTGATGATCGGACTTGGGTTGGTGAATCTGGATCATGTCACGCTCGAATGACCAGAGGGATGTCAATTTGAGTGGGAGTTATAAATAATTTGATTAGGTAATAACTCACTTATCATGAACAATAGTCTAAAATGTCTTTGCAAATCTTTTGTTGTAGATGGCTCGCGCAGTAGCTCCCCTGAATTTTAATGCGTTCCTAGAGAAAGCTAAACTGAAAGATGATGGGAGCAACTTTGTGGACTGGCTCCGCAATCTGAGGATCATCCTCACAGCTGCCCAAAAGGTTTATGTCCTAAATGCACCGCTAGGTGAACCCCCCGCTCCTCAGGCCTCTGCGGACGTTATGAACGCCTGGCAGTCACGTTCGGATGACTACTCAATAGTGCAGTGTGCCATATTGTATAGCTTGGAAGGAGGACTTCAAAGGCGTTTTGAACGTCATGGAGCATATGAGATGTTCCAGGAGTTGAAGTTCATCTTTGAAAAGAATGCCAAGATCGAGAGGTATGAGACCACCGATAAATTCTTTGCTTGCAAGATGGAGGAGAATTCGTCTGTCAATGAGCACTTACTGAAGATGTCTGGGTACTATACCCGCATAGCTGATCTGGGACTTGTGTTCCCGGACGAGGCTATCATTGACAGAATTCTCCAGTCACTCCCGCCTAGCTACAAGAGCTTCGTGCAGCAGTATAACATGCAAGGGATGAACAAAACCATCGCCGAGCTGTTTTCGATGCTGAAAGTCGCTGAGGCAGACATCCAGAAAGAGTATCAAGTGTTGATGGTCAATAAAACCACCAGTTTCAAGAAGAATGGCAAGGGCAAGAAGGGTAACTCTAAGAAGGGTGGCAAGGCAATTGCTCATCCAGTGAAGAAACCCAAGGCTGGGCCCAAGCCAGAGACTGAGTGTTTCTATTGCAAGGGGAACGGCCACTGGAAGCGGAACTGCCCCAAGTATCTGGCAGACAAGAAGGGGGCCAACAACAACAACAAGCAAGGTATATGTGATATACATGTTATTGATGTGTACCTTACCAACTCTCGTTGTAGTGCCTGGGTATTTGATACCGGTTCGGTTGCTCACATTTGCAACTCTAAACAGGAACTGCGGAATAAACGAAGGCTGGCGAAGGACGAAGTGACGATGCGCGTGGGAAATGGTTCCAAGGTTGATGTGATCGCCGTCGGCACGCTCGCTCTTCGATTACCATCGGGATTAGTTATGAACCTGAATAATTGTTATTTAGTGCCTGCGTTAAGCATGAACATTATATCTGGATCTTGTTTGATGCGAGACGGTTACTCATTTAAATCAGAGAATAAAGGTTGTTCTATTTATATGGGTAATATCTTTTATGGTCATGCACCCGAAGTGAGGGGTTTATTCTTATTGAATCTCGATAGTGATGATACACATGTTCATAACATTGATGCCAAAAGATGTAGAGTTGATAAAGATAATATCACTTACTTGTGGCACTGCTGTCTGGGTCATATCGGCGTAAAACGCATGAGGAAGCTCCATGCTGATGGACTTTTGGAGTCTCTTGATTTTGAATCACTTGACACATGCGAGCCGTGCCTCATGGGCAAGATGACAAGGACCCCGTTTTCAGGAATAATGGAACGGGCAAGTGACTTATTGGAAATCATACATACTGATGTGTGTGGTCCGATGAGTGTCACGGCACGCGGTGGATATCGTTATTTTCTCACCTTCACTGACGACTTAAGTAGATATGGGTATATTTACTTAATGAAGCATAAGTCTGAAACTTTTGAAAAGTTCAAGCAATTTCAGAGTGAAGTTGAAAATCATCGTAACAAGAAGATCAAGTTCCTACGATCTGATCGAGGGGGAGAATATCTGAGTTATGAGTTTGGCAATCACTTAAGAAAATGTGGAATCATTTCACAGTTGACGCCACCTGGAACACCACAGCGTAATGGTGTGTCCGAACGTCGTAATCGAACCCTATTAGATATGGTGCGTTCTATGATGTCTCTTGCCGATTTGCCACTATCATTTTGGGGATATGCGTTAGAGACAGCTGCATTCACTTTAAATAGGGCTCCATCCAAGTCCGTTGAGACAACACCGTATGAACTATGGTTTGGTAAGAAACCTAAGTTGTCTTTTCTCAAGGTTTGGGGTTGCGATGCTTATGTCAAAAGGCTTCAGCCAGAAAAGCTCGAACCCAAAGCGGACAAATGTGTCTTCATAGGATACCCAAAAGAAACTGTTGGGTACGCCTTCTATCTCAGATCCAAAGGCAAAGTGTTTGTCGCTAAGAACGGGTCCTTTCTCGAGAAAGAGTTTCTCTCGAAAGAATTGAGTGGGAGGGAGGTAGAACTTGATGAGGTTATTGAACCTCTACTTCAACCAGAGAGTTGCGTAGCACAGAAAGATGTTTTTGTGGAGCCTGCAGCGGTTGAAGAGGAAGCCAATGATGATGATCAAGAAGCTTCTGATCAAGTTACTAGCGAACCTCGTAGGTCGACAAGGGTACGCACTGCACCTGAGTGGTATGGTAACCCTGTCTTGGAGGTCATGTTGTTAGACAACGGTGAACCTACGAGCTATGGAGAAGCGATGGAGGGCCCGGATTCCGACAAATGGTTAGAGGCCATGAAATCCGAGATGGGATCCATGTATGAAAACAAAGTATGGACTTTGGAAGTATTACCTGAAGGGCGGAAGGCCATTCAGAATAAATGGATTTTTAAGAGGAAGACGGACGCTGACGGTAATGTCACCGTGTATAAAGCTCGACTTGTGGCAAAGGGTTTTTCACAAGTTCAAGGGATTGACTACGATGAGACTTTCTCACCCGTAGCGATGCTTAAATCCGTCCGAATCATGTTAGCAATAGCTGCATATTTCGATTATGAAATTTGGCAGATGGATGTCAAAACAGCGTTCCTTAACGGTTTTCTTAAGGAAGAGTTGTATATGATACAACCGGAAGGTTTTGTCGATCCAGAGAATGCTGACAAAGTATGCAAGCTCCAGCGTTCCATTTATGGGCTGGTGCAAGCATCTCGGAGTTGGAATCTTCGCTTTGATGAGGTGATCAAAGCGTTTGGGTTTATACAAGTTTACAATGAAGCTTGTATTTACAAAAAAGTGAGTGGGAGCTCTATAGCGTTTCTAATATTATATGTGGATGACATATTGCTGATTGGAAACAATATAGAACTTTTGGATAGCGTGAAGGGGTATTTGAACAAGAGTTTTTCGATGAAGGATCTCGGGGAAGCTGCTTTCATATTGGGCATCAAGATCTATAGAGATAGATCAAGACGCTTGATAGGACTTTCACAAAGTACATACCTTGATAAAGTTTTGAAGAAGTTCAAAATGGATCAATCCAAGAAGGGGTTCTTGCCGGTATTGCAAGGTACAAAGTTGAGTAAGACTCAATGCCCAGTGACTGCGGAAGATAGAGAAAAGATGAGTGTCGTCCCCTATGCTTCAGCCATAGGCTCTATCATGTATGCAATGCTGTGCACAAGACCAGATGTCAGCCTTGCCATAAGTATGGCCGGAAGGGTTCAAAGTAATCCTGGTATGGATCACTGGACAGCGGTCAAGAATATCCTAAAGTACCTGAAAAGGACTAAGGAGATGTTTCTCGTTTATGGAGGTGATCAAGAGCTCGTCGTAAAGGGTTACGTCGATGCAAGCTTTGACACTGATCCGGATGACTCTAAGTCTCAAACCGGATACGTATATATTCTCAACGAGGGAGCGGTAAGCTGGTGCAGTTCCAAGCAGAGCGTGGTAGCTGATTCTACATGTGAAGCGGAGTATATAGCTGCCTCGGAGGCGGCAAAGGAAGGTGTCTGGATGAAGGAGTTCATGACAGATCTTGGAGTTGTGCCTAGTGCACTGAACCCAATGACTCTGTTCTGTGACAACACTGGTGCCATTGCTCTAGCCAAGGAACCAAGGTTTCATAAGAGGACCAGACACATAAAGCGACGCTTCAATTCCATCCGCGATTCAGTCAAGGAGGAGGACATAAACATTTGCAAAGTACACACGGATTTGAATGTTGCAGATCCGTTGACTAAGCCTCTTCCACGGGCTAAGCACGATCAACACCAAGACTCTATGGGTGTTAGATTCATTACCTTGTAATGCTAGATTATTGACTCTAGTGCAAGTGGGAGACTGTTGGAAATATGCCCTAGAGGCAATAATAAAAGAGTTATTATTATATTTCCTTGTTCATGATAATCGTTTATTATCCATGCTATAACTGTATTGATTGGAAACTCAAATACATGTGTGGATGAATAGACAGACTTTGTGTCCCTAGTGAGCCTCTACAGGACTAGCTCGTTGATCAAAGATGACCGCGGTTTCCAGGTCATAGACATGAGTTGTCATTTGATAACGGGATCACATCATTAGGAGAATGATGTGATGGACGAGACCCAAACGTTAAACATAGCTTTTGATCGTGTCAGTTGTCGCTATAGTTTTCTGCATGTCAAGTATAAGTTCCTATGACCATGAGATCATGTAACTCACTGACACCGTAGGAGTGCTTTGTGTGTGCCAAACGTCACAACGTAACTGGGTGACTATAAAGGTACTCTACAGGTATCTCCGAGGGTGTCTGTTGAGTTGACATGGATTGAGACTGGGATTTGTCACTCCGTGTGACGGAGAGGTATCTCCGGGCCCACTCGGTAATACGTCATCTCAATGAGCTCAAAGTGACTAAGTAGTTGGTCACGGGATTATGTATTACGGTAACGAGTAAAGAGACTTGCCGGTAACGAGATTGAACTAGGTATAGAGATACCGACGATCGAATCTCGGGCAAGTAACATACCGACGAGACAAAGGGAACTGTATACGGGATTGCCTGAATCCTTGACATCGTGGTTCATCCGATGAGATCATCGAGAAACGTGTGGGAACCAATATGGGTATCCAGATCCTGCTATTGGTTATTGACCTGGGAGTGTCTCGGTCATGTCTACATGGTTTCCGAACCCGCAGGGTCTACACACTTAAGGTTCGGTGACGCTAGGGTTGTTAGTGAGAACAGTGCATGGTTACCGAAGGTTGTTCGGAGTCCCGGATGAGATCCCGGACGTGACGAGGGTCTCCGGAATGGTCCGGAGACGAAGATTGATATATAGGATGAAAGGTTTCGGAGTCCGGAAGTGTTCCGGGGAGTATCGGGAAATCGGCGGATGACCGAAAGGGGTTTCGGGGGTCCCGGAAGGGGTTTCGGGCCTAATGGGCCACAAAGGGGGACACAACAGCCCTCATAGGGCTGTGCGCCCCCCCCCCCGGGCCCTCTCCTCATGCGCAAGGGGTGGTGGCCCCCCTAGGGCTGCCGCACCCCCCTAGGCTTGGGGGGCAAGGCACTTGGGGGGGGGGAACCCTAACCCTGGGGCGCCGCCCCCTCCCACCTCCCCTTGGCCGCCGCCCCTAGGGGCTAACCCTAGGGCGCCCCTCCCCTCTCTACCCCCCTATATAAAGAGAGGCAGAGGGAGGGCAGCCACACACGTTCGTGCCTCGGTGCTGCCCTCCCTCTCCCACTACAATCTTCGTTTTCCCGCGGTGCTTGGCGAAGCCCTGCTGGAATCCTCCTCCACCATCACCACCACGCCGTCGTGCTGCCGGTGTCTCCATCAACCTCTCCTTCCCCCTTGCTGGATCAAGAAGGAGGAGACGTCCCCGAGCTGTACGTGTGAAGAACGCGGAGGCACCGTTGCTTCGGTGCTAGGATCTTCGGCGATCTGAATCGCGACGAGTACGACTCCATCAACCGCGTTCTTAAACGCTTCCGCTTAGCGATCTACAAGGGTATGTGGATCCAACTCTCCCCTCGTAGATGTATCTCCTAGATTGATCTTGGTGAACGTAGGAAATTTTTTTGTTTCCCATGCAACGTTCCCCAATATTTACTTTCTCCAACTCTTCTTCATCCCAAGGCCGGACTTATACGCAAACCACTTAAACCGTCTGATCCTAACTATCAGGAGACACCTTTATCATCTTCTAGCGAATCGACTGCCACGCAGGTCCCGATTCTGAAAACTGTCCCTGGGTAAGTCCTTTAGCTCATCCGGTTTACCTTTTATATTATCTGTATCTGCATAGATAACACTAAAAAGATGTCCTAGCGGTTTACCGCCAGACCGATTAAATCGTTCTCATATATATCAAATGAGTGTCTGTTTTATACCAAAAAGAACTTCATACCTTTGATTAAGTATGCTTGATATCCTTAATCCGGCGAACATTGTAGTTTCTGAGGAAGCTCTTGGCTCTGTTGGGGTGGACCCAATAATTACTCTGGGTTTATAGGAACTACCGGTTTGAATAATGCTGGAACTCTGTGTCCAGACTTTTGAAAATATGTGGTCAACTTTGAAGTTGTCCAGCTCCGGATCAAAAAACCATAGAAAACACATGAAAAAAAAATCACAAACACAAAAACACAGGTTTGCAAATAAGACCATGTAGTCGAGGCTTTTTGCGAGCTGCCAGGCTCCCTATGTGCCAATCAAAGGGTGCGACCCAAAGGGCTATGACTATCGAAGGAAGTACTCCTAGGGACAAGAACTTTTCCATCAAAGGAGGTACTCTTTTGCCATCAAAGGATGTACTCCAAGGGGCAGGAAATATTGCATCTGCCATCAAAGGATGTACTCCTAGGGACAAGAACTTTTCTTTTGCCATCAAAGGGTATGTATCTTCCAAGGGACAGGAAATATTGCATCTGCCATCAAAGGAAGTACCCTAGGGACAAGAACAGATTTTCTTTTGCCATCAAAGGGAATGATCAACCAAGGGACAGGAATATTACATCTGCCATCAAAGGAAGGTTCCCTAGGGACATGAACAGGTTTTTTTCTTTTGCCATCAAAGGGAATGATCAACCAAGGGACAGAAATATTACATCTGCCATCAAAGGAAGGTTCCCTAGGGACAAGAACAGGTGTTTTTTCTTTTGCCATCAAAGGGAATGATCAACCAAGGGACAGGAATATTACATCTGCCATCAAAGGGAAGGTTCCCTAGGGACAAGAACAGGTGTTTTTTCTTTTGCCATCAAAGGGAATGATCAACCAAGGGATAGGAATATTACATCTCCCATCAAAGGAAGGTTCCCTAGGGACAAGAACAGGTTTTTGCCAATCAATGGAGTTTATCCAAAGGGCACTTGATACGAAGATGTTCATGTAGACCGGACCAGAAAAGACTTTTAGTCGAGGAGTCACATGTGATCTGTAGCCCCCTAGTTTTGTCCCTTCTGCATAAAATAATTTACTTCGAAATATCTGTAATAATTTTCACAGGACATATATTTAAAAGAAAAAAAGGCTGATCCCCCGGTTTACCAAGGATGTCGGTTTATTCATTAATCATAATATATACATAGGATACAGCAGAGCTCATGGCTCAGGTGTAGTAGGGCCGCAGGAGAGCGATGTTCCACGGCCTCTTTGTCTCTTCTTCTGATGTCCGTGAGTCTTTGTGCTCTCGAATGTCCACCAGATAATATGAACGTTGTGTAGATTCTTACTTATCACAACGGGTCCTTCCCAAGGCGGGGATAGCTTGTGCATATCTGTTTGGTCTTGGATGAGCCGGAGCACCAAATCCCCCTCCTGGAACGTCCTGGTTTTGACCCGGCGGTTGTGTTATCTGCGCAAGTCTTGCTGACAAATCGCGGATCGTGCTGCTGCTATGTCACGCTCTTCATCTAGCCGGTCCAAACTATCCTGTCTTGCCTGTTCATTGGCTGCTTCAACATAAGCCGTCACTCGTGGTGACTCATGGCGGATATCGCTTGGAAGGACCGCTTCAGCACCGTACACCATGAAGAAAGGTGTATAACCTGTGGACCGGTTCGGCGTAGTATTGATGCTCCAGAGGACAGAAGGTAACTCTTCAACCCAGCACCCTGGTGTTCTTTGCAAGGGAGTCATAAGCCGGGGCTTGATACCTCGCAGAATCTCTTGATTGGCCCTTTCAGCTTGACCATTAGATTGAGGGTGAGCTACAGAAGACACATCTAGGCGAATATGCTCCCGTTGACAAAACTCTTCCATCTCTCCTTTAGATAAATTGGTGCCATTGTCTGTGATGATGCTGTGTGGAAAGCCAAACCGGAAAATTACCTTTTTGATGAATTTAACCGCTGTTGCCGCATCACACTTGCTCATAGGCTCTGCCTCAATCCACTTTGTAAATTTATCCACAGCAACCAGCAGATGAGTTTTTTGATCTTGGGATCGTTTAAAAGGCCCAACCATATCGAGCCCCCAAGTCGCAAACGGCCAAGTAATTGGTATCATCTGCAGCTCCTGTGCCGGAACAAGAGCACGTCGTGAAAATTTCTGGCACGCATCACACTTCCGGACTAGATCCTCTGCATCAGCATGGGCTGTCAGCCAATAGAACCCATGTCGAAAAGCTTTAGCCACCAAGGATTTTGAACCGGCGTGATGACCACAATCCCCTTCGTAAATCTCTCGAAGGATGTCACAGCCTTCCTCGGATGATACACACCGCTGAAATGCTCTGGAAACACTACGACGATGAAGTTCTCCGTTTATAATTGTCATGGATTTGGATCGCCGGATTATCTGTCTTGCTTCAATCTCATCATATGGCAACTCTCCACGGCTTAGATATACCAAGTACGGGAGTGTCCAATCCGGAATGGCATGAAGTGCTGCAACCAGCTACGCCTCCGGATCAGGAACAGCCAAATCCTCCTCCGACGGTGTCTGAACTGATGGACTGTGTAGCTCATCCAAAAAGGTATTCGGTGGCACCGGTTTACGCTGAGAACCCAGCCGGCTTAGAGCATCGGCCGCTTCATTTTTTCGCCGGTCTATGTGATCCACCTGATACCCTTTGAAATATCCTACGACTGCTTCAACTTCTCGTCTGTAAGCTGCCATGAGAGGGTCTTTAGAATCCCACTTGCCGGATACTTGTTGTGCCACTAAATCTGAATCACCAAAACACTTGACCCGGCTCAAGTTCATCTCCTTAGCCATCCGTAGGCCATGAAGCAATGTCTCATATTCTGCTGCATTGTTAGTACAAGGAAACATTAGACGGAGGAGATAACAAAACTTGTCACCTCGCGGGGAAGTTAACACAACTCCAGCCCTCGAGCCCTCTAATTGCCTCGAACCGTCAAAGTGAATAGTGTAGTATGTATGATCCGGCTTCTCCTCCGGTGCTTGCAATTCTGTCCAATCATTGATGAAATCCACCAATGCTTGGGATTTGATAGCGGTGTGTGGCACATACTTCAATCCGTGTGGGCTAAGCTCAATGGCCCACTTTGCCACTCTGCCAGTGGCTTCCCTATTCTGGATTATATCCCCCAGCGGGGCTGAACTGACAACAGTTATTGGGTGGCCTTGGAAATAATGCTTCAACTTCCGGTTTGCCATGAACACGCCATACACCAGCTTCTGCCAATGCGGGTACCTTTGTTTGGATTCAATGAGAACCTCACTGACATAATAAACCGGACGCTGAACCGGATACTCCTTTCCTGCTTCTTTGCGCTCGACCACGATTGCCACGCTAACTGCTCGTGCATTGGCGGCGACGTATAACAGCAGCGGCTCCTTATCAGCAGGGGCGGCAAGGACCGGTGGTTCTGCCAGTTGCCGCTTTAAATCCTCAAACGCAGCATTTGCCTCATCGCTCCATATAAACGCGATCTGTCTTTTTTAGCATCTGATAAAACGGAATTGCCTTCTCCCCCAGACGACTGATGAACCGGCTCAACGCGGTAATCCGGCCGGCGATACGCTGAACGTCATTGATGCAAGCTGGTTTAGTTAGGGACGTGATTGCCTTGATCTTCTCCGGATTGGCTTCTATTCCTCTGTTTGACACCAAGAATCCGAGGAGCTTGCCCGCCGGAACACCGAAAGCGCACTCTCCGAATTAAGCATCATCTTATAGGCCCGAAGGTTATCAAAGGTCTCCTTGAGGTCTTCTATCAATGTCTCCTCCTTCCTTGATTTCACCACGATATCATCCACATAAGCGTGAACATTTTTCCCTATCTGCTCCTTAAGACAATTTTGTACGCAACGTTGGTAAGTTGCTTGGGCACTCTTGAGCCCAAAAGGCATAGACACATAGCAAAAAGCACCAAAAGGAGTTATGAAGGCCGTCTTCTCCTGGTCCTTAACTGCCATCTTGATCTGGTGATACCCTGAATATGCATCCAAAAAACTTAGCCGCTCACATCCCGCCGTAGCATCAATGATCTGATCAATACGAGGGAGAGCAAAAGGATCGGTTGGACAGGCTTTGTTTAGGTCTGTGTAATCCACACACATTCTCCACTTTCCATTTTTCTTTAACACTAGCACCGGATTAGCCAACCACTCCGGGTGGAACACTTCAACTATGAATCCTGCGGCCAAAAGCCTGGCCACTTCTTCCCCTATAGCCTTGCGCCTTTCTTCGTTGAAGCGGCGCAGATACTGCTTGACCGTTTGAACTTCAGATCAATATTAAGACTGTGCTCAGCGAGTTCCTTCGGTATTCCTGGCATGTCAGAAGGTTTCCATGCAAAGATATCCCGGTTCTCACGGATGAACTCAATGAGCGCGCTTTCCTATTTAGGGTCAAGGTTAGCACTGATAGTGAACTGCTTGGATGAATCGCCTGGCACAAAATCGACTTGCTTGGTTTCCTCTGCCAATTTGAGCTTCAACGCCGGATCATGCTCTGTAGTTGGCTTCTTCAACGGGGACATATCTGCCGGATCAACATTGTCTTTGTAAAACTTCAATTCCTCCGTAGCACATACTGCCTCTGCATAAGCAGCGTCTCCTTCCTCACATTCCAATGCGATCTTGCGACTTCCATGAACCGTGATGGTTCCTTTGTGACCCGGCATCTTGAGCTGCAGATAAACATAGCACGGCCTAGCCATAAACTTGGCGTAAACCGGCCGTCCAAACAGGGCATGATATGGGCTCCGGATCTTTACCACCTCAAAGGTTATCGTCTCTGACCTGGAATCATGTTCATCTCCAAAGGTAACTTCTAGGTCAATTTTCCCAACTGGGTAAGCTGATTTACCTGGCACTACTCCATGAAATACCGTGTTTGACTGTCTTAACTTCTTATCCGTCAGCCCCATGCGACGGAAAGTCTCGTAATATAAGATATTGATGCTGCTGCCGCCATCCATGAGTACCTTGGTGAATTTGTAGCCACCCACCTGTGGTGCTACTACTAAGGCCAACTGACCCGGATTATCAACCCGCGGCGGGTGATCCTCTCTGCTCCACACAATAGGTTGTTCCGACCAGCGCAGGAATCGTGGTGTAGCCGGTTCAACTGTGTGTACCGCCCGCTTTAGGATTTTTTGATCTCGTTTGCACAAACTCGTAGTGAACACATGATATTGTCCACTACTCAGCTCCTTCGGATTACTCTGATATCCGGACTAATGCTGCTGCTGGCGCTGCTGATTGCCTTGGTTGTTGTGATTACCCTGGCCCTGCTGTTGGTTGCCCTGGTTATTGTAACCGCCCTGGCCATACTGATGGTTGCCTTGGTTATTGTAACCGCCCTGACCATACTGATGGTTGCCTGAGTTGTAGCTATTGTTGCCGCCATGATATCCTGACCCAAAGCCATTACCCTGATGACCCGACCCATGAAAAATCCGGGGCCTGAACCGCCGCCAGGTGGCCCGTTGTTGAATCTGGCCCGGTTCATGGCCTCCAACATGACCCGGCATTCCCCCCATGTATGCTTAGCTGGGCGTTCCTCCGTGCTGTGCTTCGGGCAAGGCTCGTTCAAATGTCGCTCCAGATTAATGAACCCTCCGCCGCTCGGTGGAGGCGGTTTACCCTTGCTGCGTTGAAAGCTTCCTTGAACTCTGGTATTGGCCACAAAATCAAAGCCACCCTCTGCCTTCCGCTTACCGTTGAAGCTTGTTCCGACCGGATTAGCTTGTGCCGGTTACAGGTTTATTTGCCTGTCTGGTTTTATCTCCATCCGCTTCTGGATACTTAGTGTTGTCAGAGTCCCCATACTTTACCAAAGCGCTCATGAGAGTTCCCATGTCATTACAATCCCGCTTAAGCCTTCCCAGTTTCAACTTCAGAGACTCAAACCGGCAATTGTTTTCCAGTGTTACTATCACCGTACTGGAACTGATACCGTTCGAAGAGTGCAAGATTTCTGATACTCGCCATATCCATGCACTCGTAGGCTCCTGCTCTCCTTGTATACATGCCGCTAGGTCTACCACTGACATTGGTTGTTTGCACGTGTCCTTGAAATTTTTAATAAACTGGCGGCGCAACTCACCCCATGATCCGATGGAGTTGGGCGGTAGGTTGTACCCTCAAGCATCATGGTAAAATACTTTGCGCATGCCGCTTCATCTACATCCAGCATCTCTATAGCCATCTCATAGCTCTCAATCCAAGCCTCTGGAGCCAAATCTGCTGTGTAGTTAGGCACTTTACGTGGACCCTTGAAATCCTTGGGTAACTTTACGCTTCGTAAAGCGGGAATAAGACACTGCACTCCAAAGGAACTCGCTGTGACTCCCGTCTCTGCTGTGGTTGTGTGAACTGGCGTCGTTTGGCGGATCTCCTCGCGGGTCGTAGGTCTAGCCCGGTTTACCGCCTCCTGGGCTTGCGCCTCTGCGCCCGCCGGATTATCCTGTCTGTGACGGTGTCGCCTCCGTTCACTACTGGACACCTCCGGTTCATCCCAATGCCTAGTATAACTTCGGCTGAGGCGGGGTGTTGAATGAAGTCTCTCCCTGCTGTAGGAGTACGCCTGCTGCTGTGTCAATGCTGTGTTGAGCAGATCCTTGACCCTGCGTGCTTCCATCGCCACGGGGGATGTCCCCGCAATGGGTAAAGCGGCCAGGCGTGAAGCGGCAGCGACAATGTTATCCAGGGGGTTTGAGTAGTGGCCAGGAGGAGTGGGGATGTGATGCATGGGCATAACCCGTCGATCTTGCTCCGCAGTGGGTTGTTGAACCGGTTCACCTGTCACTGGGGCTCCCCTCCGGTTTGCCTCCGGATTATTGTTGGCTCCCGCTCCTGGCGTCCCAAAGAGATTCATCGCCTCATAGACCGGCGGTAGACGAGACTGATACCTTCTATTCCTCACTCCCTGCGCAGAAGCCTGATCCATCCTAAGCTGGAACGCCTAAGAATCTAGCTCTGCCTGCCTTGTTGCTATCATAGCTTTCTCTGCATCTAGATCCTGTCTGGCCTGTTCGATCCGGCCCTTCAGCTGTAGGATTTCTGCATCGTGTTGCGCCTTGTCAGCGGGAGCCACCACTGCTACTGCCCGTGTTGTCAACTCCTCTATTAAGGCGGATAGAGCGTCAGAGGACGAGGGGGCTTGGCCGCTCCCCCTGCCCCAGCTGTGAACGCCCCGGCCACCGTGGGCTGTGGCGTAGGTTGTGATTCGGCCATAAAGACAGCCACCCAGTTTGGCAGATCAAAGGGGTCCGGAATACTACCCCCGTCGGACACACCCTTAGACCGGCCGTCCCGCAACAGATACAAGGATTCAGTCTCTCCGGATGAGGATTCATCGTCGAAATAGACAACTGTCTCGCCACCAGAATCCGATCCGTCCTCGGCTTGGACTCCATGGATTGCTCCAACGAAAACGCGCTTCATGGCAGGCTGAATCCGGACCGACCTCGCACGCTGAGTCGGCTCGATGATGTCGGGGAAGATGTCCGGCCCAGGTCCCGGTTCACCAATCTTGCCGATGAAGACGTGGATGCCGCCGAAGGGAACCCGGTACCCGTATTCGATTGAATCGGCCTCCGGGCCCCAGCCTGCGTCGTGAATGTAAATCCGGCCGCGGCGACTCTTGGTCATCCGGCCGACCGCGTAGCCCTTGAGTCCTTCAAAGCTGCCCTTCAAGAACTCGAAACCATCGTGCGAAAGCCCCATGGTGGGCACCAACTGTCGTGGAATTAGCACGGCAGATGTCCGGTTTAGCGGACTTTGTTGTGGAACCATCGCACGGGTTAGCTTGAAGAGGTTAAAAGCACACAAAGGACACAGAGGGTTTATACTAGTTCGGCCCCTTCGATGAAGGTAAAAGCCTACGTCTAGTTTGGTTTGGTATTGCTTGGGCGTCGATGAACAGGGAGCAGATTGCTTGCCTGTCTCTCGACAGGTTGTTGCTTGCCCCTGAACCATCGCCGGGTCGTTCCTTTATATAGGAGGCAACGCCCGGTCCGGTTTACAGAGTCCCGAGGCCGGTTCATAATCGTGTCCGCCTCGGTCTCTGCTCTTGTTTCCTTGTATCTCAAGTTACATGATAGGACGGTTTACAAATCGTAAACTTACACATGGGCCCTAAGCCTTCATGGGCCGTAACTTCTACTGAATTTATAACTATACATCTACATTACCATAATCCGGTTCTCTCTAGCTGGTTTATACCTGCTAGTAATATCCCTGACACTAGGTATCTCAGAGAATCACCCAATAATCTAGCAATACTCTATATTCCCAGTGTGATGAATCTAGCCATCATTCTCGAAAGCATCCCGTGATGCCATATAGTTAGTAGGCATTCTATTCCTGGGTTCTTGAACCCAAGATCCACCCTACTACCTCGTGTTGTTAGTGTTTGCTCGTTCCTTTAGGATATTAGTAACTTGTGATAGTCCTCGAGGTCCGTGGTTATCGTTCTTCCAATACCATGAACCATCATGGCAGAAGCTCTTCTGAACCAAAAGATCACAACTAGAGTGCTCTTGTTGAGTTCTCCATTCTACGTTGTGACTCTGCCAATACTACCTTTCTGCATGGGTTATCCGGAAGAAATATGTTGAGCTTTGCTCGACATACCAACCTATGCACCCACAACTTAGAAAGATATATGTTCCTTTGAGTTGTCCCTTTAGTTGTATTATGACCCCCGTCTATCAGTTGATAGTCAAGAGTAGTTGTGCATTCGTGTTATCGATGCCTATTATTCTTATGGTCAGTCAAGCCATTCTATTCCGGAACGACTTGGAGAAACAAACTTGTGACGCCCCCGATTTGACCGTACACTAATCATGCACGCAAATGTGTACGACTAAGATCACGGACTGATACGTCCAAAACGTATCTATAATTTCTGCTTGCTCCATGCCTCTTTTGGGTGATATTGCTATGATATTTATACACTTCCATACACTTTTGATCATATTTGGACTAACCTATTAACTCAGTGCACCCCAGTGCCAGTTTCTGTTTTCTGCTGTTTTTGTATTTCAGGTTTTCCCATCACGTAAACTGCCAGAAAAATCCCGGAAAAATTATATAAAAAATCAGTGTTCCAGAAGCTTCCCGGCAGCCAAAGTAGAGCCGGAGGGGGGCCACCAGGGCTCCAGGCGTCCTGGTGGCGCGGCCCCCCTCCTGGCCGCGCCGGGGGGGCGCCTGGGCCCCCCAGGCCTCCGCTGATGCCCCCCCTTTGGCATATATTTAACACACGTCCCGAAACCCTCGAGATGGGACCCTTTTTCTCCAAATGCTATTCCGATCTCCGCCGCCATCACCACCAAGCTTTGGGGGACCAAAATTCCTGTGTCGGCACCCTGCCGGGACGGGGAAGTGCCCTCGGATTCATCTCCATCGACGTTGCTTCCTCCCTCCATGATGCGGGAGTAGTTCCTCCTCGGGGCTGAGGTTTCTACCAGTAGCTATGTGGTCAATTCTCTCTCCCATGATGTGATCTTCGTTGTGATCATAGGCTATGTTAATCTAGGGTGATCCCATGATATTTCCCCTTCCTCTATGTATTGGATTGATGTACTCACTTGTCTTTATCTAGTATAATCCCCGAGACCAAGGTGACAGCGGTCTATTGGACATGGATTAGAAAAATATTTTCATGAGTGATTTCCTCTCTTGTGTGTTGATTGAAGATTGAGAGTCTGTTGGTGCTTGTCTTTGACTATCCTTTAGATATGTTGTGGTGATTGTGGGACTCTCTTTGGATGGCCGCGGTGACATAGGGAAATCCTTAGATTGAGAACTACGAACTTTGAGGTGTGCTTTTGTACCCCTACATAATTCTCGTCCTCTCTTGACCACGAAGGCATGACCTCCGGGTGCGTCTCCATTGCATGTTTTATGGGAAATATCATGTGATTCGATTATGTTAATGTTGTTGGGAGTTGCCACTAGTGAAAGTATGATCCCTAGGCCTTGTTTCCATCATTGCAATACCATTTGTGCTCACGTTTACCACTTGTTTGCTTGCTGCACTTTTTATTACAGATTTGTATTACTTTGCTTTGCCACTCCTATCATCCATATTTTACCATCTCTTCGCCGAACTAGTGCACCTATACAACTCCTAGTTGTATTAGGTGTGTTGGGGACACAAGAGACTTCTTGTATCTTAGTTGCAGGGTTGCTTGAGAGAGACCATCTTCAACCTCTACTTCCCTGAGTTCGATAAACCTTAGGTCATCCACTTGAGGGAAATTGCTGCTGTCCTACAAACCTCTGCGCTTGGAGGCCCAACATAGTCTACAAGAGTAGAAGCGTGTGTAGACATCAAGCTATTTCTGGCGCCGTTGCCGGGGAAGTGAGTGCTTGAAGGTATATCTTTAGATCTTGCAATTAAATATTTTTGTTTCTTGTTTTTATTTCACTAGTTATGCTTATGGACAACCTTGCTATTGGATCGTTGCTTGCGGGAAGACGCCCCACACCTGTGGTGGTTGCTCCTCCCCCTACTGAAATTGTGCCCTATAAAATACCGGCTGGTATTATCGATTATATTTTGGCTAATCGTTATGCAGGAGACAGACATCCCGGTGAACACTTGCTATATCTGTCACAACTATGTTCATTATTTAAGCTTGCAGTTCTATCAATGGAGTTTGTCATGAGGAAATTTCTCGCCGTATCACTTATAGATAAAGCTTCAGATTGGTATAAGCTTCTCGATAACTCGCACTTGCTTGATTGGCAAGAGCTTATGTCTCTCTTTTATACTAAGTTATATCCTCTTCATGAAATTCATTGAGACAGGAACTATATCTATAACTTTAGGTCTCGTGACGGAGAGAGCGTAGCTCAAGCTTGGGGGAGACTGAAAACGTTAATGCTAAAATGTCCTAACCATGGGCTCCCCAAAGATGCTTATGTGGAGAGTAAGAGTACCTTTTTGCATGTGGATCATGGTAACAATGCTTTATGTGATGCTTATATTGTTGAGTTTATTCGTGATCCCACTGAAAATTATTATGAGAAGGGAACATATGCTTATAGATATTTCAATAATATCAAGTTCCCTCTCTTTATGGTGAATATTTTGAAGTTATGCTTGTTCTGCCTTCCTATGCTAGTTGCTTTATGCTTCAATAATTTATTTTCTTACAAGATTCCCATGCATAGGAAGTATGTTAGACTTAAATATGTTTTATATATGCTTCTTGATGCTCTCTTTTGTTCTTCAACTCTTATTCCTACGAGAGCATCATTAAAGTCTTAAGCCTATCTTTATGGCTATAAAGAAAGAGCTCTAGGGAGACAACCCTTGTTATCTTTACTTTCAGTTTGTTCTTCCAGTTTTTAGTGGTCTTGATGTGTGTTACTACTGTATCAACATCATTGTATCTTTATTTTTCAGCTTTGTGCCAAGTTTAGCCTCTGATTGCAAGAAAGTTCAAAATTTGTGACGTGCAGTCCAGAAAACAGATTCTGTCCTTGGACAGAAAAATTCGTATAAAATCACCAGATCATCCTTTTGATCTGAATGTTTTTGACAGCGTGCTCTATACAATTGGCTTTCGAGCGTGTGTTCTGAGTTTTTTGATTAGAGTTGCAGAAGTGCCCCGAAAAAATCATTTACTACCTGCTGGTCTGTTTTTCACAGATTCTGTCCTGTTTTGCCTTTCCTTCGTTTTGCAAACCTTGAGCTTGCTTTTTCTTTGCAAAAACCTTTTGGCAATCTTGAGAAATAGTAGACCTTCAAGAATATCCTTATTTCCAGCAAGGAACAATTATTTTATTAAGGGTACTAACCTCGCTAATCAGATTATGATGAGTTATGTATGAAGGGAGTTTTCAAGTGTGCGAGGGAAGATGATAAAAAGATTCAGGAGTGTCAAACGCTCAAGCTTGGGGATACCCCCATGCACCCCCAAGAAATATTCAAGGAGACTCAAGCGTCTAAGCTTGGGGATGCCCCCGTGCATCCCCTTCTCCATCAACATTATCAGTTCGTCTTTCGTTCCACTATATTTTTATCACTTCATGTGTTATGTGCTATGCTTGGAGCGTCTTGCTTTTAGTTTCCTTTATAGTTTTCTTTAGCTTTTCATAACGAGTTGGAACTCAGCTTTCTTTGTGTAGGAGAGAAACACGCTCCACTTCTACCTAGAACACAACATAGAATTTTCATGTTTATCTTTGCTGTGTATGTTCTTGGTCTTTCAATAGCTACTATCATGCTTAGCTCTTAGTTTTCATGCTTATCTTTTTAAAGAGCTTTTGTTTAGTTGGTTGCTTGAACTCTCTTTAGTTATCATGCTTAAGAGAGTTTGCTTCTGTTGCATTGGTTGATATGTCTATGATAAAAATGCTACGTGCATAATGGTGCTTAGTAGTTCATGTTTTCTTATGGTTAGTCTCAAATAGATGGGGGGTTTCCAATGTGTTATTGGAGTACCAACATGATTTGTTTGCCTATGATGTGGTATGGTTTAGTAATATCTTCCTTCAAGAATTTATTTTGATTGACTTGGCGTATGCTCATGCATTTTTAAGACTGTAAAGAAAGTCTGTCAAGCCTTGATGATCTTTTATTTCTGAGTAGCGATATAACTTCCATGCCTGATTCAATGTTGCTTTGTCGCTCTGCATGATTATGACCGTCATTGCTCTTTTAGTTGGTCGCTCCCAGTCTTTTGCTAACCTCCACCTGTACTAAGCGGACTGACTGCGTGTGCATCCAAATTCTTTTAAGCCAGTTATGCCATATGAGTCCACCATACCTTCCTATACATGGTATTTACCTACCATTCCTAACAGAGACTTTCATGTACCATCTCGAAATTATTCAAAAAAGCATTCCTATTTTGTGCCTCTGTTTTAGTTCATGAAGAAGTAGTAGTTAATTCATGATCTTTTTAAGTTGGACAAGCTTCACCCCGGGATTGCATGTCTAATGTGCAAACCCATAATACGAGAAGGAACTGGCAAAGAGTGCGCCCGGCTCAAAATTAATATAACAAAAAAACCCTCCTTCACGCTTTGTTCATGAGAAATCAGAAAACTTTGGCAGTGATAAACAAAGGAGATTAAGAGGATGTGATCGTCCTCATTCGGGAGCCGTTCCTCGAAACTTGTCCATCTCAAGAAGTGATTGAGTTGTCTGCTAGCATTCGTTGATGGAACATGCATAATCTAAAAGAAAATTATTACTTCTGTTTTTAAAACCAAGAGCTCTGGTACATGCTTTGTCTTTGTTTCCAACCACGGGTTTTCAACCTTACCAACAAAAGCCACAGTTCGAGAGTCTCCACCTTCTTTTAAAGCACCAACTACTGAGAGCATGATTGTCATTCTGAGTGTAATGTGCATTGTCCCAAAGTAGCATTGTCTTTTGCATGATTATGATATCGTTTATTCTGAAATCATTGTATCTAGTCATCACTTAAACCTTGGAGGTGCCCCTGCATTTATGTTTTGCTTCACTAAAGGGGGCAAGCGAGATATCACTTTATCATTTTTGCACACCATGCTCATTACAAATCTATTTGATGTTTCAGTATCATGTTGTAAAACTTTCAGTTCTTTGTGATTTTCTCATGAGGCAACTTAATTACTACAGATTCATTGTCTCAGTAAGCTTTTGTCATATGACTATGAAAAGTCCTATATGGTTAATAGCATGTCACCACAGAAATTATTCTTGTTATCATTTACCTACTCGAGGACGAGCATGAATTAAGCTTGGGGATGTTGATACGTCCAAAACGTATCTATAATTTCTGCTTGCTCCATGCCTCTTTTGGGTAATATTGCTATGATATTTATACACTTCCATACACTTTTGATCATATTTGGACTAACCTATTAACTCAGTGCACCCCAGTGCCAGTTTCTGTTTTCTGCTGTTTTTGTATTTCAGGTTTTCCCATCACGTAAACTGCCAGAAAAATCCCGGAAAAATTATATAAAAAATCAGCGTTCCAGAAGCTTCCCGTCAGCCAAAATAGAGCCGGAGGGGGGGCCACCAGGGCTCCAGGCACCCTGGTGGCGTGGCCCCCCTCCTGGCCGCGCCGGGGGGGGGGGCGCCTGGGCCCCCAAGGCCTCCGCTGATGCCCCCCTTTGGCATATATTTAACACGCGTCCCGAAACCCTCGAGACGGGACCCCTTTTCTCCAGAAGCTATTCTGATCTCCGCCGCCATCACCACCAAGCTTCGGGGGACCAGAATTCCTGTGCCGGTACCCTACCGGGACGGGGAAGTGCCCTCGGATTCATCTCCATCGACGTTGCTTCCTCCCTCCATGATGCGGGAGTAGTTCCTCCTCGGGGCTGAGGTTTCTACCAGTAGCTATGTGGTCAATTCTCTCTCCCATGATGTGATCTTCGTTGTGATCATAGGCTATGTTAATCTAGGGTGATCCCATGATATTTCCCCTTCCTCTATGTATTGGATTGATGTACTCACTTGTCTTTATCTAGTATAATCCCCGAGACCAAGGTGACAGCGGTCTATTGGACATGGATTAGAAAAATATTTTCATGAGTGATTTCCTCTCTTGTGTGTTGATTGAAGATTGAGAGTCTCTTGGTGCTTGTCTTTGACTATCCTTTAGATATGTTGTGGTGATTGTGGGACTCTCTTTGGATGGCCGCAGTGACATTGGGAAATCCTTAGATTGAGAACTACGAACTTTGAGGTGTGCTTTTGTAGCCCTACATAATTCTC
>LR738710.1:129276208-129299553 GCA_902687465.1 Secale cereale | reverse complement strand
TTGCATGTTTTATGGGAAATATCATGTGATTCGATTATGTTAATGTTGTTGGGAGTTGCCACTAGTGAAAGTATGATCCCTAGGCCTTGTTTCTACCATTGCAATACCATTTGTGCTCACGTTTACCACTTGTTTGCTTGCTGCACTTTTTATTACAGATTTATATTACTTTGCTTTGCCACTCCTATCATCCATATTTTACCATCTCTTCGCCGAACTAGTGCACCTATACAACTCCTAGTTGTATTAGGTGTGTTGGGGACACAAGAGACTTCTTGTATCTTAGTTGCAGGGTTGCTTGAGAGAGACCATCTTCAACCTCTACTTCCCTGAGTTCGATAAACCTTAGGTCATCCACTTGAGGGAAATTGCTGCTGTCCTACAAACCTCTGCGCTTGGAGGCCCAACATAGTCTACAAGAGTAGAAGCGTGTGTAGACATCAGGGACTCACTGGAAGATATCACAACACAACTCTAGACACAAATAAAATAATACAAGCTTTATATTACAAGCCAGGGGCCTCGAGGTCTCGAATACATAAGCTCGAATACACAAGAGTCAGCGGAAGCAACAATATCTGAGTACAGACATAAGTTAAACATGTTTGCCTTAAGAAGGCTAGCACAAAACAACACGAACGAAAAGGCAAGGCCTCCTGCCTGGGACCTCCTAACTACTCCTGGTCGTCAGCTGTCTCCATGAGGTAGTAGGCTTTGTCGGGGTAGTAGCAGTCATCAAGGGTGGCATCTGGTTCCTGGACTCCACCATCTGGTTGCATCAACCAGCAAGAAGAAGAAGGGGGGAAAAGGGGGAGCAAAGCAACCATGAGTACTCATCCAAAGTACTCGCAAGCAAGGATCTACACTACATATGCATCGGTATCAATGAAAGGGGTAGTATCTGTGGACTAAGCTGCAGAATGCCAGAATAAGAGGGGGAGAAGCTAGTCCTATCGAAGACTAGCATCTTCTGGAAACCACCGGCTTGCAGCAAGAGGGGGAAGTAGAGTAGTATAACATAAGTCATATTTATGTTGTTGTTCCAACGCTCCGGGATCACTTCTCGACTCCCGAAGCAACATATCCAAACAATGCCTCGACATCCAGTTCTAGTTGTAGCGATCGGGATACAACTCCAAGTGTCCGTTACCGTAGGACAGGCTATCAATAGATGTTTTCTTCCCTGCAGGGGTGCACCAACTTACCCAACACGCTTGCTTAACTCCGGCCGGACACACCATCAGGTCGTGCCCGCCCTCGGCCAAACAATACGCCGCAACCCGACCTAGACTTAATAGAGAGGTCATGCACGCCAGACTAAACCATATGCCCCCAGGGGTCATGGGCCAATCTCCCCGGGAACTCCTGCACGTTGCGTGGGCGGCCGGTGAGTAGACCTAGCAACCACCTTTAAAAAGGTAGGAGCCTAACCAGTCCAACCCGGCGCGCGCCGCTCAGTCGCATGACGTCAGTTAAGCTTCGGCTGATGCATACGACGCAGAACGCCCATACTATGCCCACGTGATGGTTAGCGCTATCAGGCCAGAGGCCCCTTGGATCAAATATCCAAACCGTTTAGTGTCTTGGGAACGCGCGGTAACGAGCAGAGACTCACGAAAATGTGACCCCATCGCCCCGTCTCGAGGACTTGCGGCAAAGGCGAGTGCCCGTCCATGCCTCGTATTTATCTCGCGGGCACCTTCCAGGTCAACCCGACTACACATCACTCGCAATTAAGCTCGCGTGGGTACCCCTCAGGGTCGACCCGTCTTTAGTAACCAGGTTCAGTGTAAAGTCATAGTAACCATAGTAACTGTGTGTCTGACGCCAAAGGGAAACCTGAGGAAATCACCCTCGATGGAATTCCACCTGATGTTTATCGTCAAGGTGAACGAAAGAGGAGTCACCCTCGAGGTCCACTCTTGAGGAGTTGCATGACAGTGTCGTTATTGGGAGTGGAGAAAGAGGAATCACCCTCGATGACCACAACCGATGAACTAACCTACAAGGTTAACATCAGAAGTGCTGATGAGGTCTCACCCTCGGCACTCGATAGTAACCCAGTAGTGTCGAGCAACTAAGGGGAAAGTGATGTGCGGTGCCGGGTCCTGGTCTTTGATCCCATTGATCGGGTCTTCTGATAATCTAGCGGGGCATTCGGGACAAGGTAGGGGGTCACTGGTGGATCTCTAACCAGCCTATACTAAGCAGTTTAGTATAAACATGTGGAGTATGAAAGCAGTATCAACAACGGGCTATGCATCAGAATAGGATCATAGAAAAAGCAGTAACAGTTCTAATGCAAGCATAAGATAGAAGAGAATGGGCGATATCGGAATGATCAAAGGGGGTTGGCTTGCCTGGTTGCTCTGGCAAGAAGGAGGGGTCATCAACACCGTAGTCGATCACCGGGGCATCTTCAGTCTCGGGGTCTACCGGAGAGAAGAGGGGGGAGAATCAATAAATACAAAGCATACATATGCAATAAAGAAGCACGGCAAGTTAACACGCAGTGCTAGGGTGCTCTAACGCGGTGCTACACGGTGCCGGCGAAGGGGGATAGCATCCGGGAAAGTAACCCCGAAGTCTGGCTTTTTCGGACAGATGAAACGCAGGGGGAAATTTGTATGTTCGCTAAGTTAGGGATGTGTGGCGGATGAACGGACCGCGTATTCGGATTCGTCTCGTCGTTCTGAGCGATTTTCATATATAAAACATTTTCATCCGAGCTACGGTTTATTTTCTATGATTTATCAAAGTTTTAATAATATTCTCAATTATTATTAATTCGAATTGAATAGTAAAATACTTTTATTACATAGGGCAGATTCAGCCACAGCCAATGACATGTGGACCTAGTTAGCAATACAGTCAGCGTTGACTGGGTCAAAGTTGACCAGTCAACAGAGTCAAAAGGACCCATCTGTAAGTGACACATGTATTTAATGTATTACTTAAAACAGTCTAATTAGTGGTGGGGCCCTGCTGCCATAGACACATTAGGTTAAAAAGGAGTTAATTAGCTAATTAAGCTAGATTAAATAAGTTAATTAATTAATTATTTACTTATATATTATTATATTTTTCTATACTTTTTTAAATCCTTTAAGCTACGTGGGGCCCAGCTGCCAGTGGCACAAAGGCCACTGGAGCGGGCAGGGCTTAACGGGCGCAGGGCTAGGCGCTGGCGCCCGCACCCGAGGCGCAACGGAGGGCGCCAGTGGAGGGGCGCCAGCCGGCCAACTCCGGCGGCCGTTGGGGGCGCCGGCGAGCGCGTTGGAGAGCCCGAGGCGCAGGCTAGTGGTTCCCGGCGCGGAGGCCACGGCGAGGTGGCTGCCAGAGGCGGGAGAGGCCGCGGTGGCTGGAGCGGGCGGCTAGCGCGGGAAGCCCCGGCGGGGCGGCGTGGCGGTGCGCGCGTAGCCGACGAGCGGGGCGGGCGCGGCTGTCGATGGCACCGGCTGGGACGAGCGGGCGATGGGCGCCGGCGGTGAAGCGGGGCAACGGCTGGCCGCAAGCGCAGCTCCGGGCGGCGGCGCGCAGGGGCACGGCGAGGAGCGCCAGGGGAAGCGGGCTCGGGGCCTGGGCGAACAACAGTGGCGGCGCGGCGGCGGCGCTAAGGGCGACACAGAGGGAGGGAGGAGGCGGAAGCGGGGGCTCGTGGCAGGGGCGGCGCGTCGGGCGACAAGGCGCGCTCTTGTCAGCCGTCCAGAGGTGCAAATGAGCACGAGTAGGGGGCGGCGAGCACATCGGCGGCGGAGCTCTCGGGCGTGCCATGGGGAGGCGACTGCGGTGCGAATTTGCGCGCACGTTTGGGCTCATTCGAACGCGGGAACACCACCGCGTCTGTGACGCCCCCGATTTGTCCGTACACTAATCATGCACGCAAATGTGTACGACCAAGATCAGGGACTCACTGGAAGATATCACAACACAACTCTAGACAAAAATTAAAATAATACAAGCTTTATATTACAAGCCAGGGGCCCCGAGGGCTCGAATACATAAGCTCGAAAACACAAGAGTCAGCGGAAGCAATAATATCTGAGTACAGATATAAGTTAAACAAGTTTGCCTTAAGAAGGCTAACACAAATATAGCAACGATCGAAAAGGCAAGACCTCCTGCCTGGGACCTCCTAACTACTCCTCGAAGCCGAACTCCACGTAGAAACATCATCGGGATCCTCTGGGTCCTGGACTCCACCGCCTGGTTGCATCATCCGAGAAGAAAGGAAGAAAGGGGGGAAAAGGGGGGGAGCAAAGCAACCGTGAGTACTCATCCAAAGTACTCGCAAGCAAGGAACTACACTACATATGCAATGGTATTTGTGTAAGGGGTAATATATGTGGGTTAAACTGCAGAAAGCAGAATAAGAGGGGGATAGCTAGTCCAATCGAAGACTACGCTTCTCGTAACCTCCATCTTGCAGCAGAAGATGAGGGTAGCTGGAAAGTAACAAGTATCCTCGCTTCTCGCAGCCTCCGTCTTGCAGCAGTAGAAGGGAGTAGATGGTAAGTTCACCAAGTAACATCGTATAGCATAATCCTACCCGGTGATCCTCCCGCACATCACCCTATGAGAGAGCAACCACCGAGTTGTATCCGGCACTGGTAGGGGTGTGTTTTATTAAGTATCCGGTTCTAGTTGTCATGAGGTCGGAGTACAACTCCGGGATGTCCTTTTACCGAGGGACACGGCTATTCGAATAGATTAACTTCCCTGCAGGGGTGCACCACATAACCCAGCACGCTTGATCCCATTTGGCCGGACACACTTTCCAGGGTCATGCCCGGCCTCGGAAGATCAACACGTCGCAGCCCTACCTAAGCACAGCAGAGAGGTCAGCACGTCGGTCTAAGTCCTAAGCACACAGGGGTCTGGGCCCATCGCCCAATGCACACGTGCACGTTGCGAGGGCGGCCGGTGAGCAGACCTAGCAACCTCCATTACTAAGGAAGTTACGTTACGCGGTCCAACCCGGCGCGCGCCGCTAAACCGCTGACGTCAAGAAGGCTTCGGCTGATACCACGACGTCGAGTACCCATAACTATTCCCACGTAGCTGGTTAGTGCGTATAGGCCAACGGCCAGACTCAGATCAAATATCCAAACTCGTTAAGCGTGTTATTAAGAAATAACCGTGGACAACGACCAGGGCCAGGCCACCTCTCCACTGGGTGTCTCAACCTGCCCTGTCGCTCCGCCACAACGATCCACTTGGGGGACCGTCGGGAACTCAGGCCCATCACTACCTGGATGGAGCCACCTGTCCTTTCAGCCCCCACATCGAATCACTTGCGGTTACTCAATGAGCCGACCCGACTTTAGTCACATCATGTATCATGTAAAGTATGTATATAGTATATACCCGTGATCACCACCTGAGTGACCACGGCCCGATAGTATAGCTTGGCAGACGGACAAGAATGTAGGGCCACTGATGGAGTACTAGCATCCTATACTAAGCATTAGGATGGCAGGTAAGGTATCAACAGTTGTAGCAACAATGACAGGCTATGCAGCAGAATAGGAGTAACCAAACAGTAACATGCTACACTACTCTAATGCAAGCAGTAGAGAGAAGAATAGTCGATATCTGGTGATCAAAGGGGGGGCTTGCCTGGAAGCTCTGCAGACGAAAGGAATCTTCGGAAGCGTAGCCGTAGTCGAACACCGAAGCATCAATGGTCTCGGGGTCTATCACAGTATCGGAGTCTACCGAAAATAAGCAACGAAGGGGAAACAAATAAATAACAGAGCAAACAATAGCATCACAAAGCATAACATGGCAAAAGGCGGTGCTACGTGTGACCTAACGCTGTGCTCGGTGATACAGGCGAAGAGGAATAACATCCGGGAAAGTATTCCCGGTGTTAGGCATTTTTGGGCAGATGAAACGGAGGGGAATGTTGCATGTTCGGTATGATAGAGATGTGTGGCGGACGAACGGACGGTGTATTCGGATTCGTCTCGTCGTTCTGAGCAACTTTCATATATAAAACTTTTTCATCCGAGTTACGGTTTATTTTATATGATTTTCTAAAGTTTTATTAATATTTTGCAATTTATTTTTAATTCGAAATAAAAGGAAAATGCTAGGTGTACCCAGCACAGGGTACACAAAAGTGCACCCAGTGGCTGACAGGTGGGCCAAGGGGTCCCAGTTGACCAGTCAACGTTTGACTGGTCAACAGGGGTGGGGCCCCCTGTCATACACACATACTGACTAACTACAGGTTTTAATTAACTAATCTAATTAATTAGTTTATTTAAGATTAATTAATTTAATTAATTAATTAATATATATTTGCATATTTTTCTTTTTCTTTTTAAAGTGGCGGGCCCCACGTGCCATAGGCACAGGGGCCATAATGGGGCGGTTTACCGGGGCTGCGGGGTGGGCGCCCGTTTAGGCCGAAGCCCACCCAGGCACGGGGCGAGGCCGACGGCGCCGGACAGAGGCGTCGGCGCGGCTGGAGCCGGAGGCGCAGCCAGGTAGCGGGGCGGCGCCTGCCCAGCGCGGGCACGGCCGGGTGGAGCCGGCCCGGCCAGGGCGTAGAGCGGGCGAGGGGGAGGGGCGGCCAGAGCGGCGGCGCGGTAGTGAGCAGCGGCAGCTGCGGCGAGCAGGAGCAGCACCAAGAGCGGCGGCAGTGGCAGTGAGCAGCGGCAGCTACGCGTAGCACGGGCGGCAGCAGGTGGACGGGCACGCGCCCTGGCGTGCATGGGCGGCAGGAGGCACGCGTGGGTGTGGGGTGGCGCGCCTGACGGGGCTCACCACGGGCGCGGACATGGCAAACTTGGGGACGGCTCACGGTGACTAAATCGAAGCAGGGGGGTGGATTCGGGGAAGAAGCTCACTGGGAGTTCATTGGTGTGCTCAGGGAGGGTCGGGGTGGACTGGAACGACGGTAATCGATGACGGCCGACGATGATGTACGCGGCGAAGACTGGCTCGATGGCGAGCGCACAGGTCACCTCGGCTCCATTTGGTGCTCAGGACGGATGAAGATGTCCATGGCGGGCCTCCTGGACGTCCTCCCATGCGAAGGCGATGACGGTGGCCGCGTAATGACGATGACGAGCGCGGTCACCGCGCGATTTTCCAAGCTCGAATTCGAGCGAAAGAAGAAGGGGGCAACGGGGGAAAGAGGGGGGAATAGATGAGGTAGGGTTAGGGTTCCAGTGGGACATGTTTATAATACGAGGGGATCGACGTGGAGGCCATCCATGGCCATGGCAGCCGTGGATGCTCGCCACGCCCTCCTCTGCCTCCTGTAGCGTGAGGTAGGGGAAAAGGCCAAGGTGGGTTGGGCTGGACCTGGTGGCCAGCTGGGCCATTTGGCCCAGTGGGGGCGGGGGGTTGTTTCTTTGGTTTCTTTTCTTTTGTTTTATTTTCTGTTTTGCCATTTTCTTTTTATTTATTTTACCTTTTCTGTTTTAGTTGTGTTTCCTATTAATTTTTAGTTTTAGTAAAATATACATGTAGCATCTAAATTAGTATTTCAACTTAGTCCACAGTCACAAAAAGTCAGGTCCTCAATTAAATTAGCTTGACATTTTATTAATTACAAAAGGTTTTTAAATAACTATTTTTACTGTTGTTTTATTCATCTCATAGTATTTAAACATTTTATACTCGGGTGGTTTCTCCACCATAATTGCCTATGCATTATTTGGTTCACTCCGAACATTTTAGTGTTAATATTTGAAAACTTTTATTGTTTGCTTGATTTTTAATTTGAATTTGAATCGGTTTCGAACTAACGCGAGATTAGTAACAGTAATCGTGGTGACGTGGCATCATTAGCGAAGGTTTACTGTAGCTTGATTACCCGAGCGTCACAGCGTCGATCTAACCCAATGGCGCGGGCTACGGTGCTCAGAAGCGACGGCAGCGACGAGCTTGAGCGGCGGACAGAAAATGGCGCGACGGCGAGCTAGCTACGGCAATATACACGGCGAGGAGAGGAAAGGAGGGAGGGAGGAGCTCACCGAGCGGCTAAGAAAAGCCCTCGAAGGCTTTGGAGCAGCAGGGGCGAAGGAGACGACGGCGGTCATCGGCCACAGTGAAGACAGGGGCGAGCTCGATCTCCACGGTGCGGTCGTCCTCGAGCTTGATGGCGAGGCGTAGTCGAGGTAGTTGAGCGAGGTGGAGCGGATGGGCTCGTCGGAGAGAGGCGGTAGCCGCGCTAAATCACGGCCATGGCGACGGCGACGCTCGGATGCGCGCTGGGGAGAAGGGGATCTGGGTGAGAGGGAGCAGAGGGGTGGCATGCTAGGGTTCGGGGGCCGGGGACGGGTGCCGGCCTTATAGGCCGGGAGTAGCCGGCGGATGGCCACCACGGCGATGGTCGCGGCCGTGTCGGCCATCGGGCGTGGCCACGACCCCCCTGGTGAACAGCAAGGTGGGAGGCAGGGCGCTAGTGGGCCAGCCCAGTGGCCAGCTAGGCCAAGGCCCAAGGGGGAGGGAAGGGCCTTTTCCCCTACTTTGGCATTTCATTTACTGTTTTATTCATATTAGTATCTGTTTCCTTTTCTAAATCTTATGAAAAAGGCTTGTATAAAATATGGTACTTAGCTCACAATTTACATTGCAAATTTTTAGGCACTGCCACAAAAGTTTGACATCTAATAAAATAGTTTGTTATTTTTATAAATTTAAAAGGCTTTAAATTAATTGTTAAATCCGCCGTTTTATTTATTAAAGAGCAGTATACCACTTTATAAAAAGTTGGCTCACCACCATAACTAGATATAGATTATTTGCCACATGATGAGCATTTTAGCTTTGGCTTCTGAAAACTTTAAATTTTTACTCAAGCTTAAATTGGAATTTAAACCGGACAGAATCAAAGGGGGAGGGGTTAGCAACAGTAACAGCGATGACGTGGCATCATTAGCATGGGATTACTGTAGCGTAATTATCTGGGCGTTACAAAACTCCAGTACCTCATCCATTCCTAGGATTGGGTCAAAGCAGTTGTATTCCGCAGATCAAAATGCCAATCCGGCTTTTATTCTGTTCTACCTTGGAGTGTTACCCTCTTTTATGTCAAGAATGTCATGGGAATTGCACAACCTCCTATGAACTCTTGATACGGTGATACCTCTCGCCATCATCGTTCATTCTCGGTCTCCATGTTATTGTACCTGGAATACTCACAAGTGAATCATGATGTGGGAAATCAATACCCCTAGCAACTCCGTTGCTTGGTAGTTAATGGACGATAAACTCATTCTTAGCATGATGGTTACCGAATCATCATTCTAAGCTTGATCGTGCTACCTAGTCCATTTTTCTGGTGCACTCTTCGATCAATGAGTTAGGATTGTGTCAATCTCTCGCTCTTTTGATCATATCGTCTTGCCCTGAAAAGCAAGATTGTTCTCGAGCTTCATAACATATCGGTGGTTCGTGATTTTCTGAATATCTTCTCGGAAGTATTACCAGGTTGTTCCCTGACCGTTATGTTGAGCTCGTGATCAAGTTGGTTTACTTATAAACCACCCCGTCTCCAAGAATCTGTGTTGGATACCCCTGAGCTAGTTGGTTAAGCTAAACGACAACTTGGAGAGTTGGAAGATGAAAGCTTGCCCCACCTAGTTCATTGCCAAAGGGATATCCTTGTGTTTGTGTGTTTGTTGAAGAAATATGATATCTTCCTCGATTGATCCTCGTGATCAGTTGCTGGATCCATTGTCTTGTCAAAACTTTGATTTGAGTGTGGGCTATCGTTAAGTCAAATCAGAACAAACGATATTCGTAATGTTGTCTTACTCGTGGTTGATCCCTCGAGCATACACTGTTACATCTATTGGTCTGACCAATGCTATCACCTTGTTCACATAGTTATGGAATTCCATTTTATGGAAGCCTCGATGAATTGTGGTCGAGTCCATCGACAACATGTTTATCCTCCCCATGATTCATGTTGAACATTAAAGCTAGTGTTGGAAACTTTGTAAGCATTGCCTTCGTGTCCCGTTCATGAGGTATATGTTGGATGAGAGAAGGGACTTTCCCTAATTGATGTGTAATTGATGTAAGTTTCCACCGTGAGTTTGAGAAAGTTTATTTTGCTTACTCTGGAATCATCCCAAGTCAGTCATGCGTACGTGCGAAGTATTATGTGGTTTGGAGACTTGCAACCTTCATTCTATATGTATTCCCTAGCACACCAAGCCACTGATTGATTTGTTCAAGGAGAAGAAGTTTCTTCTTAAGAGCTAGACTTATGCAAGGACTTCGATATCCTCGATGATGGTTCCCACCTAAACTCGGTAGTGTTTTATCATAAGACTACTACGTGGTCATGCTTGTCTTGGACAACGTGTTCATAGGTTTGTAGCAGAACCAGCTCATGTTTTGGAGCTTGCTATCGTAGTTCATTCCCCGTGAATCTCGCAACGCCATCTCGTCGATTTGTGTTGCAACCTTTCTTTTCACACATGCTGTCTGAAATGTCCTGTTGCCAACCAGATCTGAATCTCAAACAGATATGATGGTTGGAACATACCAACATTTGCATTTTGTTCCCAGCTAGCACCACCATCGTGCCAATTTTCCATGGGTTGCCCTTCTCAGCAATTGTTGTCCAGGATCATCTTTAAAAGTGGACTTACCATGGGTCCCATCCATTTCCGATGATGAGCAAAAATCATCCGTTGTGTTGTCTTCAACAAGGTAGTCCACATCATCATTCCTAGTCCGACTATGTCATTCTTTTGGACTCCTTCAAATGATCGCTTGAGTTTTGCCTTACGCTGGTATAGAGAATTTCAATTATCTCTATATCAAAAGTAATTCTTTTTGCCACTTAAGGGGATAATTCTACGAGCCACCTTCTCTAAGGTGCCCCGTCTGGTGACATCGATCACCATCTTCTTTAAGTGTGGAATTATTGCCTACCAAGTGAACCTTCATCGTTTGTTTCACTCCATCCCTCTGGGTGTGTGTTCCGTGTCTCTGCTCAAGAGATGTTTCAATGTCTCACTCCATGAGTTGATCTTGAGTTGCTCAATCTTTCAGAAGATCAATTTTGTAGAGTTTCTTTCGTCGTCACCTTGTTGGACAAAGACCTCGAAAGCAAGGATGTCAAGGTCAACATGATGCAAGCAATCAACATTCTTGAAGTGCAATTGGATCATGAAGATCGTGTTAGCTTTGTGTCCCCTCTGATTTCTTACCTCACGTCTTGAATCTCGGGACGAGATTCTTGTTTAGTGGGGGTGAGTTGTCACTACCCTAGCTTCACCTTGCACTAGGCTAGCACTTGTTTGTTGCATCATGTTTACTTTTCATAGAAAGTTGAAATGGGGATGACAGAACCCCCAGCACGACCCCCCTGAATCCAACTAGGGTTTACTAAAAATACTTTTCAATGACCCAAAATGCCCCTTGGAAATGTTCATAATTTTTGTTAAAGGTGAAAACCGTGCCAAAAATGATGAACAAAATTCTAGGTCATTCCTGGATTTTTGAATTAAATCATTATGTATTTGAATTTGAGCATTTAATTGCTATAAATATTTAAAATGCTCAAATAATTATGAAACTAAATGTGGGCCACTGGTTTAACCTAGAGAGTGTCCACAAATTATTTCAGGATTTTACCAAATGTTTTAGTATTTTTACTAAAGCTAAAACAATTGCAGAAATTAGAAAACAGAAAAGAATTAGAAAAAGACAGAGAGAAAGAGAAAGAGTCACCTGGGCCACTTACCTGGCCTGGCACTGTGCCGGCCCAGCCCACTGGCGCCTGCCAGTCATCGGCTACCTCGCGCCAGAAGGACGCGAGGCGTGTGGCCGCCGAGCGCGTACACGCGCCCCGGCCACCTCCTGCTTGTCGCTTCCCTCTCGACACCCTGGAGACGCCACACAGCGCCTCGAACCCTCTCGCCCACTCCCTCGTCCTCATCCCCTCCTCTCTCTCGCTCCACACCTCGTGGCCGAGCGCAATCGTCGCTGTCGTTTGCTGCCACCGCGCTCTGAGCCACCTCCTCGCCTCCCCGACGCAGCCATCAGACCCGCCGCGTCGCCCTGAAGCTCTCCACCAACGAACACGACGCCAGAAGCCCCGTAGCACCGTCCTCGTCGTCGTCTTCCACCTCCAGCACCGGAGATCGCCGCCGCCCATACGTCACTGTCCGGCCTTCTCCGAGCCCGCGTCGGCGCCCTCTACAACCGCTGTGAGCTCCCGCGTCTAAACCCCCTCTTCCCTGAGCTCATTACGCCCTGTAGCCGCCGCCCCCTTGCTGACCGAATCCCCCGCCGCCGGCCAACTCGCCTCCGTGGCCACAGGCGCTGCGCCTCGCAGCCGAGCATGCCACTGTGCTCAGTAGCTCCCCAGCAAGCCAACGCCAGCTCCAGCTCCTCCTCTCGTGCACCACAACGCCGTCCCGGCCAACCCCGTGCGAGCGCCGCCGCGGATGTGCTCGTCGCCGTCAGTTCCGGCGAGTACCCAACCAACGAGTGGCACGGTTGGACGCGGTGCATCCCCAGGACCACGTAGAACCCACCTGCGTGACAAATGGTCGCCAGAACAGATATTCTGGCGTGTTTCCATCGTGCGATTTGGTCGCCGCCGGCCAAACTCCGGTGAGCTGACGTGGCCACTTAGTTAGGGACTAATGACTGTTAGTTTTCTCCCACAACCACTGACAATGGGCCCCACCGCGTAGTCAAACGCGGTCAGCTCTAGTTTTGACCGGGATTAGTTCATGTGTCACTGACGTGTGGACCCCACATGTCAGGTTTGACCCTAGCCGTCCAGTTGACCAGCTGACGTCATTGTGACGTCATGCTGACGCAGTATGTATTTTCTGGGATTTTAAATAAATCAGAAATGATTTATTTTTTTCAGAAAATATCCAAAACTTCTAAAAATCACAAAAAATAATCTATAACTCCAAAGAAAATAAATTATACATGAAAAATGATCGGAAAAATCTAAAGAATCTTTTTATGGCATTTTCATGCATGTTTGAATAACTTACAGCAATTATTTAGGACAATTTGAATAAATGGCATTTGAATAATCACATATGGTGTTTGAATTTGAACCTTTGGTGCAAACCAAATTCATTTAATATGGTTGCTAGTTGCATTAGCTCAATCAACAGCATATTGCCATGTCATGATCATGCATCATATTGTCGCATTGCATTGATTGTGTTCTTTCTCTGTTTGCCAGTTTTGTTCTCTCTCAGTAGACGTGGTTACGACGATGAGTTCGATGACACCGATGAAGACACAGTGATATCTTCAGAAGTGCCAGTCAAGCAAAACATCTTTGAGCATTCCGATACAATCCCACTCTCTTGCTCTTGCTCTCTTTTACTGCATTAGGACAACAACGCTTCAACTGTTACCTATTGCGGTAGTTGAACCCCTTTCCTCTGCATGACCTGTCATTGCCACGGTAAATAGTTGAAACCCACTAGCATGAGTAGGAGTTGTCTGAGCCATGTTGTGCCTACTCATTCATGGTTTCTGGTTATGCCTGCTATTGCTTAGAGTTGTGTCAGGTCTGATTCATCGGGGATGAATTGGAATGTGGTGAACATGTCCTACTATTGAGAGCTAAGTGTGTGAACACAATTTGGTAAAGGTAGCGATGAGAGGCCATGTAGGAGTACATGGTGGGTTGTCTCATTGCAGCCGTCCTCAGGAACTGAGTTCTGTGTTTGTGATCCATGACCAGTTACTACCATACATAGGGCCCGAAACCAATGGACCCTCTCGACTTATTAATCAACCTGATCTCTGTCCAGGAGTTGCAATTTGTTTCTGGTGTTTGTAGCCTACTGGAGGTCGTACGCAGTGCTGACCCTAGGTGTAATGCCCAGGATGGGACTAAATCTCCTACGTGTCGAGGCACGACTTAGAGACTTAACCCCATGCTGGAATGATCGCAAGTCTGGTACCTTTGCACAACTCATGTAAAAGATGGGGATGGAAAACATAAATAGTTGGCTTACACTCGCCACGTCACACAAATACAATACATGTCTCAATCATCATACATTAAAAACATCACAGCCCTCTAAGGGTAAAATCCAAATAACAAGATACCAAACATAATTTAAATCCACAGGTCGGATCGAATCCTAGTAGAAGTCTCCACTACTGATCATCAGGATAACGAACATAGTATCGACTACGCTCCTCGTCATACTCCCAGTCTAGCTCGGTGCCATCACCTGGATAGCTCTCCATCGGACCTGCATCTGGTGTGGTGAAGTAACTGTGAGCCACAGAGGACTCAGCAATCCCGTTCCCGGGTAACAAGACTATTTAAGCCTTGGGAGAGGATAAGGCTGAAGAAAAGAATAAGTGTCTGCAGCAGCAACTAGCACTAGCTTACGTGAAAGAGTGCGAGAAGAGAAGGCCTCGGTCGAGAGATGATCACGAAGTGATCCTAGCTAAGCTCAACAAATATAACCCCACCGTGTTCAACTCCCGAATCCCTATTCGGAAATTGACAGTCACGGTACACACGCTGGTAGTGTATTAGAACAGTGTGTCAAGTTATCTACAACCGGATATTAACAAGCTCCCATCTGTCACATAACCGCGGGCACGGCTTTCGAAAGTTCATAACCCTGCAGGGGTGTTCCAACTTGACCCATTACAAGCCCACGATCCGCGGAGTCACAACTCCAAAGTGGGAAGACCCGAGTATTCTCGGAATCCCGTGCTCAAGATACTCCGAACTAAGGTAAGGCTAATCCAGCGAATCCTCCCGGCGTGCCGACACCCTGATAGTAGCCGCGCGTATCTAGTCTCAGGCCACGACCGGATGAAGGCTGTCGGGGCCGGATTTCGGGAACGTAATATTCCAGAAATTAACCCCTAGTGTCATCACCAACCCAGGATTGCTGTTACTGGTGGACACATCCTTGTTACAGGTTACCAAGCATTTACAAGAATTTGATACAAGACCATAAAGGTCTGCTGATACAACAATGACTCCGGTGGTGGATGAAGGGAAAAGGCTTAAGGATCTTCAACATCGATGGGACTCCATTCCAACAGGAACAGCTGACCCGGATAACTCCTATCCTGCGTGGCTGCACTCCTAGGCTTCGCACGGACGTCGCGGTTTTAATCCTCGCAGAACTCCTAACCTGGCCAAGTAAATAGCCAGGGACAAGCCTGTGAGTACGTTTGAATGTACTCGCAAACATCATGGGCACAAGATATAACAAATGCAGCAAACAATTATATGGTCATGGTGAATTAAACTATATGCACATGCTCATGATATACTTATATTAAATGCATGCTGACAGGAATTAAAACATGGCATGATAAAAAAATATTTAGTGCAGAAAATAAATATTAGCATCAATAAAATATAAAAGAAATGCCGATCGGATGTCAAGTGACACCACGGTCGGTTTTGAAAAGAAATGCCAGTCGGGTGTCTAAAAGAGAAATCGGACGATACCATCCGAGAACTCAGGCGACGCCACAAAAGGACTTGAAAAGAAATGCCAGTCGGGTGTCCACAAGAGTAGTGGCGTGATAAACCGCCTGACACTCGAGGGACGCCACAGAAAGGACTTGAAAATAAAGGCGAGTGTCCGGGGTAGTCTAGCCAGCCCCTGAGACACTCTGGAAAGAAAAATAAGAGTAGGGGGGTTAGTTCACAAATATATTCATATCACCAAATATACTCATGGTAATACCAGTAACATCGATAATTATCCTGCAAAATAACCATGCTCAACTTTTAAATATTTCCTCCGGAGACCGACTCTAAGACCGACACTTGACCAACCCAGACTGTAGTCCTTAACCGCGGACACGGCTATTCGAATAGATTTCAAACTCTGCAGAGGGTGTACTCTTTACCCGCAAGTATAGGATTTCTTTAATCAGTATCGGGACACTGACTAATTCCTATTACGGTCTTTGGGTTGAGAACACACCTAACCAGCACACACCAGCTTAACTTTTCTGCTGCCAGGAGTCACCCAAAACAACAGTTAAGTAAAACTCTAAGTCGGAGAGCCTACAACCTCCATGAGCATGGGATCACTATTCATACGCGCGGATTACAAGGGTACACTCCCTCTCGGCTACAACCGTAAACACCCATGCTCCCTGACCTGATGACAGGATTTAGTCCACCGTCGTGGAAAAACCTCATCGTGGCCCTCTGTACGGTGTGTGCACGGAAAGGGGTTAACAACTTACTAAACCGTACCCTACCCGTGGCAGAGACAAGTGGTAGTACGAAACAAGTATGGGGGTTACTGGAACAAGACTCGATCTACGGTCGACTCAGGAGGCTAGTGATTCTAGTAATGGTTAGCACAACAAAATTATTCTTTCAACCATATCATCAGGACAGGGCCACAACCCGTGTCTGCTTCCACATTTGTCTCATGACACCACCATGTCAAATATGGCCCGTGCCCACCAGCACGTCCAAAACAGGAGCACACTCCTGGGTACTCATAATTCATGTATGTTGCAAATTTGAAGGGGATGCATGCAAGAGAAAGTATAATTATGACCATGCATGCATGCAATATTTCTACTCATATGCCAAGCCTATCAAAGTATCAAACATGCCCTAAAATATTATAGCATGAAAAACATACGCCATATCAAGTGTTCAAAATGCTTGCCTTAGATATGGAAAAGTGCTGGTTACTTTGCAAAGAATCATCTCCCCTCCAAATCCTATTTTAAAAAAAATATCTAAATTACCACACAATTCAAAAACAGCATTAAAAAGTATTTCAAAAGTTTTTGAAATAAATACTAAAATAAACTAGAGGATATTTAAGGAATATCAGAAACAGAATAGATTTATTTAGAGTTCAAAAGAATTAGTTATGGAATATCTAAGATGGAAAACACGATTAAAAGCACTATTAATTTCATTAAACAGAAACTATGCACAGAAAAATGTTCACTTAATTTAGATAAATAGAACATGATTTTATAAGTCTAGAAAAATTGGAATCATTAAATTTGGATCAGGTTTGATGGCTGTGGAATTTATTTGAAAGCTGCTGGAATGATAAAAGGAAGGAACAGAATCGCGCCCTGAGCGCTGTTTAGCTCCACGGCGCCACTGGGCCGAGCCCAGTCATCTGGCTGTGGGGAGAGGTGCTGACGTTGATGGCGTATTCCACGGAATACGCCTTCTTCGTAGCGGAAACGGCTCCGGGAGGAAACCGCCTCCACTTACGCCGAGCTGGCGCGGCCTGTGGTCACTGACAGTGGGCCCGCCTGGCCCACTGGTCAGGTTTGACCGGTCTTCGTCCTCCTCCTCGCGCGCGTCTGGGCAGAACGGAGGTGGAGCTCCGGCGATGATTGCCGGCGTCGTAGGGCATCTCTGGCGATGCTCGGCAGATGGACAAGTCCAGGAGGAAGTGCCGCATCCGCACGTAGTGGTGGTGGTCGCCGGGAAGCTCGGGACTGAGCAGTGCTTCGAGCACGGCGGAGGGGATCGTCGGGTGGAAGAGGGCTTTTGCCCTGGAGCTTGCTCCGGTGAAAATTGAAGGGTGGGATGGATCTGCGGAACCACGGGGAGGTCTCTGGTGTAGATACTGGAGAGGGGGAAACACTGGAGGGGTGGAGAGCTTCGTGGTGAGGGCGGCGGCAGAGCATGCCGGAGACGGGGGAGACGACCTCTCCCGGTCGTTCTACTGCTCGGTGAAGGTCATTGAGGGAGGGAAACGATGCGTGGTGTGCTGCGGTGAGCTTGAGGGGGCCTTTTATAGGCGGGGAAGGCGGTTCCCGTGGCTTCCAGAGAACGGACGCGGTGGCAACGCCATTACTGCGCCGGCGAGGTCGTTGGGTGGCCGGTGAGGTTCGTTGAGGACGGTGGCAGGCCGAAGTTACTCCCCAGGCGAGCTGGCTGCCCCGGGAGGCGCCAGGTAGCCTGGACGGCGCCGTCCACGGGCGGACAGACGCGGCGTCCATAAATGGCAGACGCGGTGGTGGCGAGGCCGGTGACGAGGTTGGTGAGGGCGTGGCTGCCTGCAGTGATGGCGGGGTGTCCGGTTTGGCTCGGGGGCGAGCCACGCGTCCAGGGCGTTGACGTCGGGCGACGTGGCGATGCGGGACTCGTCGGGCGGCGGCGGTGGTTGGCGTGGTCGGCGGTGGGCGGCGCTAGGAGCCAGGGAAGGATGTCGACGAGGTTGCTGGCTTGCCAGCGAAGACTCCTGAGGGGGTGGATGTGCAAGAGCAGCGGCAGGGAGGGCGGTGTAGGGCGATGCCAATGCCTGTCAAAAGCGTGCCCTGGCCGTGCTCTGAGCATGCACGCCATGTGCTCGACCCAATGCCAGGGGGCGCTAGGTTGGTCCTGTAGAGCTGGTTTTTGGCAGGGTGGCATATCCAAGGATGACTAGGGTGATAGACATGCTAGTTGGGTCAGATGATCAAGTTACTAATGTAGTTTTGATAGGTAGCCAGATTCTGTCATGCTTGCAAGGTGTTTGACAGAATGCCAGGGGGACCTAGGTGATTTTGTTGGATGTGCACTTTGACAGGATGATGTCTCCCTGGTTGATAGAGATCATGGTGGTGTTGGTTTGGCAAAAAGAATTACTTGCTAGTGCAAGTTTAGAAGAATTTCAGTTCTGGACTGAATATTCAGATGGGTTTTTGGTGGGTCTAAAAGATGCTAATGGATCTGATCTTCTGGAGTTAAGAGTTTGGTAGGAGGAACTAGAAGATGGCCAAGGCTCAGAATTTTTGGAGCAAGAAATAATAGGGTTGTAGTAGAAACCTAGAAGATGGACAGAACTGAAAAAGAGGATGGTTCACTCAAATTTTGCAAAACACCAAGTTGGGTTTTTGCACCAAAGTGATATATAAGCATCACAGGACCTCTCAGAATTTATGGGGGAATTTTTAGAGAATTATTTAAAATAGAAGTAGTGCAACAGAAGCATTTAAAACACTGCAAAAGCTATTAAAAGAAAATTCTAAGGCAAAATTTTATTATGAAAATAATTTCTAATGTTATCAAACAAATAATGAAATGACCCAAGCTACAACCAGAGCCCACAAAAATATTTCCCAAAAATTTTCTATTTGCAAAGAAGATTTTCTAAGGCAGGAATAGAAAAGGCTCTGAAAATTATAAAAGGGCCTATTATAATTAAAAATTTTATTTCTAGCCAAATTTTATTTACTGAAAAAGTGGTTAAAATTTTGGGGTGTGACAAACTCTAACCCCCTTAAGAAAATCTCGTCCTCGAGATTTGTTAAGGGCGGAAGAATCAAAAGCATACCACCCAAACAAGGCACTCATATGCAAAAAAATGCAGACAGGGCAATACATTCATGACATACAATCAAAACAAGATCACAACAAGCAAACAAGCACTACACACTACGCAAACTCACTCACGACCGTCTACGGTCCGAAAGCGGGATCTACGGGGTCAAGCAGAAAGCTTCCCGGTGTTGGAACACACCCTTCTTCTTCCGGAGGGAGTGGAGGAAGTGGAGGGAGCAAACGAAGAACATGTCCCTCCTGAGTTGGCAGAGGGGGTCCGCCAATGGCGATCCGGGGATTCAGAACAGCAAGGCAGTGGAGATACTCCAGTATTTGCTGGGTGAAACGCTCCTGTGCCATCACATACTGAATGAGATAGACCAGGGCTGGATCGCTCTCCGCACGTCCACAGCGGAACGTAGCTTCTGCTCCAAAAGCAGCGCGACTTGGAAAATAGCAGTATTCCCTTGTGTTGGCACAGGGCACCGCAAATCGAAGACGGGTGACTGCTTCATACGCAGCAGACTCAATGGCCATGCCTGGCGTTGGCATGGATCTCCCGATGAAAATCACATAGGGAGGGCCTTGATTTAAATCTGCTGGTGGAATATGTACAGCTGCCCAGTATTTCGAGAGATCAGGGGTGATTCTCGATTTGAACAGCTCATACAAGGGTGGATGGGTGGAGCCAAGAGTATTGCGGGTAAAATCCCACAATATCATAACAAAACTACCAGGTCTTGCATTGGGGGTCCTCAGGTAGGCTCCGGGGTGAGACATGGGTGGATGAAGGCAGTGCTTGATACTGATGGTTGCTGGTGTGGAAAAGAGAGTGGCCTCTTATAGAGAGCCTGGGTCGTGAAACATGAAGTGGTGACTGAGACACCGACTCCGGCGCGGGGCTGTCTGAGTCAAAATCTCAGGCCTCAATCCCCAAAAGAGAAGTGACATGTTACTGTGCGTGTGGTTAAGGGTCACGTCCAGAATTTACTCTGCAACCACTCATCAAGCAATAGATCACACATACTATTAGATGGTGACCCACAGGGGGTCTACAAACTCACTATGCCACACACCAGCTACTGCGGAACTAAAGGAAAAACCGAGCCACTAGGGCTTGATAACAATTCTGGTGGACTCATTCCACCTGGTTGATATCTATCTTGGCGCGTCTTGCGGATGCCGAGTCGTCTCCGTGCGCTTCTGCGTCGGAGCTGGCCGGAGTAGGATGGGGAGCTACAGGGCTGGAGTAGCGGTGGTGACCTTCGCGGGGTGTCGAGGTCACCGTCCCATTGGAGTAGGCCTCCAAGAGACGACGGAGATTTCCGGGTGAGGCGAAAGCATTGCCCGGGTAGGTGACATGGTCAGAGCTTGGGGGCTCAACCGGCCTTCCAAGCAGCACTAACGGGGCGTCGGTGGCGGGTGCGACTTCACTCCTTGCTGGGGTCGGGAGAGCAAGCGTCCTGCGGGTCTCAATCAGGTCAAGAGTGACCTGATCGAATAGTGCCTCTTGCGCTCTCAGGTAGCGCACCAGATGCACTAGGGCAGGATCCGACTCATGGTCTCCGGTGGCGACCTGGGTCGGGCTACCATAGCCTTCACGACTAGGGTAGTAGTAGAAGGGGCGGCAGTTAACCCTCGGCGACAGGTGCCGGAGTTGAACTACAACCTCTCGGGCTGCAAGTTGGATGGATTGGGGCTCGTCGGAGGTCGTCCTCCCGGTGAATCGGTAGGGACGCTCCGATGTGGTGCCCCTCCCGTAGATGTGCACCGTGGCCCAGAAGTGATGGATGGAATTACTCGTGTGCTCTTGGTACACGACATATTCCGGTGGCTCGTTGATGCTAAAAGCACGACGGGTGAGATTGGCGAGGATGGTTACGAAGCCTTCAAGCTCGACTGCGGTGGTCTCGTTGTGCACGAGGGGGCCTGTCATCTTGGTGGTTTGATACTGAACTGGGAATGAGGCTGTGGTGTGCTGGGTTTGGGGTATGGCTCCCTTTATAAGTCAGTAGAGTCTTCCATCGCACGCTTGTGGATGGGAAAACTCAGGTGTTGACACAGGCACACGGCCTATGGATAGACTGATAGGTTGGGCACCGGCTATCAAAAGATGTCGGTTGCCACTGTGGATGGGATAGACTTGACCGTGGACAGGAAAAGATGTGGATGGTGTGGAAACCTAGGGATGGTGACCAGGCTAAGATAGGATTAGCCAATGGTCAGCCTGGCTCTGATACCAAGGCTGTCGGGGCCGGATTTCGGGAACGTAATATTCCAGAAATTAACCCCTAGTGTCATCACCAGCCCAGGATTGCTGTTACTGGTGGACACATCCTTGTTACAGGTTACCAAGCATTTACAAGAATTTGATACAAGACCATAAAGGTCTGCTGATACAACAATGACTCCGGTGGTGGATGAAGGGAAAAGGCTTAAGGATCTTCAACATCGATGGGACTCCATTCCAACAGGAACAGCTGACCCGGATAACTCCTATCCTGCGTGGCTGCACTCCTAGGCTTCGCACGGACGTCGCGGTTTTAATCCTCGCAGAACTCCTAACCTGGCCAAGTAAATAGCCAGGGACAAGCCTGTGAGTACGTTTGAATGTACTCGCAAACATCATGGGCACAAGATATAACAAATGCAGCAAACAATTATATGGTCATGGTGAATTAAACTATATGCACATGCTCATGATATACTTATATTAAATGCATGCTGACAGGAATTAAAACATGGCATGATAAAAAAATATTTAGTGCAGAAAATAAATATTAGCATCAATAAAATATAAAAGAAATGCCGATCGGATGTCAAGTGACACCACGGTCGGTTTTGAAAAGAAATGCCAGTCGGGTGTCTAAAAGAGAAATCGGACGATACCATCCGAGAACTCAGGCGACGCCACAAAAGGACTTGAAAAGAAATGCCAGTCGGGTGTCCACAAGAGTAGTGGCGTGATAAACCGCCTGACACTCGAGGGACGCCACAGAAAGGACTTGAAAATAAAGGCGAGTGTCCGGGGTAGTCTAGCCAGCCCCTGAGACACTCTGGAAAGAAAAATAAGAGTAGGGGGGTTAGTTCACAAATATATTCATATCACCAAATATACTCATGGTAATACCAGTAACATCGATAATTATCCTGCAAAATAACCATGCTCAACTTTTAAATATTTCCTCCGGAGACCGACTCTAAGACCGACACTTGACCAACCCAGACTGTAGTCCTTAACCGCGGACACGGCTATTCGAATAGATTTCAAACTCTGCAGAGGGTGTACTCTTTACCCGCAAGTATAGGATTTCTTTAATCAGTATCGGGACACTGACTAATTCCTATTACGGTCTTTGGGTTGAGAACACACCTAACCAGCACACACCAGCTTAACTTTTCTGCTGCCAGGAGTCACCCAAAACAACAGTTAAGTAAAACTCTAAGTCGGAGAGGCTACAACCTCCATGAGCATGGGATCACTATTCATACGCGCGGATTACAAGGGTACACTCCCTCTCGGCTACAACCGGAAACACCCATGCTCCCTGACCTGATGACAGGATTTAGTCCACCGTCGTGGAAAAACCTCATCGTGGCCCTCTGTACGGTGTGTGCACGGAAAGGGGTTAACAACTTACTAAACCGTACCCTACCCGTGGCAGAGACAAGTGGTAGTACGAAACAAGTATGGGGGTTACTGGAACAAGACTCGATCTACGGTCGACTCAGGAGGCTAGTGATTCTAGTAATGGTTAGCACAACAAAATTATTCTTTCAACCATATCATCAGGACAGGGCCACAACCCGTGTCTGCTTCCACATTTGTCTCATGACACCACCATGTCAAATATGGCCCGTGCCCACCAGCACGTCCAAAACAGGAGCACACTCCTGGGTACTCATAATTCATGTATGTTGCAAATTTGAAGGGGATGCATGCAAGAGAAAGTATAATTATGACCATGCATGCATGCAATATTTCTACTCATATGCCAAGCCTATCAAAGTATCAAACATGCCCTAAAATATTATAGCATGAAAAACATACGCCATATCAAGTGTTCAAAATGCTTGCCTTAGATATGGAAAAGTG
>LR738710.1:129204581-129274804 GCA_902687465.1 Secale cereale | reverse complement strand
CAAGGATGACTAGGGTGATAGACATGCTAGTTGGGTCAGATGATCAAGTTACTAATGTAGTTTTGATAGGTAGCCAGATTCTGTCATGCTTGCAAGGTGTTTGACAGAATGCCAGGGGGACCTAGGTGATTTTGTTGGATGTGCACTTTGACAGGATGATGTCTCCCTGGTTGATAGAGATCATGGTGGTGTTGGTTTGGCAAAAAGAATTACTTGCTAGTGCAAGTTTAGAAGAATTTCAGTTCTGGACTGAATATTCAGATGGGTTTTTGGTGGGTCTAAAAGATGCTAATGGATCTGATCTTCTGGAGTTAAGAGTTTGGTAGGAGGAACTAGAAGATGGCCAAGGCTCAGAATTTTTGGAGCAAGAAATAATAGGGTTGTAGTAGAAACCTAGAAGATGGACAGAACTGAAAAAGAGGATGGTTCACTCAAATTTTGCAAAACACCAAGTTGGGTTTTTGCACCAAAGTGATATATAAGCATCACAGGACCTCTCAGAATTTATGGGGGAATTTTTAGAGAATTATTTAAAATAGAAGTAGTGCAACAGAAGCATTTAAAACACTGCAAAAGCTATTAAAAGAAAATTCTAAGGCAAAATTTTATTATGAAAATAATTTCTAATGTTATCAAACAAATAATGAAATGACCCAAGCTACAACCAGAGCCCACAAAAATATTTCCCAAAAATTTTCTATTTGCAAAGAAGATTTTCTAAGGCAGGAATAGAAAAGGCTCTGAAAATTATAAAAGGGCCTATTATAATTAAAAAATTTATTTCTAGCCAAATTTTATTTACTGAAAAAGTGGTTAAAATTTTGGGGTGTGACAAGCACTACGTACAGATACCGAAGATCCCAACGAACTGGGTGGTATCCGCAAGTGACTCTAGTTTGGACCAACACTCAAATCGATCACTGGCCCAGGGGGGTTGAATTAATTAAGCCTCGGGTTAATTACTCCCTCGGTAAGTTTTAGTTCTTTAGGCGAATAGTACCAATGTTGGGACTTGCTGGAAAAGACTTAGCACTTAGCGGTTTATCGAGGGGGTCCCATACACCCCAACCGTGTTAGGAACGCATAATCAAGGAACATAACACTGGTTTAAACGGTTCCTAACGGCATGAGTGGAACAAATCACCAAGCAAAAGGCTTAGCCTTCCACCCTTGCCAATATATAGATGATTTCATTTTAAGCATTTATATAGTGTGATATAACCCAACAAACTTCAACATGAAGCAAGCATCTTCGATCTTCACCTGCAACTAGCAATGCTATAAGAAGGGCTGAGCGAAGCGTACTTAGCCAAGCAACGGTTTGCATAGGTAGGGTGGTTAGACATGGTCATGGTTACAAGTAGGAGGCTGACAGGAAAGACATGGGCATCGAGGCAAAACTATAGATCAAAACTACTAGCAATAGGCAAAGATAGTAATGTTATCGGGGTTCGGTCATCTTGCCTGAAGAGTAGTCGTTCGGATCGTAAGAAGGGTCCTCGTGCTCAACCTCGTTGGTAACCTCGTGCTCATACTCGTACTCGGTCTCAGCTTCCGGCTCTAAACAATACAATCACACAAGGCACGAATCAACAAGATGCAATGCGCACACCAAAATGATGGATGCATGATGGATGCACTAAGGAAGCACACGGAGCACGGAAACTAGCACTCAAGCAAGAAGCTTCAAAACATGACAACAATATGAGATTATGAATCTACACAGAAAATCAATCAAGTTTCATATAAGACTCGCTGAAAACGGAGCTACGGGCTAAAAGTTATGCCCGAAACAAGAAATAGGCGAAAGCTGAAAATTACAGCAACATAGCAACTTCGGAGCACTAGAAAAATAAGCTATAGCACTCAAACACCATGGAAAAGAGCATGAACATAAACTAGACATATCCTACAGCAAATAAGTCCAAAGGTGCACCCCCAAAGGAGCCACGGATCAATAGCAACAAGCTTGGACATATTGAACTTGACAACAAAATTCTGACAGCAGAATTTTATTGAAACTTTGGAGCAAAAGTTAAACATGCTACAGCCACTCAAATAAGCATGTGAGAACATGAATGGATAGCCAACAAAATCTACTACAAGGAACCATCAAGAGACACTCCAAAACTATCATGGTTTGTCTTAGAACAGCACGCAAACATGGCATCGGAACATTACAGATTCAGACTTAGTGAAAAATCCACTAAGTGTTAAAACAGCAATTTCATCAAAGCATCTATAAGAGCAAGTTTAAGTCACCTCGAAACTAAACGTGGCAAGTGGTAAGCACCACTTCAAAGTACACATGAAGGTGATTCTGAAACATACAAGCATGCATCATGGAGATAAACACAACGATAGCAATGATCTCAACAAGATGGCATTTCATAACAAGTTAAATAACTAAACATCCACATAGCACTTTGCAACGAGGATAACCATGGCAAGATTACATCTATCATGCAACCTAACACAAACAACATGTAGAGCATGGCAAGACGAACACGTGGACATGTCATTTGCGTCATTCGGGTAAACGAGCTAAAAGATATCACTATGCAAATATGGCATAAAAACAACACATAGCAGCAGTTTATAACGGGATGCACTCTTGCAACAGAAAAATAAGCATCTAGATGATCTCAAACATGCATGGCACAATGGAATGAATCGTAGTGCTAGTCACCACGAACGTCTGGACACCTCATTTGCGCAAAACGGATCACCACACTAAAAGTTATCACAGTTCTAAAATTACATCAGCACACAAAACATCACAGGGACTTAGCACTGAAAACTACCTCAGATCTGAAAAGGAGTCACGGGCCTTGGGTGCATCTGGCCCAGGCAAAGAAGATCGGGCCCGGGGCGGAGGAGAGGCGGCCCGGCCTGGCGAACGGAGGAGGCGCCCTGGGCCTCGGTCGATGGCGACGGCCCAGGCGGAGGGCGCCGGTGGGGCGGCTCGGCCCGATGCTGGAGAGGCGCGGCCCGCTCAGGTGGAGAGGCGAGGCCGGCCTGGGGCGCCTGCGAAGTGGCCCGGCTGTCCCTCAGCACAGGATGCGGGGCACCTGGCGGGAAGCGGCTGGGGACGGCTGGGCCGTCGCGGAGAGGAGCGGCTTCGGCCCAACTGGCGACGTGGAGGGAGGCGATGGCCTGCTACGGCGCGGGCCCTACGGGAGGAGAGGCGCGCGAGCCTGGCCCGAAGCGAAGCGGAGGAAGGCGATGGCTGCTGCGGTGCGGGCGAAGGGGCTGCGGCCCGGCTGGCGCGAGCTGGATCTGCGGAGGCTTCGGGTCAACGGCCCGGAGGGCGGCTGGATCTGGATCGGGTGCTCCCCCGATCCGATCTGGCGAAGGGAAACGGTGGCGGTGGCTTGGCTTCGAGCCTGGGGCGGCGGGGCTCCTACGCGAGAGGAACGGGCGGCTTCGGGAGGCTGTGGCCTCGGGCCCGCGGGGAAGGAGCGCGGGGTGGCCGGAAAAGAGGCGTGGAGCGGCGGATCTGAGAGGAGAGGAGGTGGAGAGGTGTTTTTCCAGCGAGGTAGGAACTCCGGCGAGATTCCGGCGAAACTCCGGCGAAGCTCCGGCGAGGTGATGGTGGCTGGAGGAAGGGGATGAAGTGGGGGCTAGGGTTTCCTAGTTTTGGGGCACAAATTGTGGGAGTGGACAAATATATAGGCACAAGTAGCTAGGGTTGTCCAAATGGAGTGCGGTTTTCGGCCACCGGATCAGATTTGGATGGCCTAGATGATAGATGAGGCTAGGAGTGGTTGGTGGGCTGTTGGAGGGGGTGTCTTGGGCCTCAAAGTGGAGGCACTTTGAGCCCACACGAATAACTGTTGGGGTAGCAAACGGACTCGAAACGCGACGAGATATGACAGGCGGGTTACACAAAACAAAACAACAACACACGACAAGTCTCGCGCCAAACCGGTAACGTTACACGACCAAACACCAAAGTGGCCTACGGGGCGCCACGGACACGTGAGGGAGCTCCGGAACGCGAAACGGACAACGGGAAGGAACGCGTGGAACCGGATGCAACCGACAACACAAATGCAATGCGATGCACATGACTACATGATATGAATGAATGCCACACACTCACACAACAAAACGACGAAAACCCGAAAGACAAAGAACCCGGAATGGAATAGATGAAGCCGGAGATATATTATATGCCCAAAAGGGAAAGTATTACATCCGGGGCATTACAAACTCTCCTCTACTACAAAAAGATCTCGTCCCGAGATCTAGGAATGGAAAAAGGAAGGGTACTCGGAACGAAGATGATCTTCACGTTCCCACGTAGCTTCTCGGTCGGTGTGATGTGACCACTTGAATTTCAAGAATTTGATGGACTTGTTGCAGGTCTTGCGCTCTGTTTCTTCGAGAATAGCAATTGGGTGCTCTCGGTAGGACAAATCTTGTTGAAGATCAATCTCTTCAAACGGAATCATGCGTTCAGGTGCCTTGAAGCATTTGCGAAGTTGAGACACATGGAACACATCATGAACATTGGCGAAGTTTGAAGGGAGCTCAAGTTGATAGGCTAGATCGCCTCTTTTTCCAAGAATCTTGAAAGGCCCGACGTATCTAGGAGCAAGCTTTCCTTTGATACCGAATCTTTGGGTGCCTTTCATCGGAGACACACGGAGATAAACGTGATCATCGATGTTGAAAGCCAAATCACGATGCTTGCCGTCATAGTAGCTCTTCTGACGCGACTGAGCGGCCTTGAGATTCTCACGTATGACTTTGCACATTCTTCGGCTTCTGAGATCAAGTCATTGCCAAGAAGTTGATGTTCGCCTGTTTCAGACCAATTGAGAGGGGTACGGCACTTTCTGCCATAGAGGATTTCAAACGGAGCTTTGCCTGCACTTGCTTGAAAGCTGTTGTTGTAAGAGAACTCGGCAAATGTAAGGCAGTCTTCCCATTTCATGCCGAAAGATATGACACAGGCTCTGAGCATGTCTTCTAGAATCTGATTCACTCGCTCGACTTGACCACTAGTCTGAGGGTGAAAAGCAGTGCTGAACCTGATCTTAGTGCCCATGGTGGACTGAAAGGAGTCCCAGAACTTGGATGTGAACAAACTTCCACGGTCTGAGGAGATAACTTGAGGAATGCCATGTAAGGACACAATTCTGGAAGTGTACAACTCTGCCAATTGAGCTGCATTGATGGATTCTTTGACTGGAAGGAAGTGAGCGACTTTGGTAAGCTTGTCAATCACCACGAAGATAGAATCATTCCCTCTCTTGGACTTAGGAAAGCCAGTGACGAAGTCCATTTCAATGTGGTCGAACTTCCACTCGGGAATAGGAAGAGGTTGGAGAAGACCGGCTGGACGTTGATGTTCTGCTTTCACTCTTCTGCAGACATCACATTCATTCACGAATTGGGCAATCTCCCTTTTCATGTGTGTCCACCAGTAAGATTGCTTGAGGTCTTGGTACATCTTGGAGCTGTCAGGATGAATGGAAAGGAGAGAATCATGTGCTTCTTCCATTATGAGCTTCCTGAGATCACCTTTGGGAACAACGAGTCTGTCCTCGAAGAACAAGGTATCTCTCTCATCAACACGAAAGCACTTGTATTTTGGAGTGCCCTTTGCAATACCATGTTTCACCTTCTGCACCATGGCATCACTGAGTTGGGCCTCACGGACCTGATCTTCCAAGGAAGGAGCAATTTGAAGATTTGCAAGAAAACCTTGCGGAACAACTTGGAGGTTGAGTTTCCTGAATGCTTCACAAAGCTCAGGCTGGAACGGCTTGATAAGAAGGCTGTTGCAATATGCCTTTCTGCTCAAAGCATCTGCAATCACATTCGCCTTGCCAGGAGTGTATTCGATGCTGGGATCATACTCTTGGATCATTTCAACCCAATGAGTCTGGCGGAGGTTCAGATTAGGCTGTGTGAAGATGTACTTCAAGCTCTTGTGATCGGTGAAGATGTCGACTTTTCTGCCCAACAACAGATGTCTCCACGTAATCAAAGCATGTACCACAGCTGCTAGCTCGAGATCATGTGTGGGATAGTTCTTCTCACTTGGCTTGAGCTGACGAGAAGTGTATGCCACAATTCTCTTATCTTGCATAAGCACACCACCAAGTCCTTGAAGAGAAGCATCACATAATACTTCATAGGGCTTGGATTCATCTGGAGGAGTAAGAACTGGAGCAGAGACAAGCTTTTCTTTGAGAGTTTTGAATGCCACTTCACACTCTGGAGACCAAAAGTATTTGACATTCTTCTGAAGCAAGTTGGAAAGAGGCTTGGCAATCTTAGAGAAGTTCTCAACGAACCTTCTGCAATAGCTGGCAAGACCCAGAAAACTGCGGAGTTGCTTGACGTTCTGAGGAGCTTCCCAGTTGACAATTGCTTCACAGTCCTTCTCCAAGATCGCTTTCAAATTCTTTTCATCGTTGTTTCTACCTTTTTAATTCTTCATTCCGGAGTGCTCAACAATTCTTCATGACATTTATCGTCTTCATTCTCAACAATTGAAGACCGGAGAATAGTTTCAGAAGACCACTTGTTGCACACCACTTCTGAGAGAGGACGGAAATGAGAAGCACTTGACTTGGAGCCTTGAGACTGAAACTGGTTCTTCGACTGGTTGCTCGGGTTGGGTGGGTGGGAGAAACCACGTCCACTAGAGTTCTTGTTGCTGTTGGAGTTGTTGGAGTTGTTGTAAGGAGCTCGAATCACTGGAGGAGGAGGAAGCCAAAATTTCTGTTGTTTCGCAGCCAACTGAGACGATGAGGAGGAGTGAACGTCATCTCGAATCCTCTTTTTAGAAGCCTCCATCTTAAGCTGAGCTGCCTCTTGTTTCAAAGCCATATTATAGAATTTGTCGAATTCATCGGGCTCGAACAAGGTGAGAGCAAGTTGAAGTTCATCTTTGAGACCACCACGAAACTGGTAGATTTTGCTCTTGGCATCAGGAATGTCTTGCTTAGCATAGCGGGCGAGGTTTTGGAACTTGACATTATACTGATAGACTGACATAGAGCCCTGCTTCAGGTTGCGGAATTGCTCACGCATACCCTCGATGACACTTGTAGGAATATGGTGAGAGCGAAAGTCCTTGCAGAAATCCTCCCAAGAGATCACACGACCTGGCCTGGAGTCTTTGTACTGCTGCCACCAGTCAGCTGCTTGGTCTTTGAGTTGGAAGGCTTCAAACTTCACATAATCCTCTTCCTTCACGATACTGCACTCAAAATGCTTCTTTATGTCGGTTAACCAATCTTCAGCATCAAGAGGGTCGACACAGTAACTGAAAGCTTTTGGATTATTGGCCAAGAACTGGTTGAGAGTAGCATGGTGCTGCTGGTTGAACAAATTGCCTTGATTCCCTGGAACACCCTGATTAGCTTGATTAGCTTGCATCTGCTGCATCATCTGCATCAACATCTGGGTGTTCTGAGTTGTAGTCTGCATAATCGCTCTCCAAACCTCAGACGGAGGAGGAGGGGAAGGAGGATGCTCTGGGACCTCTTCACCCTCTGAGTTAGCGTTGGGAACCCTTTTCGGAGCCATCCTGAAAGAGATGACCACGAATCAGCAATTGATTAACAGAAGGTATAAGTTGAATCAATGGAATGAATTGCAACAAGTCTTCTCAATAATCATTCGAACAATAGGAATGAATGAAATCATTCGAACAAGAGGAACGAATGAAATTCTCAGTTAAATGATAACAACAATCTTCACGAGAAGCCACATAGGGGACAAAAGGTAAAAAATAAGAAAAACAACAAGGTACAGATGGAAACAAACACAAGATAGGAGCTTCGTTCTAACATCTTTGTGCTGAAAGCATATGAACGCGTTACGAAAGGGTTTTGCAATCCCCGGATCAGCATAGCCAAGGACCCTTTAAGATGCAACTCCCGATCGGAACATCGGTCATAATACCACTTCACTCAATGTAGAACCCCGAACTCGCTAACCTACATTCGTTGGAAGGATGCCTATGATCTACTGGATAAACCCACCTATTAATTTCCGAAAGATTCCAGTTATGCAATCAGGTGTTGGGGATATAGGGGAAGCACCGCGCAATCAACTCTAAACCTACATCCAGCTGTATCCATCCTTCAACACATAACCAGTCTTTCTCGGAAATTGTCTACCTCGGACCTTCGAAAAGCATCCACTATAACAAGCTATGGCAATACTCCCGAACTACCTCCCCAGTACGGGGTGATGTCGGGGTTATCTTGCCACTAACCGTATAGGAGAGATTTTCGATGTCGGCCGTCTTAAGTATTTAGTACTGCCGCAATATGCTTGTGACGACAATACCCCGAAGCTCAACTCCCCGGGACACTGCCACAACCCCTAATGTCAGGAGGCATCGAGAACAATATTCTCGTCACAAGAACATCGAAACAATCCCAGAATACTCGCGAGATTCCTAAAAAAAATTTGGTGCAATTTTGAAAGTAGAAGAGACAAGAGTAGTCGTCAGGAGTCCTCACCAGAGAGAAAGGAGATGAGAAGCAAAGAAATCCTACTCTCCGATATAATATATAGGACTCAAAATATTTTCAGTGTGTGCCTAGACTCGACCGTCAACGATTCGATCAATCAGTGGGGGCTCCTAGGTCGGAGAAGGCTCTGAATACCAACTTGTAATGCCCAGGATGGAACTAAATCTCCTACGTGTCGAGGCACGACTTAGAGACTTAACCCCATGCTGGAATGATCGCAAGTCTGGTACCTTTGCACAACTCATGTAAAAGATGGGGATGGAAAACATAAATAGTTGGCTTACACTCGCCACGTCACACAAATACAATACATGTCTCAATCATCATACATTAAAAACATCACAGCCCTCTAAGGGTAAAATCCAAATAACAAGATACCAAACATAATTTAAATCCACAGGTCGGATCGAATCCTAGTAGAAGTCTCCACTACTGATCATCAGGATAACGAACATAGTATCGACTACACTCCTCGTCACACTCCCAGTCTAGCTCGGTGCCATCACCTGGATAGCTCTCCATCGGACCTGCATCTGGTGTGGTGAAGTAACTGTGAACCACAGAGGACTCAGCAATCCCGTTCCCGGGTAACAAGACTATTTAAGCCTTGGGAGAGGATAAGGCTGAAGAAAAGAATAAGTGTCTGCAGCAGCAACTAGCACTAGCTTACGTGAAAGAGTGCGAGAAGAGAAGGCCTCGGTCGAGAGATGATCACGAAGTGATCCTAGCTAAGCTCAACAAACATAACCCCACCGTGTTCAACTCCCGAATCCCTATTCGGAAATTGACAGTCACGGTACACACGCTGGTAGTGTATTAGAACAGTGTGTCAAGTTATCTACAACCGGATATTAACAAGCTCCCATCTGCCACATAACCGCGGGCACGGCTTTCGAAAGTTCATAACCCTGCAGGGGTGTTCCAACTTGACCCATTACAAGCCCACGATCCGCGGAGTCGCAGCTCCAAAGTGGGAAGACCCGAGTATTCTCGGAATCCCGTGCTCAAGATACTCCGAACTAAGGTAAGGCTAATCCAGCAAATCCTCCCGGCGTGCCGACACCCTGATAGTAGCCGTGCGTATCTAGTCTCAGGACACGATCGGATGAGCGCTACGTACAGATACCGAAGATCCCAGCGAACTGGGTGGTATCCGCAAGTAACTCTAGTTTGGACCAACACTCAAATCGAGCACTGGCCCAGGGGGGTTGAATTAATTAAGCCTCGGGTTAATTACTCCCTCGGTAAGTTTTAGTTGTTTAGGCGAATAGTACCAATGTTGGGACTTGCTGGAAAAGACTTAGCACTTAGCGGTTTATCGAGGGGGTCCCATACACCCCAACCGTGTTAGGGACGCATAATCAAGGAACATAACACCGGTTTAAACGGTTCCTAACGGCATGAGTAGAACAAATCACCAAGCAAAAGGCTTAGCCTTCCACCCTTGCCAATATATAGATGGTTTCATTTTAAGCATTTATATAGTGTGATATAACCCAACAAACTTCAACATGAAGCAAGCATCTTCGATCTTCACCTGCAACTAGCAATGCTATAAGAAGGGCTGAGCGAAGCGTACTTAGCCAAGCAACGGTTTGCATAGGTAGGGTGGTTAAACATGGTCATGGCTACAAGTAGGAGGCTGACAGGAAAGACATGGGCATCGAGGCAAAACTATAGATCGAAACTACTAGCAATAGGCAAAGATAGTAATGTTATCGGGGTTCGGTCATCTTGCCTGAAGAGTAGTCGTTCGGATCGTAAGAAGGTTCCTCGTGCTCAACCTCGTTGGTAACCTCGTGCTCGTACTCGTACTCGGTCTCAGCATCCGCCTCTAAACAATACAATCACACAAGGCACGAATCAACAAGATGCAATGCGCACACCAAAATGATGGATGCATGATGGATGCACTAAGGAAGCACACGGAGCACGGAAACTAGCACTCAAGCAAGAAGCTTCAAAACATGACAACAATATGAGATTATGAATCTACACGGAAAATCAATCAAGTTTCATATAAGACTCGCTGAAAACGGAGCTACGGGCTAAAAGTTATGCCCGAAACAAGAAATAGGCGAAAGCTGAAAATTACAGCAACATAGCAACTTCGGAGCACTAGAAAAATAAGCTACAGCACTCAAACACCATGGCAAAGAGCATGAACATAAAGTATACATATCCTACAGCAAATAAGTCCAAAGGTGCACCCCCAAAGGAGCCACGGATCAATAGCAACAAGCTTGGACATATTGAACTTGACAACAAAATTCTGACAGCAGAATTTTATTGAAACTTTGGAGCAAAAGTTAAACATGCTACGTCCACTCAAATAAGCATGTGAGAACATGAATGGATAGCCAACAAAATCTACTACAAGGAACCATCAAGAGACACTCCAAAACTATCATGGTTTGTCCTAGAACAGCACGAAACATGGCATCGGAACATTACAGATTCATACTTAGTGAAAAATCCACTAAGTGTTAAAACAGCAGTTTCATCAAGGCATCTATAAGAGCAAGTTTAAGTCACCTCGAAACTAAACGTGGCAAGTGGTAAGCACCACTTCAAAGTACACATGAAGGTGATTCCGAAACATACAAGCATGCATCATGGAGATAAACACAACGATAGCAATGAGCTCAACAAGATGGCATTTCATAACAAGTTAAATAACTAAACAGCCACATAGCACTTTGCAACGAGGATAACCATGGCAAGATTACATCTATCATGCAACCTAACACAAGCAACATGTAGAGCATGGCAAGACGAACACGTGGACATGTCATTTGCATCATTCGGGTAAGCGAGCTAAAAGATATCACTATGCAAAGATGGCATAAAAACAACACATAGCAGCAGTTTATAACGGGATGCACTCTAGCAACAAAAAAATAAGCATCTAGATGATCTCAAACATGCATGGCACAATGGAATGAATCGTAGTGCTAGTCACCACGAACGTCTGGACACCTCATTTGCGCAAAACGGATCACCACACTAAAAGTTATCACAGTTCTAAAATTGCATCAGCACACAAAACATCACAGGGACTTAGCACTGAAAACTACCTCAGATCTGAAAAGGAGTCACGGGCCTCGGGTGGATCTGGCCCAGGCGAAGAAGATCGGGCCCGGGGCGGAGGAGAGGCGGCCCGGCCTGGCGAACGGAGGAGGCGCCCTGGGCCTCGGTCGATGGCGACGGCCCAGGCGGAGGGCGCCGGTGGGGGCGGCTCGGCCCGATGCTGGAGAGGCGCGGCCCGCTCGGGCGGAGAGGCGAGGCCGGCCTGGGGCGCCTGCGAAGTGGCCCGGCTGTCCCTCGGCCCAGGAGGCGGGGCACCTGGCGGGAAGCGGCTGGGGACGGCTGGGCCGTCGCGTAGAGGAGCGGCTTCGGCCTAACTGGCGACGCGGAGGGAGGCGATGGCCTGCTGCGGCGCGGGCCCTGCGGGAGGAGAGGCGCGCGAGCCTGGCCCGAAGCGAAGCGGAGGGAGGCGATGGCCTGCTGCGGCGCGGGCGAAGGGGCTGCGGCCCGGCTGGCGCGAGCTGGATCTGCGGAGGCTTCGGGTCAACGGCCCGGAGGACGGCTGGATCTGGATCGGGTGCTCCCCCGATCCGATCTGGCGAAGGGAAACGGCGGCGGTGGCTTGGCTTCGAGCCTGGGGCGGCGGGGCTCCTGCGCGAGAGGAACGGGCGGCTTCGGGAGGCTGTGGCCTCGGGCCCGCGGGGAAGGAGCGCGGGGTGGCCGGAAAAGAGGCGTGGAGCGGCGGATCTGAGAGGAGAGGAGGTGGAGAGGTGTTTTTCCGGCGAGGTAGGAACTCCGGCGAGATTCCGGCGAAACTCCGGCGAAGCTCCGGCGAGGTGATGGTGGCTGGAGGAAGGGGATGAAGTGGGGGCTAGGGTTTCCTAGTTTTGGGGCACAAATTGTGGGAGTGGACAAATATATAGGCACAAGTAGCTAGGGTTGTCCAAATGGAGTGCGGTTTTCGGCCACCGGATCAGATTTGGATGGCCTAGATGATAGATGAGGCTAGGAGTGGTTGGTGGGCTGTTCGAGGGGGTGTCTTGGGTCTCAAAGTGGAGGCACTTTGAGCCCACACGAATAACTGTTGGGGTAGCAAACGGACTCGAAACGCGACGAGATTTGACAGGCGGGTTACACAAAACAAAACAACAACACACGACAAGTCTCGGGCCAAACCGGTAATGTTACACGACCAAACACCAAAGTGGCCTACGGGACGCCACGGACACGTGAGGGAGCTCCGGAACGCGAAACGGACAACGGGAAGGAACGCGTGGAACCGGATGCAACCGACAACACAAATGCAATGCGTTGCACATGACTACATGATATGAATGAATGCCACACACTCACACAACAAAACGACGAAAACCCGAAAGACAAAGAACCCGGAATGGAATAGATGAAGCCGGAGATATATTATATACCCAAAAGGGAAAGTATTACATCCGGGGCATTACACTAGGGGTGGGCTGTGATGCGGTAGGTACGTGGCATGATGTACCGAGTCGCCCGTTTGGTGTCTCGGGAACTCTGTACACATCGTTTGGGGCTGTGAGCGACACCCCGGCCGGATCTCCCCACGGATGGAACCCAAATAGGCGATAAACCTAGACTAGGGACTTGTGTGGTTAGTCAGGTCGTGGCCGACACCCTCGCTGGGCTTCCACTTGAAGGTTGCCGAGTACATGTCGTGTAAACGGCGGTAAGTGGTGAGAGCGTGTGTGAAGAAGTACACCCCTGCGGGGTTATAAATGATCTATTCGAATAGTCGTGTCCGCGGTAAAGGACTTCTGGGTTACCTGTATAGTTCATAGACAAGTGGAAGTGAATATTCTAAAATGCGCAAGATAAGCGTGAGTGCTATGGATGGCCTTCTCGTAGGGAGACAGGAGCGGATCCATAGTGGTGTATTGATTGGTGAATATGTGGACTCGTGTGCCCCACCTCAAAGGAGTTACTTGCAGTCGTAGTTCAGGATAGCCACCGAGCCAAAGCTGGCTTGCTGTAGTCAAACTCCATCACCCCTTTGTTGATACTGTTGCATATGTAGCTAGTTCTGATGTAAGTCTTGTTGAGTACCTTTGTACTCACGTTTGCTTAACTTATGTTTTTGCAGAGAGACTTCAGTCTCACTAGTGGTTCCGCGTGGACTTCGACGTTTAGCTTGTTACCTCAGCTACGATCTTGTACCCTTGGGAGGGTCTTGTAGATAATCAGGCTTCTCAGTCTTTTTCTTTTGTAGTTGTCTGTACTCAGACATGTTATGCTTCCGTTGCCTGTATGCTCTATATGTTGGGTCATGAGACCCACTTCTTGTAATAAATGTTATGATGGCTCTTCTGGGCCTTTATCTATATGAGTCATTGAGTTATGTTGTGATGCCATGTTGTACAACACATACTTGCATCTTATGCGTACGTGTAATGTGTATTGCTATGTGTGGGATCCGACGCCTAGTTGTTTATCCTTGGTAGCCTATCTTACAGGGAAATGTCTCCTAGTGCTTCCACTGAGCCTTGGTAGCTTGCTACTGCTCCGGAACACTTAGGCTGGCCGGCATGTGTCCTTCTTCGTTCCTGTGTCTGTCCCTTAGGGGAAATGTCATGTGTTGTTCCTTTAAGTCCTTGTAGCTTGCTATGAATTGGATTCATACGTTGATGACCGACACGTTCGTTGCTAGGTCATGTATGCATGTCTCTGTAATTTAGCGCCACTTATGGTTTATAACTAGTCATGTCGGTCCGGGTTCTCTGTCATATGGATGCTAGCGACACTATCATATACGTGTGCCAAAATGTGCAAACGGTCCCGGGCCAGGTAAGGTGGCACCCGTGGGGATACCGTGCGTGAGGCCACAAAGTGATATGATGTGTTACATGCTAGACCTGTGTGACTTAGGATCGGGGTCCTGACACACAGGAGCTCAAAGACGAACCCTAGTTTTCACACAAGAGACATGCGACCCCCATCACCGAAAGACCGAGCTCCTCAAACCATCTACCAGACTAGGCAACGTCCGTACCCACCCATCGAGTAGGCAAGACAGTTAGCTTGGATGGCCAAATACCGAGATCCACATGACTACCCCAATTACGCGAACGTCGGCAGTTATGACGTCCGTCAGGCGCGGCTGGCCCAACTGCGGCCTTTGCCAACTTTGCAAAAGGGACCAAGAGTCTGGCGCCCATCTTATCCTCAAGTGCCGCTACACTCTTAGGCTTTGGAGGATGCTCATCGACAAGTTGGGACTTGTGCACATGGACACCGCCACTTGGCATCTTGCTGGATCGGTGAAGGAGTGGTGGGAGAAGCGAACCGACTTGCGAAATCCTAACAGACGAGCAATGGCCTCTCTCACTATGGTCGTCTCCTGGTCCATCTGGAATGAGAGGAATGCCAGAGTCTTCCACCACAAGAGTGCTCCACCGACCATCCTTCTTCAAATGGCCCTCGACGAGGCAAAGCTTTGGGTAACTGCGGGTGCTAGAAAGCTAGGGGACATTATATTGCGAGAATAATTGGCATGTCGTGTCTTCGGCTCTTGTAACAACTCTATCTTCTCCTTATTTAATATATGGGGCAAATCTTTTGCATCCGTTTCGAAAAAAAATGATGTCCGTCAGGCCATCTTCAGCCACAGAGGGGCGACACACCTGGTTTGCTTCACGGCAGTTATGAAGTGCGTCATGGATATGTTAATTTACTCTTGCTTATAAAAATATAGGTCTTTTCGTACCAAACGTGCACACGTGTAACAAGTGTTGTTCCTCTAATGTGATGGTGCACGTACCCCCCACTGTTTTTTTCTTGTCTTAGGAACTTCATTTTTCCTTTTTCATTTTTTAATTTACAAATATTTTAAAAATTTGTGAACACTTTTAGACTTCATGAACATTTTTTCATAGCCGCAAACATTTTTCCAAATTCATGAACACTTTTAGACTTCGTGAACATGTTGCGAGAACCACAACCATTTTTTCAAATTCATGAACATTTTTTACAATTCACGAGCAAATTGTTAAAGTCGCACACATTTTTAAATTCAGGATTTTTTTAATTTGGTGAGCATTGTTTCAATTCATGATTGTTTTCCATATTCATGAACATTTTTAAGATTGATCAATCTTTCAAGATTTGCTATTTTTTTTCAAACCTATAAACATATTTTTTTAAATCACATTTTTTTTCTAAAATCGTATTTTTAAAATGCACATTTTTAGAATTCATGGAAGTAATATTTCGCAAAAAAATATAAATTCACGACTTTTTTCAAATTTGTGAACCTTTTCTGTTTGCAAAAAGAAAAATAACTACTGTACTATTCCACGTACCTCTAAAATAAACTACTATTCCACGCAATGAGCATCGAATAGGAGTTCTGGCAATTGACTTTGGTTGCTAGTGGAAGTAAACACGGCTTCCTGGTGCCGGCTCGAGCTAGTTTTAGATGCAGTCACCGTTATGTATACGCTAGTTTTCTGTAGTTGTATACCTACCCTTTGCTTCTTCGCCTTCGTCGTTGTGCTCGGAAACTACTCGATTCGGCGGGTTCTCGGTGGACTGAGTTCGTCGGATCCATTATCCGAGAGACACCCGGCGAATCCTCCGTCTGGGATTCACAATCCTCATATCGTGCTTATCTATCGTGCTTACCCAGATGGCACCTCCCAAAAGCCGGTGCCGATCCGGGTGGCCGGACCTGCCACCGGATCTTCTCGGCCTCATCCTCCACCGTCTGCCGTCCCTCGTTGACCGTGTCCGCCTCCGCGCCGTCTGCCACGGGTGGCGCTCAAGCGCCAGGCTGCAGCCACCGCCGCCGGTGCAGCTCCCCTGGATCCTCTTCGGCGACGGCACCCTGCTGGACGTGGCCAACAGCACGGCGCACCGCCTGCGCCTCCCGAGCGACGCCGCCAGCTGCTACAGCGCGGGCGAGAACATGCTCTTCGTCATGCACGGCGACGGCCGGTGCTCCCTGATGGACGCCTTCTCGGGCGCCATGAGCCCCCAGCCCGAGCTCGCCGCCCTCCTGCGGCATTACAAGGTCGATCCCCACGACGGGATGTACAGGACAAGCATCGAGAAGGTGGTGGTCTCCACGCCCTCGGCGGCGCTCCCCGTCATCGCCGTCCTGACCAGATGCTGCCGAGTCATCGTCTCGACCCGCCGCCAGGGCGGCGAGGTCAACTCCTGCCTGGTGCTGAGCGAGGCCTCCATCCTTGACATCGCTTTGTTCCAAGGGAAGATTTACGCCGTCTCCCACGACGAGGAGCTCCTCGGCTTCGAGCTCGGCAATGGCCGCCTCCTCAAGCCGACTCCGGCAGGGGTCAGACCCGACGTGGTAGGCGGCGTCACGCTGATAGAAGGCAGTCGGCCACACCACTCCCACGACAGTTTCTACTACCAAATGTGCTACATGATTCAGAGAAGATCTCGCAACAGCGTGGCCCGGCTGTACCTGGTCGAGTCCGACGGCAAGCTGCTGATGGTGAAGCGAAACGTGAGATCGGGCACCGACGGGCCGGGTTACAAGCGCGTGGAGCGGACTCAGCGGCTGGACGTGTTCGAGGCGGACCTTGGAGACGGCCGGCCGCGCGTTGGCCGGTGGAAGAAGGTCGACGGGCTGGGTGGCCGGGCGATCTTCGTGTGTGCGCGATGCTCCAAGTCCGCCCCCGCCGGTGATGGAGCTCGAGAAGATTGCATCTACTTCCTGCGAAGACATTACCTTGGGATGCTGCCGGGTGATGGCTCGCTCGGGGACTCCGGCGTGTACGACATGAGACGGAAAACTATCGCGGCGTTGCTGCCGAAGTCATCTGTGCCCGCGTCCCTGCCGTGGGATAGCCCGCGGTTTCCGACGTGGTTCTTCCCCGTTGAAGACTGAATCCTCACCTTGTAGTCTTGCCTGATGCACTGCCATATCTTGCATTTGAACGCATAGGGTGTATAACCATCAAAAGATTGAGGAATTGTTTTGGCGTTTTCTATCAGGCATAGTAGAGATGGATTTTGTTTACGTATTCTAGGGCTTGGGTAAGAGTCAGTGAACTGTTAGGATTAAATTAATAGGTTAATTAATGGGAAAACGCTTGGTGTCAACCGGCGGATTTTCTCTCACTCGTCCGCCGTCTCCCACGGGCGCCACTTTGCATCCTGCCTTATCTTCTCGTCCGACTGCTCCCATCCACATCTTTTGTTTTCTTTTTGCCTTCTTTCTTCCTTCCCAGCGACCCATCCTTCTCCATTACGCACACAATCAGGGACCTGCTCGGAGATGTTGGAGACACCCACAGCCGAGCTTTTCTGAAGAGATGCTGGAGGCACCGCCGCTTTCGTGTGCGGGTGTTCGAGGATGGATCTTCAAAGTTTCTGCAAGATGGTAGTTGTTTCTGCAACGCAGCCATTGTTTCACGAATTGTTTCTGCAACACGGTCGTTGTTTTAGGAATTGTTTCTGCAATCTCCAAATTTTTGCAACATGGTAGTTGTTTCTGCAACGCAACCGTTGTTTCAGGAATTGCTTCTGCAACGCGGTCGTTGTTTCAGGAATTGTTTCTGCAACACGATCATTGTTTCAGGATTGTTTCTGCAATGCGGCCGTTGTTTCTGCAAATGGTTTATTGTTTCAGGAATTAGTGTGTCGGGACGGCGACGAGCCGCGTGCGAGGAGCTAGATCGGACGGCTTGCGCGCGAAGATCCGACGGCTGTCGAGGTGGTGGATGTTTACTAAACGTCTGTCAGTGACGGTAGACGCGTAGCACTCCCCTAATTAAAGAGATAATCCTCCCATCGGTTGCATTGGCAAACGTCGCGCCTCTCCCCTTGCACCTCTACGAACAGTCGCATCTCTTGATCGTGCATGTTCCCCTTGTATATATACCGAGAATTATTCAATGGAATCAATAGTTCAATCATTCGATCTCAAACACGTTATCATCATGCTCGTAACCGAGAACACCAGACCACAAAACTTGTCGCACAGCCACGCCTCGCGCCCTCGGCCGCCCGGCTGCTCGCCCTCCTGCTCGTGGTCGCTGTATGCTCTATCGAGTTCCAAGAGAGATATTGGGATCTCACCAGGCAACGGTCGACGACAAGACTTGGCCATGGCACGACGCTATCTGGCGTAATGGACTCCGTCGGCCTCAACGCCATGCCGTCGTGCCTCCTCGCGGCTGAAGGACCTTGGCCTTCCCATCGGCAAAGCAGGCGCTGGCATGCGATGCATGCTCCTGGAGAACTTCATCGACCAGGAGAACATTTATATTTTTTCGAAATGGCAGTTATCCTGCATTCATTAAGAAGAAAAGAGTTGCTCAGTTAATTGGGGAAAACCGAGCGAAAACCAGATTGCCCAGTTCATTATGGAGAACCGGGCGAAAACCATCACAACCGCTGAGCGGCACACGTAGAATACCCCACACACACCACTCCAACGAGGGTCTTGCCGAGACAGCACGCAGGCGTCATCGTCATCACTCCTCCCCTAGAGGCGTCATCGCCATCCCTACACTCTGAGCAAACGACTCCGACTTCGCCGTAGGCGATCGTCGACTCAACCCACACTAAAGAGGTCGTGTGAAGATGCATGAAGATCCGCGCCAGACCCAGCCACCGGCGACCAGACAACGCAGCTCCGACTCTGACGGAGAGCCACGAAGGAGAACTAGGCACGGCTGGCGCCGCAGAAGATCATCGAACGAACCACCTGCTGCCTGTCATCGTATACCACCGGGGCCCCGCCACCGCAGCTTCGACTCCACAGCAACAAACCAGCCGAGGCGATCCCGCGGACACGCCGAAGAAGAGCCGACTACCGCAACCATAGCCACGTCTCCGCCACTGCTCGCCCCATCATCGTTGCCACAGAAGCCTCGACGCCAACACCGCCGTCTTCCACAGGTCTCACTCGCCAACATCCAGCTCCAAAGACGAAGCCCCCAAGAGGGAATACGACACCAAGGCGCCGTCATCGTCCGATCGATCAAGATCAAGAGTTTCCCCCAGAGCTGCAGCAATCCGCGCAGGAGGGGTGCAGCAGCACAACAGCGATGCCTCCAAGAAGATAAGCGACGGCCACGGCCGCCGCCATCGCTGGTCACGGCCACAACCGAGACAGGGTTGGTCTTCCTACGATCTAATAACCGATTCTCAATTATGCATAAGGCATCGCTTGTGCGCATGGCCAGAAGAATCGATCGCTATGCAAGCAGAACCGAAAGAAATTCTTCAGGAAGGAAGAAATCTGTACAGAGGAGGACAGAGGCCTCCACTGATCACAGAAAATAGAAGAGAACAGGAGAGGCAAAAGGTGAGAAAGGGAAACAATGCCTGGGAATCTTCTTTCCTTGTTTCTTCGCCTTCTTTGCAACGACAGCTGTCGCCGCCGTTTTGTCGCTCGCCATCGACAATCAATTAGTGATACACATTTACACAAGTGTTTCCCTCAAATATGATGCCGCATTTTTTGGCCTAATATGTACTCCTATATCTGAATTTTAATAACTACAAAATATTATCAGCGAAAACATAGGCACAAAGATAAAGAAGTGCAAAACCAATCTCCATTACGTGGGAATTAAGCAACCGAGATAAAGCAATCTCAAAGTTTTGTTCATTTCACATCCAGCCATACACTCCCTAGCGACTGAATTCACGGGAAAGTAAATAAACCGGAAGATCATTGCAATTACTTCATATGCATACACGGCTTAATCTCAAGCTGATCTGCCAGTACATGAATCCTATATGTGCTTGAAACGAATATATGGTCTGATATTACCTCAAGAGCACGCAATATGAATACTAACAGCATGAAACATGAATACTCACTTGGCTAATGTAAGGTCAGTTCTCCATGATAATAAGCAAAAAACATGCACACCGCAGAAAGGAATAGCATCAAACGCCAAGTCACCAAAAGTATAGCTATATCTGATAATATTCAATCAAAACATAATCCTATAAGAAGTTGTTTCTTTTGCAAGAATGGTCTTCTCACTTTATTCTCATATGACCGCACTGGGGAAACCTGTATTCACCGCAATATCCAGTGCTCGTTGAATCTAAAGATGCCTTCATTTTCCTAGGTTCCTTTTAGATACACCACCCAGATGGCCACATCTTGGCTATAAAACTACATACCGAACTACCACCAGACGCAAAACCAGGCTAAAACACATTTTATAACAACTTCCAAATTGCATGGTAGGATCTGTTCTCACTCAAATTGATAAGTTGGCCAAAATCTCACCCGATGCAATGATCTGAGATTACAATTTTATTAGTGGATTCCAAGCAAGCAACAAGTGATTATGTTGAATACTAGCAACAGAGTGGCCAGGAATTTTGATTTTATTACTAGATTCCAATTAACCACTCTATTTCATACCAACTAAAAATGTACCCAAGCACACTCACTGATACAACTATTGCGGATCAGATTATTTTTTTCACGCCATAACTTATCAATTTCCTAGGTTAGTAAGCATCACTGGACTTCCTATGTGCTCAGGTGTTCCCTAAAACCTGACCTGTGTCCCCCTTTCCCAGATTCTTTTGATATACATGTGCACCAAAGTGACAAATTGCAACTAACATATGGATCGTAACGAAACACCAGGTACCACAAAAATACAAAAGAATTATCCAAACAATCTTTTGACAAGCTTTCACCACAGCAAGCTAGCCTGGCCAACCTAGGTATCACTACAGTAAACGGAATCACAATCCCTAAATGACAGAATTTTCTTTTTAGCTGGTCAATTATTCTTCTACTCAATTATTGTTGGCCAAGTCACCATTCACCAACAATATAGCTATATCTGATACTCAATCAAAACACAATCCTATGAGAAGCTGTCTCTTTTGCAAGAATGGGCATCTCACTGTATTTCAGATGGACATCTCATATGACCGTATGAGGAAACCCTTTATGTGTTGCAGAGCGTACCCATGAGTTCAGGTTGTTGCAAGTCCCAACCACATTACTTCTCAGTGTGTCTAGTTTCCCTTGCAGGGCAGATCAAACATTAGACCAAACATGAAACCACTTTCACAACGTATATTTTGATAGAACTTGGCAACTAGATATGTTATATCAAACTATCCCTGAAACAAATTACTCCCACTCGACCCATATTAACTGTCGCTGCTTTAGTACAACTTCGTAATAAAGCAGCAACTATTAATATGAACCGGAGAGAGTACTAGAAAATGGTTGACAACAAGCGATCAATTATACTATTCATCAAATATATTCTTAAATTCTGTAGTTCATTCTTGTATCTGCAAAACAGCTGATCAGCTTCCAAAAACATAGCTCAAGGCGAACATCCAAGAGAATAACCAACTGTATTTCGTATTGACAAAAAATGTACACACAACACTTGACAATACCATTATCACCAGGTGGCTCAGGTTATTTGCTACTCCCTCTGTCCCATAATGTAAAGACGTTTTTTGACACTAGTGTAGTGTTAAAAAACGGCTTACATTATGGGACGGAGGGAGTAGTTTAGTAAGAATTGATCTGTGTACTCCAGTGCTAGATTACTAATATCTTCATTTTCCTAGGTTCCTTTTAAATGCACCACCCAGATGGTCACATCTGGGCTATAAAACAACGTACTGACTTACCACCACACGCAAAACCAGGCTAAAATCCATTTTAACACAACTTCTAAATTCTACAGTAGGATCATTCATTCCTTCTCAATTAGATAAGTTGGCCAAAATCTCACCCAAGGCAATGACCTGTAATTTTAATGTCTTTAGTGGATTCCAACAAAGCAACAGGTGATTATATTGAATAATATCAAGGGAGTGGCCAGGAATTTTAAATTTATTACTGGATTCTAATTGAGAATCAAACAATCAAGCGATGAAAGTGAATAAGATAGAGAATAACCACTCTATTTCATACAAACTAAAAATGTACTCCCTCCGTAAACTAATATAAGAGCGTTTAGATCACTACTTTAGTTTACGGAGGGAGTACTTCCTATGTGCTCAGGTGCTCCTTAAAACCAGCCATGTATCTCCCTTTCCCAGAGTCTTTTGAGATGCATGTGCACTAAACTGACAAACTGCAACATATGGACCATAATGTAACACCAGGTAATTCCTTACAAAAATACGAATCATTCAGACAATCTTTTGACGAGCTTTCACTTCAACAAGCCAGCCTGGACAACATAGTTACCAATACAGGTAGACAAATCACAATCCCTAAACTAGAGAAGCTAAAGCCAGATTTTCTTTTAGCTGGTGAATTCTTCTTCACTAAATTAAAAAGGCAGAGCTCCTAGCAGTTGCCCCTTTTTTTCATTTTAGCATAAGGATTCCCTATTTCACAGCAGGATCCATTTTAATATGCTAACCATCCTGCATCTATATCCAACCAAGCACGATGATGGTGAACGGAAGTAAGAAGAATAATCAACTTTATTTCATATTAACTCTAAACTAGTAAGATGCCCGTGCATTGCACGGAACACCAAGATTGGGGGTGGACGACGCGGGTAGCGGCCATCACATCAGATTGTTCCATGGCCTTCTGGATGTGGTGGGGAAGAGACAAGGTTGATTGTGAGAGACAAAGAGTTGTTTGTAAATATGGAAACAAGTGCGGGTATCTTTTGCAAAACTGCAACAGTTTGATTTGTATGCGTCAGATGTAGATCCGACGGCTATTGGTGAAAGATGGCAGGCACACCATCATCACCAACTCAGATTTTTATAGAAGTAGAGATGTATAGATGCACACTTGCCAAATACAGTACTACCTCTGTTCCAAAATACGTTGCACATTAGGTTTCATTAGGACAAGTCTTTGAATTACACTTAAGTATGTAATTTTGAGGTAGAAAATCATAACCACAAATAAATATTTGGAATACGTATCTAATGAAATCAATTTTTGTGTCGCAATTATATATATATATATATATATATATATATAGAGAGAGAGAGAGAGAGAGAGTAATTGTTGGTCAACGGATTGTCCTAACGAAACCTAATAAGCTTATATATTTTGGAATGAAGGGAGTACAATTATCATCAACTCATTATGTGGATCAAGTTACCAGGCAGCAAAACTTATGTATTTCCTGGGCTTGTAAGCATTGATGAATTTATGTGTGCTCAAGTTCTGCCTAAACCTGCAACCTAACTTCATATTCCCAGATTGTTTAGAGACGCATGTGCACCAATATTCACACAGATAAAGAAATTTCTCTAGAAACCTCTTTGGACAGACTTACGCCACAGCTAGCCAGTGTGAGGCAAAAGAAAATCACTCTACTTAATCTAGAGATACTAAAATAGATTTTATAATAGTACAAAAGTTCCCCAATTCCAGAAGTTTACCGAAATGGCGACCAAATTATAACAAAACGAGTAAAATCATTATCATGAATTCCTCACTACTGTGCAGCAAGGCATCCCATTTATTACACCAAGACCACACATTGCTCACACGAGATTAGAGAACGATAAAAGCAAAGATGCAACAGTTGCGGTAGAGAAACGGGGAGAATTGATGATGCCTCCTACCACTACAGCTTGTACTTGTAGCGCGCGACCTCGGATTCGTTGGGGAAGAACCCCATGAGGCGTCCGGCGGAGTTCTGGTAGGCGTACATGAACCCTCCCAGGACCCCGATGAGGCCCCCCGTCACCATCGACGGCCCGCGGATCCCCGGCTTGATCCCTGCGCGCACCGACCGAGAAACGCGGATTTGAGCCTTCTGGTAGAGAAGCGAAGAGGATGGCCGTACGGGGAGAAGGTTAGGGGCTAGGAGGGCGTACCGGAGAGGTAGCCGACGGTGACGGAGACGGCGGAGATGGTGGAGAGGCGCATGTAGTCGAGCGCGGAGAAGTTGCCGACGACCTTGCTGAAGGCGGGGTTCCGATCCACCACCGGGTACTCTGGCTTCACTGAGGCGGTGATGTCGGTGTTCATCGCGGGCTCGATTCGTTCCTTCCGGCAGGCGGCGCGGCGGCAGATTTGGTCGCTGGGAGGAGGAGGTCGAGATTCAGGTGTGGTTCTCGGGCTCTCTCACTGGGAGAGACGGAGAGAGTAGTGGGGGCGCTGTGTGTGACAATGGGCCGGGCTTGATGCAGCCCAAGCTCTGAAAGACAGGCCGGCTTCTTTACACTTCTTTATAAGTGACGTTCGGCTCGGCCTACTACTACTCGTCGGAAACCCCTGAAAAAACTACTCGTAGAGTCTACGAAGCCTCTCTCGCCTCGCTTTTCAAACATTATTTTGGGAATAAAAAATGCACTCTTATATCTTTCAAACGTTCGGATTATACATGTTTGGCATTGGTTGGGGACTCAGGTTTTACATGTTAGACATTGGTGCGAGGTCTGTTTGGTATTCGGCTCGGACTTTCGGCACCCCTTCATCAGTTAAATAGGAGTAGTGACTAATGTTGCGAAGATGGTGGCTTCAGACTTACCGATGTATTTTTATATAAGGTCTTTATGAATAATCAATAAAATGACCGCATGCATCTTCTAGATGCACAGGCCGTGGGTCATCCTCCTTTTCTAAAAAAAAATATTCCCTCCTTCTAGACGAAGGTAGTACTAATAAAGCACGCATTGTTTCCTTCTTCTGGAGTGATAATTTTCCTATTAGCCCCATTCGGGATCCATACATCTCTCCAAATAGATCTAACAAAAGTGGTTGATCTCATAGATCCAATCAACAATTCTTGGGATGAAGATTTGGTAAGACAAACGTTGTGGCCAATTGATGTCGAGAGGGTGCTTGTGATCCCCCTCCCCACGTATAACATGTCGGATTTCATAGCTTGGAGTTTTACAAAGAATGGACTATTCACGGTTCGTTCTGCTTATCTGGAGGAATGGAAAAAGCAACATGGGAAGAAATTGCAACATTCTATTGGCATGGGAGGAATAAATGTCAATACTATTTGGAGCAAAATTTGGAAATTGTCTTGTCCAGCAAAAGTGAAGATTTTTATTTGGCGTACCTTACATGGAACCCTCCCGTGTCGTGTTACACTTACTAATAGACATATAAAAGTTTCGTCTACCTGTCCATCATGTTTGAACGGTCCTGAAGATACTAAACACTTGTTATTTATGTGTCAAAAGGCAAAAGAGGTGTGGGAGAAGCTGGAATTGCACGAAGCCATTAAAAATGCTTGTGCAGTCGATCGTGCGGGAGAGGCAGTACTCGAGTTTTTACTTCTTATGCCAGAACACGAGCTATCTACAGTGGGCATACAGAATGTTCGCGAACTGATCGCTGTAACAACATGGTATTTATGATGGGAAAGACGTTCGCTAATCCATCAGGGGAAGACCCAAGATGCATACCAAATTTCGATGGGAACACGTGCGATAACGACAAACTATGTTATTGCCCTATCCTCTAGGGCAACAAATAGAATAGAGGGATGGACGAGACCCCCTCTAGGTTTTGTGATATAAAATGTCGATGCTTCATTCGATCAAGACATGCTTAGAGACACAGCGGGAGATGTACTTAGAGATGATAAAGGAAGATTTATTGTTGGAGGAAATTGGAAGATGGATTGGTGCACAGATGTTTTAACAATGGAAACCATGTCACTACGCTTTGGCATATTTCTTGCACAAAAGGCGGGAAGCAACCGACTTGTTGTTAACTCCGACAACTTGGAAGTAATTGACACAATGAAGAATGGAGGAAATACAGCGGGAGCGGCGGCGGTTGTGTTTGATGATTGTTATTTTATAGCTTGTGATTTTCCGTTAATTAGATTTGAACATTGTAATAGGGAGACAAATAAAATAGCTTATGAAATTGCTAGAGTAGCTAAATTTTCTGAGACAAGGGATTGGTTTGAGGAATCTATGAGTGATATTGTAAATTTTCTGATAGACGATGTAACCATTATTACTAATAAATAAAAGCATGTTTCATTTAAAAAAAAAGCACGCATTGTTTCCGTCGGGTTCACCGCCGCAGACTTTTGCAAAAAAATTCTTATGTTTTTTCTTTATTGAACCCCCGGTCTCTATTTCATTCGATCTGAAAAAGTTTCATCAGTGGAAAACGTCTTGTTTCTCTATTTTTCGTACGTGACTAGCTGCGTTCCCGAGCAGGGTGCCTCGAGTTAGGCGAGCAGGCTCGCCCGACTGGATGGGCCAGTCCGGCCCATAGCCTGGCTCGTCAGTCCCACCTTCCCACGTTCGTGTTCACGGGAACTGATCCTGTTTCCTAATATACCCCTAAAAATTACTATTTCTTCTTTCATTCGGAAAAAAGACAGAAGCCGATGCAAACACCGCTGCTGTTGCACCCGTCCAATTTATCCTGAGAACCACGAGGGTCAAGAACCAAATCGACCCGAGAAGGAGGAGCGCGTACCCAGAGCAAGGACCCGTCGATGTCGCCGCCAGAACCCGAGAAGGAGGATCAAGTACGCGGAGCAAGGGCCCGCCGGCGCTCCATGGCCATGGCGGCTCAGTCTCCTTGAAAGAGGATGTTGGGGAACGTAGTATTTGAAAATTTTCCTACGATCACGCAAGATCTATCTATTAGAAGCATAGCAACGAGAGGGGAGAGTGTGTGTACGTACCCTCGTAGACCGAAAGCGGAAGCGTCTAGTGACGCGGTTGATGTAGTCAAACTTCTTCGCGATCCAACCGATCAAGCACCGAACGTACGGCACCTCCGCGTTCAGCACACGTTCAGCTTGATGACGCACCACGAGCTCCTGATCCAGTAGAGCTTCACGGGAGAGTTTTGTCAGCACAACGGGGTGGTGACGGAGATGATGAAGCTACCGACGCAGGGCTTCGCCTAAGCATTGCAACGGTATGACTGAGGTGTGTTTCTGTGGAGGGGGCACCGCACACGGTTGGGAGAGATCAACTTGTGTGTATAGAGGTGCCCCCCTGCCCCCGTATATAAAGAAGCAAGGGGAGGAGGCCGGTCGGCCCCTATGGCAAGCCCTAGGAGGGCCACTCCTACTAGGAATAGGAATCCTATTCCTAGTAGGAGTCCACCAAGTGAGAGAGGGGAAGGAAGGAGAGGAAGAGGGGAGAAGGAAGGGGCGCCGCCCCCTCCTCTCCTTGTCCAATTCGGACCAAGGGGAAGGGGCGCGCGGCCCAGCCCTGGCCGGCCCTCTCTCTCTCCACTAAGGGCCCAAGTGGCCCATTAGTTCCCCCGGGGGGTACAGATACCCCTCCGGCACTCCGGTTTAATTCGAAACTTTTCCGGAACACTTCCGGTGTCCGAATATAGTCGTCCAATATATCAATCTTTACGTCTCGGATATTCTGAGACTCTTCGTCGTGTCCGTGATCTCATCCGGGACTCCGAACTACCTTCGGTACATCAAAACTCATAAACTCATAATATTGATCGTCATCAAACGTTAAGCGTGCAGACCCTACGAGTTCGAGAACTATATAGACATGACCGAGACTCATCTCCAGTCAATAACCAATAGCGGAACCTGGATGCTCATATTGGCTCCTACATATTCTACGAAGATCTTTTATCGGTCAAACGGCATAACAACATACGTTGTTCCTTTTGTCATCGGTATGTTACTTGCCCGAGATTCGATCGTCGGTATCTCAATACCTTCAATCTCGTTACCGGCAAGTCTCTTTACTCGTTTCGTAATACATCATCTCATGACTAACTCATTAGTCATTTGCTTGCAAGGCTAATTATGATGTGCATTACCGAGAGGGCCCAGAGATACCTCTCCGACACTCGGAGTGACAAATCCTATTCTTGATCTATGCCAACACCACGAACACTTTCGGAGACACCTGTAGAGCATCTTTATAATCACCCAGTTACGTTGTGACGTTTGATAGCACACAAAGTGTTCCTCCGGTATTCGGGAGTTGCATAATCTCATAGTCATAGGAACATGTATAAGTCATGAAGAAAGCAATAGCAGTAAAACTAAACGATCATAGTGCTAAGCTAACGGATGGGTCTAGTTGATACGTCCAAAACGTATCTATAATTTCTGCTTGCTCCATGCTTCTTTTGTGTGATATTGCTATGATATTGATGCACTTCCATACACTTTTGATCATATTTGGACTAACCTATTAACTCAGTGCACCACAGTGCCAGTTCCTGTTTTCTGCTGTTTTTCTATTTCAGGTTTCCCCCATATTAAAAGTGCTCCAAAAATTCCAGGAAAAATATAGGAAAAATCAGCGTACAGGAAGCTTTGCGAAGAACCAAAGATGGGCCAGAGGGGAGCCAGGGGAGGCCCAGGCGGCCACCTGGCGCGGCCCCACCCCTGGCCGCGCCAGGGGGGCGCCTGGGGCCCCTGCTCCGCCTCTGGCTGCCCCCCTTCGCCTATATATCCCTCTCGTCCCGAAACCCTCGAGGACAGAACCCTTTTTCGCGATCTCGCCTCTGTTCCGCCGCCGCAGCGCTTCCAAGATCGGGAGCATCAGGAGAACTCTTCCCAGCACCCTGCCGGAGGGGAGAACCACCACCGGGAGCTTCTCCACCACCATGGACGCTTCCCGGATGAGTCATGAGTAGTCCACCTTGGACCATGGGTCCATGATCAGTAGCTATGTGATGTTCTCCTCCCCTCTTTGCTCTTCATGGTTTAGACCTCGTGAGCTGCCCTACATGATCGAGGCACATATGTAATCTTTCTGCTGTTGCTTTGCTGAGTTTGCTGGGATCTGATGGATTATGAGACTATGTTCAGATTGTGTTTGAGTAATATATTTGATTCACCTCTTTTATATCTTTGTTCTTGAGTAATTCTTGCATGTTCTCCGTTGCTGTTTATTGCTTTGGCCAAGTAGTAGGTAGTAACTCCAAGAGGGAGCGTTATGCTTGATTGTGGGTTCATGCCCCTTGATGACTAGCTTGAGTGACAGAAACATGAGTCTAGGGGATGTGCTGTTGCCACAAGGGAGAAAACAACGGTGCTTGTACTTGCGGGTGCAAGGATTGTTTACTTTACGCAAAGTTCTTTTGATGCAGTTGTCTGTTGCTTTGAGTTTACACTTTGGGTGGGATTCGCAACTTAATACCAGCGAGATGTTCTAGATAGATATCTCAAGGTGGATGATTAGTAGTAGATGCAGATGGATTTCGGTCTACTTGCCTTGGCGTACCGCCCATGCTTTTGAGCCTCTACCTTTCTTTGCAGCATAGTTAGCATTGGTTTGCGCACATAATCCTGTCAATTGCCCAGCTGTAATTTGTTTACCTCGCTTTGCTGTTTTATCGTCTTTTGGGAGAGAGACATCACTAGTGAACATCATGGGACCCCGGTCCATATTACCACCGCTGATCACACCTTCTATTTACTTCCTGTTTTTATTTCCTAGTTGCAGTCATAGCTATCATTATTATCTCTTGTGTTTGATCCTTTGTAAACAACAAGGCCGGAGGGATTGACAACCTCTCTGTACTCGTTGGGAGCAAAGTTATCTGTATCTGTGTGCAGGTCCCATCAACCGCTAAGTTTCTGGCGCCGTTGACACCTACTTGTCGACCCTCGGAGTCTCACGGGATTCGATCCTTGGTACCTTTGCCAAGGGAAATTTGCCGCTATGCTACATCTCAACCTTCCACTTGGGGTAACCAACGAGGGGCGAGAAGCCATCAAGCAAGTTTCTGGCGCCGTTGCCGGGGACTCCACTCTTCAAGATAGGGGAGTTGCATGCTATCTTTTATCTTTGCTTTTTAGTCTTGTTAGTTTACCTTTCAGTTTTTGCTTTAGTGTCCCTTACCAAAAATCACAAAAATAGTTATCTTGCTTTTAGTTGGCATTATGTCTGGTCCTTTTGCCTTTGGTGAGGCAGAAGTGCTCACCTTTAAACAAAGAGGTGGTGAAAGTCTAAAAGATGCTTGGTATAGAATTAATGATTCTCAAAAAAGAGCCACCAAGAAGCAATCTACTACTATCCTGCTTAGAAATTTTTATGTTGGAATTACTTCTTGGAATAGGTTTATTCTAGATTCTGCTATCAATGGAAATTTCCTAGAAGCCCAGTTTGGGAATCTCTTAGTATTATGGAAAATCTTGTTGGAAATCCCCCTGTTGTTAGCATTCAAGAGGACATTACCCTAGCTCACATTATGAAAAACTTGAAAAGATAGAGCTAGAGATGCCAAGCATTAATAAGATAAATGAGTTGGACCGTAAGATCCAAGGGAATTTGAATATGCTTGATAGCTCCATGCATAAAATTCTCAAAACTTTGGAGACCATCAAATCCCATGACTTGGATTCTTCTAGGATATACAAGATTGAGGAAATCTTTGACACTTTAGGAACTACTTTCTCCTCAATCAAAGCCAAAAAGGTAGAAACTCCGGCAAAGAAGGAACCTAAGTTCGTTTACATTCCAAAGGCTCCTCGTTCCAAAAGTAATCCATCTATTGCCAAAGGGGTTGAAACTGTGAAGACTTTGGAAGAAATACCTCTCTTTGATAAATTTATAAATGAATCTCCCATTGACTTTCCACCTTTTGGTTTTCTCCCTAGAAGTATCTTTATTAGGCCTTTATTTGAAAGTCCTCTTAAGACTAGTTGTACTATTGAAGAGCTTTTTGATGATCTTGATGATGTTTCAATTGATACAACTTGATCTTTTTGCATCATGCCTAGCTTAAAGGCATAAAAGAAAGCGCTTTTGGGAGGCAGCCCACAACGAATTAGGTTTTATTTTGCTTTTGTTGTGTCTTGATGTTTGTTACTACAGTAGCATCATCATTGTATCTTTTCTTTTCAGCTTTGTGCCAAGTTTAGCCTCCGATTGCAAGAAAGTTCAAAAGTTGTGACGTGCTGTCCAGAAAACAGATTATGTCCTTGGACAGAAAAATTCGAATAAAATCACCAGATCTTCTTTTTGATCTGAATTTTTTTGACAGCGTGCTCTATACAATTGGCTTTCGAGCGTCTGTTCTGAGTTTTTTGATTTGAGTTGCAGAAGTGCCCCGAAAAAATTATTTACTACCTACTGGTCTGTTTTTCACATATTCTGTCCTGTTTTGCCTTTTCTTCGTTTTGCAAACCTTGAGCTTGCTTTTTCTTTGCAAAAACCTTTTGGCAATCTTGAGAAACAATAGCTCTTCAAGATTATTTTTATTTCCAGTAGGGAAAAATTATTTTATTGTGGGTACTAACCTCGCTAATCAGATTATGATGAGTTATGTATGAAGGGAGTTTTCAAGTGTGCGAGGGAAGATGATAAAAGAAGATTCAGGAGGGTCAAACGCTCAAGCTTGGGGATGCCCCCGTGCAACCCCAAGAAATATTCAAGAATACTCAAGCGTCTAAGCTTGGGGATGCCCCCATGCATCCCCTTCTCCATCAACAATTATCAGTTCGTCTTTCGTTCCACTATATATCACTTCATGCGTTATGTGCTATGCTTGGAGCGTCTTGCTCTTAGTTTCCTTTTTTAGTTTTCTTTAGCTTTGTTTGTTTTTCATAACAAGTTAGAACCCAGCTTTCTTTGTGTGGGAGAGAAACACGCTCCACTTCAACCTAGAACACAACATAGGATTTTCATGCTTATCTTTGCTGTGTGTGTTCTTTGTCTTTCCATAGCTGCTGTCATGTTTAGCTCTTAGTTTTCATGCTTTTCTTTTTAAAGAGCTTTTGTTTAGTTGGTTGCTGAACTCTCTTGAGTTTTCATGTTTATCTTGTTAAGAGAGTTTGCCTGTTGCACTGAGTTGTGTGTCTTAACTTAAAGTAGGTAACTGAGGTTGCTATTTAATTTTAGTAGTAACTTGCAATAGTTTTGAGGTATTGCCATGAGTAATGTCTGAACTTTTGGTGTCAAGAGCTTTAGCCTATTAGTGATAGATGTCGTATTTTGGGCAATCCGTGTTTATTTTCGAAAACCTACAAAATAGTTGAGAACTTTAGCTACTAGATGGATCACTAATCTTTGGAGGGATCGAATATTAGAGTACACTCATGTACCATGAGTCGAGGATGCGCAAGGATAACCAAACCCCCATACACTCCTCCTCGGGGTACTTGTCTCTTTGTGAACCTCCTAATTAGATTGAGAGTTACCGATAATAAGTGCATGAGTTCTTCGGACTAATGTGAGTATTCGAAAGTTGACACTTCCACCTAGCCATATTTTTCTAGCCTCTTCGGTACCGTGCATTGCCCTTTCTCACCTCGAGATTTGGTGCATACTTCGCCGGTGCATCCAAATCCTTGGCACGATACGCTCTGTCATCATAAGCCTCATTATATCCTTCCTCAAAACAGCCACCATACCTACCTATCAAGGCATTTCCATAGCCTTTCTGAGATACATTGCCATGCAACATCCATCTTCTCATGACTTGATCTTCATGTCATACATGCTTTTTGCTTGATCGATGAGCCGCATGCTAGTTGGGCCTTGCCCTAATCATTGCTACATGACGCGCTAGTATCATTGCATATCCTGCTACACCGGCAGAGGCATACATTTGCATACATCATGATAGTTTCATTTTCTTTATGTTGAGTACTTTTGTAAAGTGTGAAAGATCTTATATACTTCTTGTAATACATAGAGTGTTGCCCCTAAAGTGAGGAAAAGATCCCAAAGAGGACAAAATCAAAAGATCCCAAAGAGGACAAATGAGAGTTAAATAGAAAGAGCCATTGAGGCCACAAAAAAATAAAAAAAAAAGAGAAAAAAGAGAAAAAGAAATAAAAAGAGAGAAGGGGGCACACTACTATTCCTTTTGAGAGATCCACACTCGTACTTCATCTTATACCTTGTACTCCATAGAGATTATCATTCATGCATATAGCTATGTGGGGACCTTCACACTATAGAACTTGGCTTGTATATTCCAATGATGAGCCTCCTCAAAACAGCTCTAGGTCTTCTTGAGCGAGCAAGTTGGATGCACCCCACTAGTTCCATTGGAGAGCTTACCTTAGCTCATATGTGCATCCGTTGCATGGCAATCCCTACTCCTCGCATCATATCTATCATTTGGCTTTCTCTCGCCTATGATTGTCCTCATTGATGTGAGCCTTTCACACCTTTTTTGTCTTCCCCCTTCATCATTTTTCTCTCTTTGCCATCCTAAGTGTCAACTTTCTTGCTTACGCTCATCCATTGCATGAGTGCTCAAAATATCGAAAGGGAGTGGATCATTTTGACTTGTACCTGGCTAGTGGTCTGGGATGAGTCAAGATAAGATTCCAAAGAAGACCGAGTGTGAAACTTTAGTAGATTAAGTTCTCAACAATACAAAAACTATGTTTTACTCTCTCGTATATCCCTATCCCCTTTCTTGCACGCAAACACCATTTGGAGACAGTCGAGTCACGGACAGCGAGAGCTCTTGCACCTTTATGTTCTTATGTTGCTTGTTACAATGCTAATATAGACTCTTGCTTGTTATGACTTGAATTGAATTACATGCCTTGATTGCTTTACTTAAAAAGTTCTTATATGGTTGGTAGCATGTCACCACAGAAATTATGCTTGTTATCATTTACCTACTCGAGGACGAGCAGGAATTAAGCTTGGGGATGTTGATACGTCCAAAATGTATCTATAATTTCTGCTTGCTCCATGCTTCTTTTGTGTGATATTGCTATGATATTGATGCACTTCCATACACTTTTGATCATATTTGGACTAACCTATTAACTCAGTGCACCACAGTGCTAGTTCCTGTTTTCTGCTGTTTTTCTATTTCAGGTTTCCCCCATATTAAAAGTGCTCCAAAAATTCCAGGAAAAATATAGGAAAAATCAGCGTACAGGAAGCTTCGCGAAGAACCAAAGATGGGCCAGAGGGGAGCCAGGGGAGGCCCAGGCAGCCACCTGGCGCGGCCCCACCCCTGGCCACGCCAGGGGGGGGGGCGCCTGGGGCCCCTGCTCCGCCTCTGGCTGCCCCCCTTCGCCTATATATCCCTCTCGTCCCGAAACCCTCGAGGACAGAACCCTTTTTCGCGATCTCGCCTCTGTTCCGCCGCCGCAGCGCTTCCAAGATCGGGAGCATCAAGAGAACTCTTCCCGGCACCCTGCCGGAGGGGAGAACCACCACCGAGAGCTTCTCCACCACCATGGACGCTTCCCGGATGAGTCGTGAGTAGTCCACCTTGGACCATGGGTCCATGATCAGTAGCTATGTGATGTTCTCCTCCCCTCTTTGCTCTTCATGGTTTAGACCTCGTGAGCTGCCCTACATGATCGAGGCACATATGTAATCTTTCTGCTGTTGCTTTGCTGAGTTTGCTGGGATCTGATAGATTATGAGACTATGTTCAGATTGTGTTTGAGTAATATATTTGATTCACCTCTTTTATATCTTTGTTCTTGAGTAATTCTTGCATGTTCTACGTTGCTGTTTATTGCTTTGGCCAAGTAGTAGGTAGTAACTCCAAGAGGGAGCGTTATGCTTGATTGTGGGTTCATGCCCCCTGATGACTAGCTTGAGTGACAGAAACATGAGTCTAGGGGATGTGTTGTTGCCACAAGGGAGAAAACAACGGTGCTTGTACTTGCGGGTGTAAGGATTGTTTACTTTACGCAAAGTTCTTTTAATGCAGTTGTTTGTTGCTTTGAGTTTACACTTTGGGTGGGATTCGCAACTTAATACCAGCGAGATGTTCTGGATAGATATCTCAAGGTGGATGATTAGTAGTAGATGCAGATGGATTTCGGTCTACTTGCCTTGGCGTACCGCCCATGCTTTTGAGCCTCTACCTTTCTTTGCAGCATAGTTAGCATTGGTTTGCGCGCATAATCCTGTCAATTGCCCAGCTGTAATTTGTTTACCTCGCTTTGTTGTTTTATCGTCTTTTGGGAGAGAGGCATCACTAGTGAACATCATGGGACCCCGGTCCATATTACCACCGCTGATCACACCTTCTATTTACTTCCTGTTTTTATTTCCTAGTTGCAGTCATAGCTATCATTATTATCTCTTGTGTTTGATCCTTTGTAAACAACAAGGCCGCAGGGATTGACAACCTCTCTGTACTCGTTGGGAGCAAAGTTATCTGTATCTGTGTGCATGTCCCGTCAACCGCTAAGTTTCTGGCGCCGTTGACACCTACTTGTTGACCCTCGGAGTCTCACGGGATTCGATCCTTGGTATCTTTGCCAAGGGAAATTTGCCGCTACGCTACATCTCAACCTTCCACTTGGGGTAACCAACGAGGGGCGAGAAGCCATCACTAGTCCATCACATAATTCTCCTAATGATGTGATCCCGTTGATCAAATGACAACTCATGTCTATGGTTAGGAAACATAACCATCTTTGATCAATGAGCTAGTCTAGTAGAGGCATACTAGGGACACTCTGTTTTGTCTATGTATTCACACATGTACTAAGTTTCCGGTTAATATAATTCTAGCATCAATAATAAACATTTATCATGATATAAGGAAATAAATAATAACTTTATTATTGCCTCTAGGGCATATTTCCTTCAGTCTCCCACTTGCACTAGAGTCAATAATCTAGTTCACATCGCCATGTGATTTAATACCGATAGTCACATTGTTATGTGAATAACACCCATAGTTCACATCGCCATGTGACCAACACCCAAAGGGTTTACTAGAGTCAATAATCTAGTTCACACCGCTATGTGATTAACACTCAAGAGTAATAAGGTGTGATCATGTTTTGCTTGTGAGAGAAGTTTAGTCAATGGGTCTGTCACATTCAGATCCGTATGTATTTCGCAAATTTCTATGTCTACAATGCTCTGCATGGAGCTACTCTAGCTAATTGCTCCCACTTCCAATATGCATCCGGATTGACACTTAGAGTCATCTGGATTAGTGTAAAGCTTGCATCGATGTAACTCTTTACGACGAACTCTTTATCACCTCCATAATCGAGAAATATTTCCTTAGTCATCCAGTAACTAAAGATAATGTTGACCGCTGTCCAGTGATCTACTCCTGGATCACTTTTGTACCTCCTTGCCAAACTCATGGTATGGTACACAACATGGCATACTTTATAGAACATATGGCTGAGGCATAGGGAATGACTTTCATTCTTTCTCTATCTTCTGTTGAGGTCGGGCTTTGAGTCTTACTCAACTTCATACCTTACAACTCAGGCAAGAACTCCTTCTCTGACTGATCCATTTTGAACTACTTCAAAAACTTGTCAAGGTATGTACTCATTGAAAAAACTTATCAAGCGTCTCGATCTATCTCTATAGGTCTTGATGCTCAATATGTAAACGGCTTCACCGAGGTCTTTCTTTGAAAAAAAAACTCCTTTCAAACACTCCTTTATGCTTTCCAGAAAATTCTACATTATTTCCGATCGACAATATGTCATTCACATATACTTATCAGAAAAAGATGCAGTGCTCCCACTCACTTTCTTGTAAATACAGGTTTCTCCAAAAGTTTGTATAAAACCATATGCTTTGATCACCTCATCAAAGCGCATATTCCAACTCCGAGATGCTTGCACCAGTCCATAGATGGATCGCTGGATCTTGCTCAAGGAAATATGCCCTAGAGGCAATAATAAAGTTATTATTTATTTCCTTATATCATGATAAATGTTTATTATTCATGCTAGAATTGTATTAACCGGAAACTTAGTACATGTGTGAATACATAGACAAAACAGAGTGTCCCTAGTATGCCTCTACTAGACTAGCTCATTGATCAAAGATGGTTATGTTTCCTAACCATAGACATGAATTGTCATTTGATCAACGGGATCACATCATTAGGATAATGATGTGATGGACTAGACCCATCCGTTAGCTTAGCACTATGATTGTTTAGTTTTACTGCTATTGCTTTCTTCATGACTTATACGTGTTCCTATGACTATGAGATTATGTAACTCCCGAATACCGGAGGAACACCTTGTGTGCTATCAAACGTCACAACGTAACTGGGTGATTATAAAGATGCTCTACAGGTGTCTCCGAAAGTGTTCGTGGTGTTGGCATAGATCAAGAATAGGATTTGTCACTCCGAGTGTCGGAGAGGTATCTCTAGGCCCTCTCGGTAATACACATCATAATAAGCCTTGCAAGCAAATGACTAATGATTTAGTCATGAGATGATGTATTATGGAACGAGTAAAGATACTTGCCGGTAACGATATTGAACTAGGTATTGAGATACCGACGATCGAATCTCGGGCAAGTAACATACCGATGACAAAAGGAACAAAGTATGTTGTCATGCGGTTTGATCGATAAAAGATCTTCGTAGAATATGTAGGATCCCATATGAGCATCCAGGTTCCGCTATTGATTATTGACCGGAGATGAGTCTCGATCATGTCTACATAGTTCTCAAACCCGTAGTGTCCGCACACTTAACGTTTGATGACGATCGGTATTATGATTTTATGAGTTTTGATGTACCGAAGGTAGTTCCGAGTATCGGATGATATCACGGACATGACGACGAGTGTCGGAATGTCCGAGACATAAAGATTGATATATTGGACGACTATATTCCGACACCGGAAGTGTTTCGGGAAAGTTTCGGATTAAACCGGAGTGCCGCAGGGGTATCTGAAGGAAATATGCCCTAGAGGCAATGATAAAGTTATTATTTATTTCCTTATATCATGATAAATGTTTATTATTCATGCTAGAATTGTATTAACTGGAAACTTAGTACATGTGCGAATACATAGACAAAACAGAGTGTCCCTAGTATGCCTCTACTAGACTAGCTCATTGATCAAAGATGGTTATGTTTCCTAGCCATAAACATGAGTTGTCATTCGATCAACGGGATAACATCATTAGGAGAATGATGTGATGGACAAGACCCATCCGTTAGCTTAGCACTATGATCGCTTAGTTTTGTTGCTATTGCTTTCTTCATGACTTATACATGTTCCTATGACTATGAGATTATGCAACTCCCGAATACCGGAGGAACACCTTGTGTGCTATCAAATGTCACAACGTAACTGGGTTATTATAAAGATGCTCTACAGGTGTCTCCGAAAGTGTTTGTGTTGTTGGCATAGATAAAGAATAGGATTTGTCACTCCGAATGTCGGAGAGGTATCTCTAGGCCCTCTCGGTAATGCACATCATAATATGCCTTGCAAGCAAATCACTAATGAGTTATTCACGAGATGATGTATTACGAAATGAGTAAATAGACTTCCCGGCAACGAGATTTAACTAGGTATTGAGATACCGACGATCGAATCTCGGGCAAGTAACATACTGATGACAAAGGGAACAACGTATGTTGTTATGCGGTTTGACCGATAAAGATCTTCGTATAATATGTAGGAGCCAATATGAGCATCCAAGTTCCGCTATTGGTTATTGGCCGGAGATGAGTCTCGTTCATGTCTACATAGTTCTCAAACCTGTAGGGTCCGCACGCTTAACGTTTGATGACGATCGGTATTATGAGTTTATGAGTTTTGATGAACCGAAGGTAGTTCGGAGTCCCGGATGAGATCGGGGGCATGACGAGGAGTCTCGAAATGGTCGAGACGTAAAGATCGATATATTTGACGACTATATTCGGACATCGGAAAGGTTCCGAGTGATTCGAGTATTTTTTCGGAGTACCGGAGAGTTACGGGAATTCGCCGGGGAGTATATGGGCCTTATTGGGCTTTAGGGGAAATAGAGAGAGGAGGCTATGCGCCCCCCAAGGCTTATTCCGAATTGGACTAGGGGGAGGGGCAGCGCCCCCTCCTTCCTTGTCTTCTCATTTCCCTTTCCTTCTCTCCTACTCCTACTACTTGGAAGGGCTCCTAGTTCTACTAGGAAAGGGGGAATCCTACTCCTGGTGGGAGTAGGACTCCCCTAGGGCGCGCCATAGAGAGGGCCGGCCCTCCCCCTCCTCCGCTCCTTTATATACAGGGGTGGGGCACCCCATGGACACACAAGTTGATCATTGATCTTTTAGCCGTGTGCGGTGCCCCCCTCCACGAAACACACCTCGGTCATATCGTTGCACTGCTTAGGCGAAGCCCTGCGCTGGTAGCTTCATCATCTCCGTCACCACGCCTTCGTGCTGACGAATCTCTCCCGTGAAGCTCAACTGGATCAAGAGCTCGTGGAACATCATCAAGTTGAATGTCTGCTGAACGCGGAGGTGCCGTACGTTCGGTGCTTGATCGGTTGGATCGCGAAGACGTTCGACTACATCAACAGCGTCACTAGACGCTTCCGCTTTCGGTCTACGAGGGTACGTAGACACACTCTCCCCTCTTGTTACTATGCATCTAGTAGATAGATCTTGCGTGATCGTTGGAATTTTTTTGAAATACTATGTTCCCCAACAATATCGGTACCCCCCGGGGGAACTAATGGGACACTTGGGCTCTTAGTTGAGAGAGAGAGGGCCGGCCAGGGCTGGGCCGCGCGCCCCTCCCCCTTGGTTCGAATTGGACAAGGAGAGGAGGAGCGGCGCCCCCTTCCTTCTCCCTCTCCTTCTCCTTCCTTCCCCCTCGCCCTCTTGGTGGACTCCTACTAGGAATAGTTCCTATTCCTAGTACCTAGTAGGAGTGGCCCTCCTAGGGCACGCCATAGGGGCCGACCGGCCTTCTACCCTTGCTCCTTTATATACGGGGCCAGGGGGAACCTCTAGAGACACAAGTTGATCAAGTTGATCTCTCCCAACCGTGTGCGGTGCCCCCCTCCACAGAAACACACATCGGTCATACCATTGCAGTGCTTAGGCGAAGCCCTGCGCCGGTAGCTTCATCATCTCCGTCACCACACCGTCGTGCTGACGAAACTCTCCCGTGAGGCTCTACTGGATCAAGAGCTCGTGGGACGTCATCAAGCTGAACGTGTGCTGAATGCGGAGGTGTCGTACGTTCGGTGCTTGATCGGTTGGATCGAGAAGAAGTTCGGCTACATCAACCGCGTCACTAGACGCTTCCGCTTTCGGTCTACGAGGGTACGTAAACACACTCTTCCCTCTCGTTGCTATGCTTCTAGTAGATAGATCTTGCGTGATCGTAGGATTTTTTTTTTGAAACACTACGTTCCCCAACAGTGGGCATCATGAGCCAGGTCTATGCGTAGATGATATGCACGAGTAGAACACAATGAGTTGTGGGCGATAATAGTCATACTGCTTACCAGCAAGTCACACTTTGGTTCGGCGGTATTGTGAGATGACGCGGCCCAGACCGACATTACGCGTACGCTTATGCAAGACTGGTTTCATCGTTATGAGCACTCGTTGCTTAAAGGTGACTGGCGGGTGTCTGTCTCTCTCATTTTAGTTAAATCAAGTGTGGCTACGCCCGGTCCTTGTGAAGGTTAAAACAACACATACTTGACGAAAACTCATTGTGGTTTTTTTGTATGCGTAGGTAAGAACGGTTCTTGCTAAGCCCGTAGCAGCCACGTAAAATTTGCAACAACAAAGTAGAGGACGTCTAACTTGTTTTTGCAGGGCATGTTGTGATGTGATATGGTCAAGACATGATGAGTTATACGTTATTGTATGAGATGGTCATGTTTTGTAAAGTTATCGACAACTCGCAGGAGCCATATGGTTGTCGCTTTATTGTATGAAATACAGTCGCCATGTAATTGCTTTACTTTATCACTAAGCGGTAGCGATAGTCATGGAAGCAATAGTTGGCGAGACGACAACGATGCTACGATGGAGATCAAGGTGTCACGCCGGTGACGATGGTGATCATGACGGTGCCTTAGAGATGGAGATGAAAAGCACAAGATGATGATGGCCATATCATGTCACATATTTTGATTGCATGTGATGTTTATCTTATTATGCTTCTTATTTTGCTTAGTACGATGGTAGCATTATAAGATGATCCCTTAAAAAAATTAAAGGTACATGTGTTCTCCCTAAGTATGCACCGTTGCAAAAGTTCATCGTGCCGAGACACCACGTGATGATCGGGTGTGATAAGCTCTATGTTCACATACAACGGGTGCAAGCCAGTTTGGCACACGCAGAATACTCGGGTTAAACTTGACGAGCCTAGCATGTACAGACATGGCCTCGGAACACTGGAGACCGGAAGGTCGAGCGTGAATCATATAGTATATATGATCAACATAAGATGTTCATCATTAAAAACTACTCCATCTCACGTGATGATCGGACATGGTTTAGTTGATTTGGATCACGTGATCATTTAGATGACTAGAGGGATGTCTATCTAAGTGGGAGTTCTTTAGTAATATGATTAATTGAACTTTAATTTATCATGAACTTAGTCCTGATAGTTTTTGCATATTTATGTTGTTGTAGATCAATGGACCGTGCTACCGTTCCCTTGAATTTTAATGCATTCCTAGAGAAAGCTAAGTTGAAAGATGATGGTAGCAATTACACGGACTGGGTCCATAACTTGAGGATTATCCTCATTTCTGCACAGAAGAATTATGTCCTTGAAGCACCGCTAGGTGACAAGCCCCCTCCGCTAATGTAGATGCTTTGAACGTCTGGCAGACGCGGTCTGATGACTACACGATAGTTCATTGTGCCATGCTTTACGGCTTGGAACCGAGACTTCAACGATATTTTGAACGTCATGGAGCATATGAGATGTTCCAGGAGTTGAAGTTAATATTTCAAGCAAATGCCGGGATTGAGAAATATGAGATTTCCAATAAGTTATATAGCTGCAAGATGGAGGAGAATAGTTCTATCAGTGAACACTTGCTCAGAATGTCTGGGTACTACAATCATATGACTCAACTTGGATGCAAAGTTGACGAAGATAGTGTTATTGATAGAGTTCTTCAATCACTGTCACCAAGCTATAAAGGCTTCGTGATGAACTATAACATGCAAGGGATGCAGAAGACAATTCCCGAGCTCTTCGCAATGCTCAAAGCTGCGGAGGTAGAAATCAAAAAGGAGCATCAAGTTTTGATGGTTAACAAGACCACTAGTTTCAAGAAAAAGGGCAAGGGAAAGAAGGGGAACTACAAGAAGAATAGCAAGACATTTGCTACTCCCACGAAGAAACCCAAGTCTGGAGCCAAGCCTGAAACTGAGTGCTTCTACTGTAAAGGGACTGGACACTGGAAGCGGAACTGCCCCAAGTATTTGGCGGACAAGAAGCATGGCAAGGTGAACAAAGGTATATGTGATATACATGTTATTGATGTGTACCTTACTAATGCTCATAGTAGCACCTGGGTATTTGATACCGGTTCGGTTGCTAATATTTGTAACTCAAAACAGGGACTGCGGATTAAACGAAGATTGGCTAAGGACGAGGTGATGATGCGCGTGGAAAGGGTTCCAAAGTCGATGTGATCGCCGTGCCGTCGGCACGCTACCTCTACATCTACCTTCGGGATTAGTTGTAGACCTGAATAATTGTTATTAGGTGCCAGCATTAAGCATGAACATTATATCTGGATCTTGTTTATTGCGAGACGATTATTCATTTAAATCTGAGAATAATGGTTGTTCCATTTATATGAGTAATATCTTTTATGGTCATGCACCCTTGAAGAGTGGTCTATTCTTGTAGGATCTCGATCGTAGTGATACACGTATTCATAATATTGAAGCCAAAAGATGCAAGGTTAATAATGATAGTGCAACTTATTTGTGGCACTTCCGTTTAGGTCATATTGGTGTAAAGCGCATGAAGAAACTCCATAGTGATGGACTTTTGGAATCACTTGGTGCTTGCGAACCATGCCTCATGGGCAAGATGACTGCTACCTCTTGAGCTTGCGTTGTTTTCCCTCGAAGAGGAAAGGGAGATGCAGCACAGTAGCTTAAGTATTTCCCTCGGTTTTTGAGAACCAAGGTATCAATCCAGTAGGAGACCACGCGCGAGTCCCTCGCACCTACACAAACAAATAAGAACTTCGCAGCCAACGCGATAAGGGGTTGTCAATCCCTTTACGGTCACTTACGAGAGTGAGATCTGATAGAGATGATAGTTTATATTTTTGGTATTTTTAGTTTAATAAAACAGCAAATAAAAGCGGTAAAAATAAAGTAGATGTAGATTGATATGTTGAGAATAGACCCGGGGGGCATAGTTTTCTCTAGTGGCTTCTCTCATGATAGCGATATTCTACGGCGGGTAAAAAAATTACTGTCGAGCAATTGATAGAAAAGCGAATAATTATGAAACTATCTAGGCATGATCATTGTATATAGGCATCACGTCCGAGACAAGTAGACCGAAATGATTCTGCATCTACTACTATTACTCCACACATCGACCGCTATCCAGCATGCATCTAGTGTATTGAGTTCATACGAACAGAGTAACGCCTTAAGCAAGATGACATGATGTAGAGGGATAAACTCAAGCAATATGATATAAACCCCATCTTTTTATCCTCGATGGCAACAATACAATACGTGCCTTGCTGCCCCTACTGTCACTGGGAAAGGACACCGCAAGATTGAACCCAAAGCCAAGCACTTCTCCCATTGCAAGAACTATAGATCTAGTAGGCCAAACCAAACCAGTAATTTGAAGAGACTTCCAAGGATATTATGAGCACACATAAAAAGTTCAGAGAAGAACCAAATATCTTTCATAGATAACCTTGATCATAAACTCACAATTCATCGGATCTCGACAAACACACTGCAAAAAGAGATTACATCGAATAGATCTCCTCGAAGACCGAGGAGAACTTTGTATTGAGATCCAGAGAGAGAGAAGAAGCCACCTAGATACTAGCTATGGACCCGAAGGTCTGTGGTAAACTACTCACAAGTCATGGTCAGGGCGATGATGATGATGATGAAGGCCCCCGTGATGGATCTCCCTCCGGTGGAGCTCCGGAATAGGCTCCAAGATGGGATCTCCACGGGAACAGAAGCTACGGCGGTGGAATTAGGGTTTTCTCTCTGCGTATGGAGTTTTTGGGGTACGTGGATATATATAGGAAGAAGGAGGGCACCGGGGGCCACACGAGGGGGCCTCGAGGCAGGGGGCGCGCCCTGGGAAGGGCCCCCCCCCACCCTCGAGGGCAGCCCCTCTGTCCCCTGACTTGGTCCTGACATTTCCCGTGCGTCATTTTCTCCAAAAATATCTCTCACGAAGGTTTCATTCCGTTTGGACTCCGTTTGATATTCTTTTTCTGCAAAACCCTGAAATAGGCAAAAAAACAATCTGGAATGGGCCTTTGGGTTAGTAGGTTAGTCCCAAAAATGATATAAAAGTGAATGATAAAGCCATTAAACATCCAATACTTCATAAATAATAGCATGCAACAATAAAAAATTATAGATACGTTGGAGACGTATCAAGCATCCCGAAGCTTAATTCCTGCTCGTCCTCGAGTAGGTAGATGATAAAGAAAGAATTTTTGATGTGGAATGCTAACCAATATAGTTTTTCAATGTAATTCTCTTAATTGTGGCATGAATGTTCAGATCTGAAAGATTCAAGATAAAAGTCTGTATTGACATAAGAAATAACAATACTTCAAGCAATACTAACAAAGCAATCATGTCTTCTCAAAATACTATGGCTAAAGAAAGTTATCCCTACAAAATCATATAGTGTTGGCTATGCTCCTTCATTATCACACAAAAATATTATTATCATGCACAACCCCGATTTCAGCCAAGCATTTGTTTTCATACTCTATCTTTTCAAACCTTTTAACTTTCATGCAATACATGACCGTGAGCCATGGATATAGCACTATGGGTGGAATAGAGGTGGTTGTGGAGAAGACAAAAAGGAGGGAGATAGTCTCACATCGACTAGGCGTATCAACGGGCTATGGAGATGCCCATCAATAGATATCAATGTGAGTGAGTAGGGATTGCCATGCAACGGATGCACTGGAGCTAAATATGAATGAAAGCTCAACAAAAGAAACTAGTGGGTGTGCATCCAACTTGCTTGCTCACGAAGACCTAGGGCATTTGAGGAAGCCCATCGTTGGAATATACAAGCCAAGTTCTATAATGAAAATTCCCACTAGTATATGAAAGTGGCTAAGCATGAGACTCTCTACAATGAAAAACATGGTGCTACTTTGAAGCACAAGTGTGGAAGAAGATAGTAGCAATTGTCCCTTTTTTCTTCTTCTTTTTTTCTTTTTTCCCTTTATTTGGGCCTTTCTTTTTTTTGGCCTTTTTCTTTTTTGCGGAGGGGCTTTATAGATTCAGCCTTTCCTCCCATAGGACAATGCTCTAATAATGATGATCATCATACTTTCATTACAACACGATATTACAACTCGATACTACAACAACAAAGTATGACTCTATATGAATGCCTCCGGCGGTGTACCGGTATGTGGAATGAAACAAGAGTGACATGTATGATAAGATTATGCATGGTGGCTTTGCCACAAATACGATGTCAACTACATGATCATGCATGGCAATATGACAATATGATGTGTGTCATATAAACGGAACGGTGGAAAGTTGCATGTCAATATATCTCAGAATGGCTATGGAAATGCTATGATAGGTAGGTATGATGTCTGTTTTGAGGAACAATATGGTGGTTGTTTTGAGGAAGGATATATAATGGGTTTATGGCACCGGCGAAAGTTGCGCGGTACAAGAGAGGCTAGCAATGGTGGAAGGGTGAGAGTGCGTATAATCCATGGACTCAACATTAGTCATAAGAAATCATATACTTATTGCAAAAATCTACGAGTCATAAAAACAAAGCAATCAACGCATGCTCCTATGGGGGAGGTTGGTAGGAGTTAACCATCGCGCGCCCCCGACCTCCACACAAAGGTTGACACTCTACAAATACCTCATGCTCTAACTTAGTCACACAACGGTTCACCATACGTGCATGCTACGGGAATCACTAACCTTAACACAAGTATCTTTCAATTTCATAATAACTCCACTAGCATGACTCTAATATCACTATCCTCATGTCTCAAAACAATTATCAAGCATCCAACATCTCATTCTATTCAATGCACTTGGTGTGAATTTTTTTTATTACATTGACATTGGATGTTTATCATGTGAAGACTAGTTTCTTTAGCCTAAGCACTTTACCATGATGTTTTGATAGACTCACAAATAGATATGAGTGAAGCATGAGAGTTCAACAATTTCTACAAAATATTACCACCACCATGCTCTAAAAGATATAAGTGAAGCACTAGAGCAAAAACTATTCAACTCAAAAGATATAAGTGAAGCACATAGAGTGTTCTAATAATTTCTAGGCCATATTTAACTCTCTCAAATAGGTGTATCCAGCAAGGATGATTGTGGCAAACTAACAAGCAAAGACTCAAATTATACAAGACGCTCCAAGCAAAACACATAGCATGTTACGAATAAAAATATAGCTCCAAGTATAGTTACCGATGGATGAAGACGAAATAGGGGATGCCTTCCCGGGGCATCCCCAAGCTTAGGCTTTTGATTATCTTGAATTTACTTGGGGTGCCATGGGCATCCCCAAGCTTAGGCCTTTGCTACTCCTTGTTCCATAGTCCATCAAAGCAATACTCAAAACTTGAAAACTTCACAACACAAAACTTAGACAAAAATTCTCGTGAGCTCCGTTAGTATGAGAAAGCAAACCACTACTCAAAGGTACAACAATGAATTCATTCTTTGTTTATATTGGTGTTAAACCTACTGTACTCCAAGTTCTCTATGGTTCATATCCTCTAATATTACTCATAGATGCATCGGAATAATCAAATAACACACGAAAAACAGAATCTGTCAAAGACAGAACAGTCTGTAGTAATCTGCAGGGCTCGCCTACTTATGAAACTCCAAAAAATTCAAAATAAATTGGTAAATTTGCGCAATTTGTCTATCAATTAGCAGCAAAAAGACTCAACTAAAAAGCACGCTCCAGTAAAATCCCATGACTACTTTAGGCAGCGCTAACGATTCTGCTTTTCACAGCAAGATCATATAAACTTCACACAAGTCTTACCAAAGGTTCTACTTGGCACAAACACTAAACAAAACATGAAACCACATCTAATCAGAGGCTAGATGAAATATTTATTCCATAACAGCAACAAAATCAAAAAACATAAAATTGGGTTGCCTCCCAACAAGCGCTATCGTTTTACGCCCCTAGCTAGGCATGATACAAGATAGATCTAGGTAGCCATAGTGGTACGATATGTCGCGAAAACTCATCTCATATTCCCTACGTTCAGCAGCAAGCTTCCTTTATGGCAAGCAAAAGTAATCAAAAGGGCTAAATTTAATGGGACAAAAGTCCCCTACATCAATCTCGGGAGGAACATGTTCCTCCTTTGGCCCTTTGTAGTGGATGATCAATTCATTATTATAGGCATTCTTTTGGCAGAAGGCCATAAGCCTTCGTTCAAGGGAGAAGCCTAACCCATTATTTTGAACAACAAAGTCATCGTTTATCTCAGAAATTCTATCAATCAAGATCTCAATAGGAACCTTTTTTCTACGGTTTTCATTAAAAGCAACATGATTAGGAGATCGCAACCGCATAAGGTCTTCTTGATTGAACAAGATAGCCTCTATAGGAGGTCGACCGGCATCTACTCCGTAATGAGCAAAGATTTCTCTGGCCTCTTTCATGATATATCGAAATTCACGAGCCAAAAAGATAGTAGCTGCACGCTTAACGGAGGAATGCTCAATATTGGAGAACTCCAAAAATACTCTCTGAATACAGGGATGCATATGGATAAATTTCCTTTCAATTTCTACTATGAGCATAGATACAGCATCCGCAAGGCTACTAGTTCTGTGAAGAATAGAGCCACCCATAGTGGGCAAAGCACCGGCACAAGTAAACAAGTCTTGAAGAACCCCTTTTCAAATAATATTACCACTACCAACCCGGAACTACTTAATATGTAAAGTGGTGGGTTCATCCGGGGGGTCAACATGAACGTTGCCCTCGGCATTGGTACCCTTATCGATAAAATCGTCCCCCATCTCAGACATGAGGGCAAGCAAGCAAGCAACACACAAGCAAACAAAAAGGCAAGCGAACGATAAACACACGACGGAGGAAGGGCAAATAAAATGGCAAGGGTGAAGTGGGGGAGAGGAAAATGAGAGGCAAATAAATGTAATGCGAAGGATAAGGGTTTGTGATAGGTACTTGGTATATGACTTTTGAGTAAGCCTCCCCGGCAACGGCGCCAGAAATTCTTCTTGCTACCTCTTGAGCTTGCGTTGTATTCCCTCGAAGAGGAAAGGGAGATGCAGCACAGTAGCGTAAGTATTTCCCTCAGTTTTTGAGAACCAAGGTATCAATCCAGTAGGAGACCACGCGTGAGTCCCTCGCACCTGCACAAACAAATAAGAACTTCGCAGCCAACGCGATAAGGGGTTGTCAATCCCTTTACGGTCACTTACGAGAGTGAGATTTGATAGAGATGATAGTTTATATTTTTTGGTATTTTAGTTTAATAAAACAGAAAATAAAAGCGGTAAAAATAAAGTAGATGTAGATTGATATGTTGAGAATAGACCCGGGGGCCATAGTTTTCTCTAGTGGCTTCTCTCATGATAGCGATATTCTACGACGGGTAAACAAATTACTGTCGAGCAATTAATAGAAAAGCGAATAATTATGAGACTATCTAGGCATGATTATTGTATATAGGCATCATGTCCGAGACAAGTAGACCGAAACGATTCTGCATCTACTACTATTACTCCACACATAGACCGCTATCCAGCATGCATCTAGTGTATTGAGTTCATACGAACAGAGTAACGCCTTAAGCAAGATGACATGATGTAGAGGGATAAACTCAAGCAATATGATGTAAACCCCATCTTTTTATCCTCGATGGCAACAATACAATACGTGCCTTGCTGCCCCTACTGTCACTGGCAAAGGACACCGCAAGATTGAACCCAAAGCCAAGCACTTCTCCCATTGAAAGAACTATAGATCTAGTAGGCCAAACCAAACCAATAATTCGAAGAGACTTGCAAGGATATTATGAGCACACATAAAAAGTTCAGAGAAGAACCAAATATATTTCATAGATAACCTTGATCATAAACTCACTATTCATCGGATCTCGACAAACACACCGCAAAAAGAGATTACATCGAATAGATCTCCTCGAAGACTGAGGAGAACTTTGTATTGAAATCCAGAGAGAGAAGAAGCTATCTAGATACGAACTATGGACCCGAAGGTCTGTGGTAAACTACTCACAACTCATGGTGAGGGCGATGATGATGATGATGATGAAGGCCTCCGTGATGGATCCGCCTCCGGTGGAGCTCCGGAACAGGCTCCAGGATGGGATCTCCACGGGAACAGAAGCTACGGCGGTGGAATTAGGGTCTTCTCTCTGCGTATGGAGTTTCTGGGGTACGTGGATATATATAGGAAGAAGGAGGGCACCGGGGGCCACACGAGGGTGCCTCGAGGCAGGGGGGCGCGCCCTGGGAAGGGGGCGCACCCCCCACCCTCGAGGGCAACCCCTATGTCCCCTGACTTGGTCCTGACGTTTCTCGTGCGTGATTTTCTCCAAAAATATCTCTCGCGAAGGTTTCATTTCGTTTGGACTCCGTTTGATATTCTTTTTCTGCAAAACCCTGAAATAGGCAAAAAAACAACAATTTGGACTGGGCCTTTGGGTTAGTAGGTTAGTCCCAAAAATGATATAAAAGTTAATTATAAAGCCCATTAAACATCCAGGACTTCATAAATAATAGCAAATTATAGATACGTTGAAGACGTATCAATGACTAAAACTCCGTTCTCCGGAACAATGGAGCGAGCAACAGATTTTTTGGAAATCATACATATTCATGTATGTGGACCGATGAGTGTTGAGGCTCGCGGTAGGTATCATTATTTTCTGACCTTCACTGATGATTTGAGCAGATATGGGTATATCTACTTGATGAAGCAGAAGTCTGAAACATTTGAAAAGTTCAAAGAAATTTAGAGTGAAGTAGAGAATCATCGTAACAAGAAAATAAAGTTTCTACGATCTGATCGTGGAGGCGAATATTTAAGTTACGAGTTTGGTCTTCATTTGAAACAATGTGGAATAGTTTCACAACTCACGCCACCTGGAACAGCACAGCGTAATGGTCTGTCCGAACGTCGTAACCTTACTTTATTAGATATGGTGCGGTCTATGCTGTCTCTTACCGATTTACCACTGTCATTTTGGGGTTATGCTTTAGAGACAGTTGCATTCACGTTAAATAAGGCACCATCTAAATCTGTTGAGACGACGCCTTATGAACTGTGGTTTGGCAAGAAACCAAAGTTGTCGTTTCTTAATGTTTGGGGCTGCGATGCTTATGTGAAAAAGCTTCAACCTGATAAGCTCGAACCCAAGTCGGAGAAATGTGTCTTCATAGGATACCCAAAGGAGACTGTTGGTTGTCAGAATCACGAATTTGAATCGGATCGGAGCCCTGATGGTAGGATCGCAAATCATAGAATCTTCACTATCAGGATCATAGAAACATAGATTCTATGAACTAAAGTCGTAGAATCATAGGGGTTAGTTTGGATCGTAAGGTCGTAGAATCGTATAACAGAATCGCGATTATGACAACCTTACACCTTCTATCACAGATCCGAAGGCAAGATATTCGTTGCTAAGAATGGAACCTTTCTAGAGAAGGAATTTCTCTCGAAAGAAGTGAGTGGGAGGAAAGTGGAACTTGATGAGGTAATTGTACCTTCTCCCGAAATGGAAAGTAGTACATCACATAAACTAGTCCTAGTGATTCCTACACTAATTAGTGAGGAAGCTAATGATGATGATCATGAAACTTTGGATCAAGTTACTGCTGAACTTCATAGATCAACCAGAGTACGTTCCGCACCAGAGTGGTACGGCAACCCAGTTCTGGAAGTCATGTTACTAGACCATGATGAACCTACGAACTATGAGGAAGCGATGATGAGCCCAGATTCCGCAAAATGGCTTGAGGCCATGAAATCTGAGATGGGATCCATGTATGAGGACAAAGTGTGGACTTTGGTTGACTTGCCCGATGATCGGCAAGCCATCAAAAATAAATGGATCTTCAAGAGGAAGACCGACGCTGACGGTAATCTTACTGTTTACAAAGCTCGACTTGTTGCGAAAGGTTTTCGACAAGTTCAAGGAGTTGACTACGATGAGAATTTTTCACCCGTAGCGATTCTTAAGTCTGTCTGAATCATGTTAGCAATTGCCGCATTTTATGATTATGAAATCTGGCAAATGGATGTCAAATCTGCATTCCTGAATGGATATCTCAAAGAAGAGTTGTATATGATGTAACGAGAAGGTTTTGTCGATCCTAAAGGTGCTAACGTGTGCAAGCTCCAGCGATCCATCTATGGAGTGATGCAAGCATCTCGGAGTTGGAATATGCGCTTTGATGAGGTGATCAAAGCATATGGTTTTATATAGACTTTTGGAGAAGCCTTTATTTACAAGAAAGTGAGTGGGAGCTCTATAGAATTTCTGATATTATATGTGGATGACATATTGTTGATTGAAAATGATATAGAATTTCTGGATAGCATAAAAGGATACTTGAATAAGAATTTTTCAATAAAAGACCTCGATAAAGCTGCTTACATATTAGGCATCAAGATATATAGAGATAGATCAAGACGCTTAATTGGACTTTCACAAAGCACATACCTTGATAAAGTTTTGAAGAAGTTCAAAGTGGATCAGTCAATGAAAGGGTTCTTGCCTGTGTTACAGGGTATGAAGTTGAGTAAGACTCAAAACCCGACCACGGTAGAAGACAGAGAAAGAATGAAAGCCATTCCCTATGCCTCAGTCATAGGTTCTATAAAGTATGCCATTTGTGTGCCAAACCTGTTGTGTACCTTGCCATAAGATTGACAGGGAGGTACAATAGTGATCCAGGAGTAGATCACTGGACAGCGGTCAAAATTATCCTTAGTTACTGGATGACTAAGGAAATGGTTCTCGATTATGGAGGTGATAAAGAGTTCGTCGTAAAGAGTTACACCGATGCAAACTTTACACTAATCCAGATGACTCTAAGTATCAATCTGGATGCATATTGTAAGTGGGGGCAATTAGCTAGAGTAGCTCCATGTAGAGCATTGTAGACATAGAAATTTGCGAAATACATACGGATCCGAATGTGAGAGACCCGTTGACTAAACTTCTCTCACAAGCAAAACATGATCACACCTTATTACTCTTGGGTGTTAATCTCATGGCGATGTGAACTAGATTGTTAACTCTAGTAAACCCTTTGGGTATTGATCACATGGCGATGAGAACTATGAGTGTTAGTCACATGGTAATGTGAACTATTGGTGTTAATCACATGGTGATGTGATCTATATTATTGACTCTAGTGCAAGTGGGAGAATGAAGGAAATATGCCCTAGAGGCAATAATAAAGTTATTATTTATTTCGTTGTATCATGATAAATGTTTATTATTCATGCTAGAATTGTATTAACCGGAAACTTAATACATGTGTGAATACATAGACAAAACAGAGTGTCCCTAGTATGCCTCTACTAGACTAGCTCATTGATCAAACATGGTTATGTTTCCTAACCATAGACATGAGTTGTCATTTGATCAAAGGGATCACATCATTAGGAGAATGATGTGATGGACTAGATCCATCCGTTAGCTTAGGACTATGATCGTTTAGTTTTACTGCTATTGCTTTCGTCATGACTTATACATGTTCCCATGACTATGAACTCCCGAATACCGGAGGAACACCTTGTGTGCTATCAAACGTCACAACGTAACTGAGTGATTATAAAGATGCTCTATAGGTGTCTCCGAAAGTGTTCGTGGTGTTGGCATAGATCAAGAATAGGATTTGTCACTCCGAGTGTCGGAGAGGTATCTCTGGTCCCTCTCGGTAATACACATCATAATAAGCCTTGCAAGCAAATGACTAATAAGTTAGTCACGAGATGATGTATTACGAAACGAGTAAAGAGACTTGCCGGTAACGAGATTGAAGTAGGTATTGAGATACCGACAATCGAATCTCGGGCAAGTAACATACCGATGACAAAAGGAACAAAGTATGTTGTTATGCGGTATGACCGACAAAAGATCTTCGTAGAATATGTAGGAGCCAATATGAGCATCCAGGTTCCGCTATTGGTTAATGACCGGAGATGAGTCTCGGTCATGTCTACATAGTTCTCGAACCCGTAGGGTCCGCACGCTTAACGTTTGATGACTATTGGTATTATGAGTTTATGAGTTTTGATGTACCGAAGGTAGTTTGGAGTCCCAGATGAGATAACGGACATGAAGAGGAGTCTCGGAATATTCGAGACATAAAGATTGATATATTGGACGACTATATTCGGACACCGGAAGTGTTCCGAAAAAGTTTCGGATTAAACCGTAGTGTCGGAGGGGTATCGTTACCCCCCGGGGAACTAATGGGCCACTTGGGCCCTTAGTGGAGAGAAAGAGAGAGCCGGCCAGGGCTGGGCCGCACACCCCTCCCCCTTGGTCCGAATTGGACAAGGAGAGGAGGGGGCGGCACCCCTTCCTTCTCCCTCTCCCTCTCCTTCCTTCCCCTTCTCCCTCTTGGTGGACTCCTACTAGGAATAGGATTCCTATTCCTAGTGGCCCTCCTAGGGCGCGCCATAGGGGCTGGCCGACCTCCTCCCCTTGCTCCTTTATATATGGGGGCAGGGGGCACCTCTAGATACACAAGTTGATCTCTCCCAACCATGTGCGGTGCCCCCCTCCACAGAAACACACCTCGGTCATACCGTTGCAGTGGTTAGGAGAAGCCCTGTGCCGGTAGCTTCATCATCTCCGTCACCACGCCGTCGTGCTGACGAAACTCTCCTGTGAGGCTCTACTGGATCAAGAGCTCGTGGGACGTCATCAAGCTGAATGTGTGCTGCACGCGGAGGTGTCGTACGTTCGGTGCTTGATCGGTTGGATCGCGAAGAAGTTTGACTACATCAACCGCATCACTAGACGCTTCCACTTTCGGTCTACGAGGGTACGTACACACACTCTCCCCTCTTGTTGCTATGCTTCTAATAGATAGATCTTGCGTGATCATAGGAAAATTTTGAAATACTACGTTCGCCAATCATGTGAAAATCTTGCGTGATCTGACGCGGAACGTACTCTCGTTGATCTACGAAGTTCAGTAGTAACTTGATCCGAAGTTTCATGATCATCATCATTAGCTTCCTCGCTAATTGGTGTAGGAATCACTAGAACTAGTTTCTGTGATGTACTACTTTCCAATTTGAGAGAAGGTACAGTTACCTCATCAAGTTCCACTTTTCTCCCACTCACTTCTTTCGAGAGAAACTCCTTCTCTAGAAAGGATCCATTCTTAGCAACAAATATCTTGCCTTCGGATCTGTGATAGAAGGTGTACCCAACAGTCTCCTTTGGGTATCCTATGAAGACACATTTCTCCGACTTGGGTTCGAGCTTATCAGGTTGAAGCTTTTTCACATAAGCATAGCAGCCCCAAACTTTAAGAAATGACAACTTTGGTTTCTTGCCAAACCACAGTTCATAACGCGTCGTCTCAACGGATTTAGATGGTGCCCTTATTAAATGTGAATGCAGCTGTCTTTAATGCATAACCCAAAACGATAGTGGTAAATCGATAAGAGACATCATATATCGCACCATATCTAATAAAGTACGGTTACGACATTCGGACACACCATTACACTGTGGTGTTCCGGGTGGCGTGAGCTGTGAAACTATTCCACATTGTTTTAAATGAAGACCAAACTCGTAACTCAAATATTCACCTCCACGATGAGATCGTAGAAACTTTATTTTCTTGTTACGATGATTCTTTACTTCACTCTGAAATTCTTTGAACTTCTCAAATGTTTCAAACTTGTGCTTCATCAAGTAGATATACCCATATCTGCTCAAATCATCAGTGAAGGTCAGAAAATAACGATACCCGCCGCGAGATTCAACACTCATCGATCCACATACATCAGTATGTATGATTTCCAACAAATCTGTTGCTCGCTCCATTGTTCCAGAGAATGGAGTTTTAGTCATCTTGCCCATGAGGCATGGTTCGCAAGCACCAAGAGATTCACAATCAAGTGATTCCAAAAGTCCATCACTATGGAGTTTCTTCACGCGCTTTACACCAATATGACCGAAACGGCAGTGCCACAAATAAGTTGCACTATCATTATTAACCTTGGCATCTTTTGGCTTCAATATTATGAATATGTGTATCACTATGATCGAGATCTAATAAACTATTTTCATTGGGTGTATGACCATTGAAGGCTTTATTCATGTAAACAGAATAACAATTATTCTATGACTTTAAATGAATACCGTATTGCAACAAACATGATCGAATCATATTCATGCTCAACGCAAATGCCAAATAACATTTATTTAGGTTCTACACTAACCCCGAAAGTATAGGGAGTGTGCGATGATGATCATATCAATCTTGGAACCACTTCCAACACACATCGTCACTTCACCTTTAACTAGTCTCTGTTCATTCTGCAACTCTCGTTTCGAGTTACTAATTTTAGCAACTGAACTGGTATCAAGTACCTATGGGTTGCTATGAACACTAGTAAAATACACATCAATAATTTGTATATCAAATATACCTTTGTTCACTTTGCCATCCTTCTTATCCGCCAAGTATCTTGGACAGTTCCACTTCCAGTGACCATTTCCTTTGCAGTAGAAGCACTTAGTTTCCGGCTTGAGTTTAGCTTTAGGTTTCTTCACGGGAGTGACAACTTGCTTGTCATTCTTCTTGAAGTTCCCCTTCTATCCCTTTGCCCTTTACTTGAAACAAGTGGTCTTGTTAACCATCAACACTTGATGCTCTTTCTTGATTTCTACCTTCGCCGATTTCAGCATCGCGAAGAGCTCAGGAATTACTTTCGTCATCCCTTGCATATTATAGTTCATCACGAAGTTCTACTAACCTGGTGATAGTGACTAGAGAACTTTGTCAATTACTATATTATCTAGAAGATTAACTCCCACTTGATTCAAGTAATTGTAGTACCTAGACAATCTGAACACATGCTCACTGGTTGAGCTATTCTCCTCCTCCATCTTGTAGGCAAAGTACTGCCAGAGGTCTTATACCTCTCGACACGGCCATGAGTATGAAATACTAATTTCAACTCTTGGAACATCTCATATGCTCCGTGGCGTTCAAAATGTTTTTGAAGTCCCGGTTATAAGCCGGAAAGCATGGCGCACTAAACTATCAAGTAGTCATCATACCAAGCTTGTCAAACGTTCATAACGTCTACATCTGCTCCTGCAATAGATATGTCACCTTGCGGTGCATCAATGACATAATACTTCTGTGCAACAATGAGGAAATCCTCAGATCACGGAACAAGTCCGCATCATTGCTACTAAAATCTTTCAACTTAGTTTTCTCTAGGAACATATCAAAAAAACATAGGGGAGCTATAACGCGAGCTATTGATCTACAACATAATTTGCAAATACTATCAGGACTAAGTTCATGATAAATTAAAGTTCAATTTAATCATATTACTAAAGAACTCCCACTTAGATAGACATCCCTCTAGTCATCTAAATGATCACGTGATCCAAATCAACTAAACCATGTCCAATCATCATGTGAGATGGAGTAGTTTTCAATGGTGAACATCTTTATGTTGATCATATCTACTATATGATTCACGCTCAACCTTTCGGTCTCTAGTGTTCCGAGGCCATTTCTATACATGCTAGGCTCGTCAAGTTTAACCCGAGTATTCTGCGTGTGCAAAATTGGCTTACACCCGTTGTATGTGAACGTAGAGCTTATCACACCCGATCATCATGTGGTGTCTCGGCACGACGAAATTTCGCAACGGTGCATACTCAGGGAGAACACTTATACCTTGAAATTTAGTAAGGGATTATCTTATAATGCTATCGTCATACTAAGCATAATAAGAAGCATAATAAGATAAACATCACATGCAATCAAAATATGTGACATGATATGGCCATCATCATCTTGTGCTTTTGATCTCCATCTCCAAGGCACCGTCATGATCACCATCATCACCGGTGCGACACCTTGATCTCCATCGTAGCCTCATTGTCGTCTCGCCAACTATTGCTTCCACGACTACCGCTACCGCTTAGTGATAAAGTAAAGCAATTACATGGCGACTGTATTTCATACAATAAAGCGACAACCTTATGGCTCCTGCCAGTTACCGATAACTTTACAAAACATGATCATCTCATACAATAACGTACAACCCATCATGTCTTGACCATATCACATCACAACATGCCCTGCAAAAACAAGTTAGACATCCTCTACATTGTTGTTGCAAGGTTTACGTGGCTACTACGGGCTTAGCAAGAACCGTTCTTACCTACGAATACAAAACCACAACGATTTTTCATCAAGTATGTGATGTTTTAACCTTCACAAGGACCGGGCGTAGCCACACTCGATTCAACTAAAGTGAGAGAGACAGACACCCGCCAGTCACCTTTAGGCAACAAGTGCTCATAACGGTGAAACCAGTCTCGCGTAAGCGTACGCATAATGTCGGTCTGGGCCGCTTCATCTCACAATACCGCCGAACCAAAGTATGACATGCTGGTAAGCAATATGACTATTATCGCCCACAACTCATTGTGTTCTACTCGTGCATATCATCTACGCATAGACCTGACTCATGATGCCACTGTTGGGGAACGTAGTATTTCAAAATTTTCCTACGTTAACGCAATATCTATCTACTAGAAGCATAGCAATGAGAGGGGAGAGTGTGTCTACGTACCCTTGTAGAACGAAAGCGGAAGCGTCTAGTGACGCGGTTGATGTAGTCGAACTTCTTCGCGATCCAACCAATCAAGCACCGAACGTACGGCACCTCCGCGTTCAGCACACGCTCAGCTTGATGACATCCCATGAGCTCTTGATCTAGTAGAGCTTCATGGGAGAGTTTCGTCAGCACGACGACGTGGTGACGGAGATGATGAAGCTACCGGCGCAGGGCTTCGCCTAAGCACTGCAACGATATGACCGAGGTGTGTTTCTGTAGAGGGGGGCACCGCACACGGTTGGGAGAGATCAACTTGTGTGTCTAGAGGTGCCCCCCTACCTCCGTATATAAAGGAGCAAGGGGAGGAGGCCGGCCGGCCCCTATGGCGCGCCCTAGGAGGGCCACTCCTACTAGGAATAGGAATCCTATTCCTAGTAGGAGTACACCAAGAGGGAGAGGGGGAAGGAAGGAGAGGGAGAGGGGGAAGGAAGGGGCGCCGCCCCCTCATCTCCTTGTCCAATTCGGACCAAGGGGGAGGGCCGCGCGGCCCAGCCCTGGCCGGCCCTCTCTCTCTCCACTAAGGGCCCAAGTGGCACATTAGTTCCCCACGGGGGTATCGATACCCCTCCGGCACTCCGGTTTAATTCGAAACTTTTCCGGAACACTTCCGGTGTCCGAATATAGTTGTCCAATATATCAATCTTTTTGTCTAGGATATTCCGAGACTCCTCGTCATGTCCGTGATCTCATCCGGGACTCCGAACTACCTTCGGTACATCAAAATTCATAAACTCATAATACCGATCGTCATCAAACGTTAAGCGTGCGGACCCTACGGGTTCGAGAACTATGTAGACATGACCGAGACTCATCTCCGGTCAATAACCAATAGCGGAACCTGGATGCTCATATTGGCTCCTACATATTATACGAGTATCCTTTATCGGTCAAACCGCATAACAACATACGTTGTTCCTTTTGTCATCGGTATGTTACTTGCCCGAGATTCGATCATCGGTATCTCAATACCTAGTTCAATCTCGTTAGCGGCAAGTCTCTTTACTCATTCCATAATACATCATCTCGTGACTAACTCATTAGTCATTTGCTTGCAAGACTTATTATGATGTGCATTACCGAGAGGGCCCAGAGATACCTCTCCGACACTCGGAGTGACAAATCATATTCTTGATCTATGCCAACACCACGAACACTTTCGGAGACACATGTAGAGCATCTTTATAATCACCCAGTTACGTTGTGATGTTTGATAGCACACAAGGTGTTCCTCCGGTATTCGGGAGTTGCATAATCTCATAGTCATAGGAACATGTATAAGTCATGAAGAAAGCAATAGTGGTAAAACTAAACGATCATAGTGCTAAGCTAACGGATGGGTCTAGTCCATCACATAATTCTCCTAATGATGTGATCCCGTTGATCAAATGACAACTCATGTCTATGGTTAGGAAACATAACCATCTTTGATCAATGAGGTAGTCTAGTAGAGGCATACTAGGGACACTCTGTTTTGTCTGTGTATTCACACATGTACCAAGTTTCCGGTTAATACAATTCTAGCATGAATAATAAACATTTATCATGATATAAGGAAATAAATAATAACTTTATTATTTCCTCTTGGGCATATTTCCTTCAGAGGATACAAAGTGAGACCGCGCGATCCCAAATGGATGTCCGCTTTTGTCCTTTTGGGTAGCGAAAAGGGCGGACGGTCGACAGACGCATATGCGCCCAACGCGCAAAAGAGACCCCCGACCCCAAACGGTCCGTCATGGACGCGCAACTCGCCCCACCTCGTTGTGCTGCCCGCTTCGCCCGCGGCGACGACATGCGGTGACGGTGCGCGGGAGCAGAGCGGACGGCAAGCGCGCGCGGCGGGCCTGGTGAGCGGGAGCAGAGCGGGCAGCGGGGCGGGCGCGGGCGCGCGGCGCGCCGCGGGAATGCGGGGCGTGCGCGAAGGGGTGCGTGTGCGCGGTGCGCAGCGGGGCAGCGGGCGCGGCGGCGAGCCTGGCGGGCAGCGGGGCGGCAGGGCTGGCGAGCGGCTGGGCGGCAGGGCTGGCGAGCGGCTGGGCGGCGAGCACGGCGGCGGGAGCAGGCCGGGCGGCAGCAACGACGCGAGCGCGGGGCGAGCAGAGGCTGATTTGTGGGCCAGCTAGCGGACGCCGCGGACGAGAGGAACCAGCGCGAGCGTCCGTCCATGTCTGGTTTGCCCCATTTCTTGCTCCAATTTGCTCCAGGTTTGGGGTTGGGCCGGACAAAAACGGACGTCTGCGGACGGCTTTGTCCGTTTGGGTCCGCCCGTTGGGTGCACTTTTTACTCCAAACGGACATTTACGGACAATTTGGGTCCTGCAGTGGAGCTGGCCTAAGGACAACGCGACTATACCTATTGCTGGTCCGGCGGCGGCTCTAATCGCCAGATTCAAGTTTGTGTCCTGATGTCCGGGTTCCTCTACTCCCGGGTACACAATAGGGGTTGCCCAGCCACCACTCTCCCTACCCGCCCCCACGCACCTCCTCCCCCTAGCCGCACCTCCCTGCCCTCGTGGAGACGCCGTCGCCCTCGCCTACGCCATCTCCGCATCGTACTTCCTTCCCCTGGCTCTTCTTTGTTGGAATAATCCAAACATATGTTAGTTATGATTAGGTAAGTTTGATTAGAACATTGTCTGGTTGGACTTTGCGTGATCGGAGCAGAAGTACCAAGTATTTGACTCTATACGTGTAGAAGTTGTAGTTGAAGTGGGCTTGTGGTACGTGTGTTAGCCAGTCTAGTCCAAGTCGGATTGATATGTTTACAAGTTAGTTCCGGCTGGAATAGCCGGTAGTAGTACGTGTCTGTCTAGGTCTAGGAAGCTCGGATCGAATGGTTGCTCGTGCATATATATACACACACCAGGCCATGAGATTTGTAAGACCATGAGTTGAGAAAAAGAAAACAGAAAAGTAAAAGAAGGGGCACGACACGTGCCCTTGGCCAAAGTTTTTGTGCGCGCGTGTGTTCGTGCAGTTTGATGTGATCGATCCTGAGGGCGTATTTCCAACAATTGGTATCTAGAGCAAGGTCGAGGTGAAGCTGCGCTTGCCCCGGGGTGGCGACCCAACTAGCGCCTCGGGGCGGGCAATACAGCCATTGGTGTAGCGACGACGACGAGCATGCCATATAGTCGCTGGGTGGTGCAGTGACGCGGAGCTTCTGGTGGTAGTTGTTCGACGGTGCGACGACGAGAAGGCAGCGAGGGTGCTGTCACAAGCGAGGCGATATGTGATTGTCATTCAGCGGAACGACTTGGAGAAGACGACAAAGACGTCGTCGCATAAGCAAGTGGTGTGTGATCATCGTTTCGGGTGCGAGGAAGAGGTGAAAAAGTTGCGAGCTGTCGTCAAGGTGTGTACATGAGTTCTTGTAAGGCCCGTCCAAGAGCTCAGATGTGTGACTCTTCTGCTACAGTTGAGATGCGTCACTGGCGGAGGATAATTGCGAGCGAAAGCCGGCGGAAAAAGGAATTTGTGCCTTGCATTTCCGTTCGTGGTGGTGGAGTTCCGACGAGTTCATATACGGTGGAGATGAGTTGCACATATATGGCGAGTTGTGTTGCTGCTGGACATGAGGTGTCGTTCGGTAAGATGTGGGATCGGCGACAATGAGAAATATTAATTATGTGGCGGGTGAAGAGATGTGTCTCCCCATGTGCAAGTAACCGACGGGAAGATGAAGATCAACGCGAAGATGTACGCGCACCAGTTAAGTGGAGTTCCTGCATCAGACTATGCGTTTAGTCTGCATGTAGCACGCTAAGATGTGGCAGCGTGGCTGGTAGTCCAGGTAATCGTTGGTCCAGTCTACAAGTCGGCATGAAAAAAAAGAGAAGTTGCGGTCCAGTAAGTCGCGTCACTGGAGGCAACAGACATGATAAGATGAACAGCTGATCGTTTACATGTCTCATTCATGTAAAGAATCGAATATTTGGATTAGGGGGTGAATGTTGGAATAATCCAAACATATGTTAGTTATAATTAGGTAAGTTTGATTAGAACGTTGTCTGGTTGGACTTTGCGTGACATATCGGAGTAGAAGTACCAAGTATTTGACTCTATACGTGTAGAAGTTGTAGTTGGAGTGGGCTTGTGGTACGTGTGTTAGAGCATCTCCAGCCATTCGGCCCCCCAAGGCACACCCCGACGCTTTTTCGGCACTTCCCCCGACGCGAATTTGGCGCTGGGGGCGGTCTCGGCCCAGCCATGCCGCCAGCCCCGGCCCCAAAGATGCCCTATTTTTTTTTGAATATGCAGTTCCCGCTACAAAAAAACGCCATAGTTCGGCGACCACTCGCCACAGCTCCGCGATCATCTCAGTTCGGCACATAGTTCGGTGTGGCGAATAAAAACGGAAGGCGAGAGGCGAGAGTGCATCAAATGACGGCTGCGTCGATGTCCTCGGCAAAGCCGTCCTATGTTTCTGCATTGGCTGTGGCGTCGGCGTCGGCGTTGTTGTCCGTAGGTGGCGTCCGCGGGGTGCCGGGCGTCGATGTAGGCGACGCGTCGTCACGGGGGCTCGCCGGCTGGGTCGACGTGTTGGTCGTGGTAGCGGGCGTCTCCGTCGGTAGGCCGTCTAGGATGAGGCCACGCTCCCGCATGTACCACTCCCTGATCGGCCCGTCCATCGCCGACACCACCGTCGCGTCCGCTGCCATTAGGAAGGCCAAGTCGGTGTTCCTCTTCTTGGCGGCTACATTTGTCCGGAGCAGGTCGAGCTTGATCTGGCCCGTCGACATGATCTCTGTTCAGTGCACGTCTAGTTTCGCCTCCATCTCGACGGCGTGGTTCTTGGCGTCGGCGATGCACTGCTTGATGGACGCCTGCAGACGCTCGGCGTTAGGCGCGGCGTCCCTTGCCGACTTGGACTTCTTGTGGCCATCCGGGCGGCCGGCCAACGCCCCGGGCGCCGGCTCGTCTGGCTGGTACGTCTCCCTCGCCTTGGTCAGCGTGCGCCGGACGTCTGTCTACTTCTCGCACTTGTCGATCCGGGAAAACACATGGAGGTACTTGAAGTCCTGCTCGGGGGTGCTGTCCTGCCGGGCGAACATGCGCAGCATCTGCGGAGAAAGAGAACGATGGTCGGCGAGGTAGAAGGAATGAAACGAGGCGGCGAACGGCATGTCCATACCTTTCCCTCGACGCTCTCGCCACTCTCTGGCCGAGCAACCACCTCCTCGACGATCCCGTGCCATTTGTTGCACGCCGCCTGGATGATCGCCCAGTGATTCACCATGACCTTCGCGCCGCGTATCACGTGGATGCGGGCGAATTGCGGGTCGACCAACTTCCGCTCGTCAAACTCCGACTTGATGTGCTCCCAGTACATGTCGGCGCTCTGGTTCGTGCCGGTGATCGCGTCGAGGCAGACGACCTTCCACGCTTCAACGAGGCATTCGTCCTTTTTGGCCGTCCACTTGATGCATGGCTCGCCGGTCCTGGGTCCGCGCTTCCTCTTCGTCCCCTTCCTCGCCGCCGCAGGCACCTGCTCCCCCTCCTCTCCCTTGTCGGCGTCCTCCTCCTCCTCCTCCTCCTCCTCGGCGTAGTCATGCTCGGCGCCCGCATCGGCGGCTTCGTAGAGCTCCTCGGCGAATCCAGGGGAAGCGGCGGCCGCAGCCGAGCCGCTCGTGATGATGTCATCCATGTCGGCCGCCGTGGACTCCTCATCGCCGTGTTGCGATGACGAGGCTTGCAAGTAGAGCAGGGCACCACGACGCAAATTCGGCGTCGTCGGCGTCGGGGAGGCAGCGTAGTCCAGCGGAGAGTAGTTGTACGGGGGGTACTGAACGCGGGAGACGGGGTGCGCTGCCCGTGCGAGAAGGAGGTGTTGGGGTTGAACCCACCGTGGACGTCACCGTCGCCATAGCCAGGGGACGACGCGCACCCTCACGGCTGGGGCGGAGGCGTAAAGCTAGCTGGCGACCCGACGCTCGGCTGGCTCCAGGCAACCTGATGATGGCCGGGAGGAGGCATCATCCGGGCGCTAGCCTCCACCGCCGCGGCACGCTCTTGCTGCTTCTTGGACCTGTTCCACCGGTCGGTGGTGGCGGCCGCCCGTCGTACGATGTCCGCCTTCCACTCGGCGTTCGACATCCCAGGCGGCTTTGACGGCGGCGCCCTCGGCTTCCTCTGCTTCGGTGGTGGGGCATCAGTATCCACGGCAACGGCGGGCCTGGTGGCGGTGTATTTCTTCGGCGGCATGGTGGCGAGCAGCGAGAGGAATGGCGGGAGAAAGGGGGGAATGGAGGGAAGTGGAGGAGGAAACGGCGGGAAAAGGAACACACTCACCGACAAGCAGGACCCACGCGCCTTTTCGCTTCGTCCGACGCCCAACGCGCCGGGTTCGCCCTGGGTCTGCCGGCGCCAGTTTCGGCCCAATCCGGCGGAAAAATGAGTCCTGGAGGCGCGTCTCGGCCGATTTTTTGGCGCCGGCGCCGAAAAAGTGGCCTGGGGGGCTGTTGGGGGCGCGGCTGGAGATGCTCTTAGCCAGTCTAGTCCAAGTCGGATTGATATGTTTACAAGTTAGTTCCGGCTGGAATAGCTGATAGTAGTACGTGTCCGTCTAGGTATAGAAAGCTTGGATCGGCTGGTTGCTCGTGCAGTTTGATGTGATCGATCGCGTATTTCCAACATTCTTGACCTCCTCCTCCTTTCTCACGCTGCCGCCGTGGCGCGCCGCTTCGGCCTTCTATGCATGTCTGCCACCACGCGCCTTCGATGAGGTATGACACGTCGTTGCAAGCAATGGAGAAGCCGCCTACTCAATGTGTAGTTATGTAAGGCAACGACCCTGTTGCACAACGACGTCGAGGAGCACGGCCCAGACTGAGCACAAGCTCGACGACCTTTGGGAGCAGAGGAGTGGGTACACGGCGTCGAGAATGAGCGCCCTGTCCATGGTGTCTTGTATGTCAGCCGTGGTCGCCGTTGTCAGTGGCGACGAGCACGGGCTATGCACAGAGGTAACGCTCGAGCTCCCTTTAATGCCTCGTGGCGTTTCGCTGCTTCTCGGTGAGCGGCGAGTACTTGTTCATGCCGAGGGCACAAGTATCCATCAGGACTGTTCAACATGTGTACATGTACGTAGGTCTGGGTTTTGTATGTCGTACCTGGTGTGTCTCTCTCCCTCTGTATTTACTTGTATCTTGGGAGACAAGACACCGGTCGCACCCCTTGTACCTATATATATGTGCCTAGTGCACGATCAATCAATTATCGATGCACCAAATCATTCTCTACATGGTATCTATCGCAAGTCGATCCTCCCGCTTCCGCTAACCCTAGACGCCGCCGCCTCGGGCCGCCGCCGCCCCACGCCGCCGCCGCCACTCCTCTCCCCGCCGTGCCGCCTCTCCCAGCCGCCACCGCCTCGGGCTGCCGCCGCCGCCGCCGCGATCTGCCGCCGTTGCCCCACGCCATAGCCGCCGCCGCGCCGCCTTACCCCGTCGCGCCGCCGCCATGTCGTCCGCCTCCTCCAACCCCTTCGCGGTTGACCCCGCTGAGATCCGCGACATCAACATCCACACACGCGTTCCCGTCATCCTCGACGCCTCCAACTCCACGTACTTTGTGTGGAAGACGTACTTCACGTTGCTCTTCCGCGAGAACAGCCTCATGGATCATGTGGACGGCACCATCGACTCTCGCGACATGATGGACAACACCGACTGGATAGCCATCGACGCCACCATCATCCGGTGGTTCTTCACCACCATCTCTAAGGACTTGTTCCACACGGTCGTGAGTGCTGGCGACGATGCTCGCGTCCTGTGGGTCAAGCTGAACGGCCTCTTCACCGACAACAAGTTCAGCGCCGCGTTTTTTTGCAGCAGGAATTTTTTGACTGTCACCAGGATGACCAGTCCATTGATGACTACTGCCGCCGCCTGAAGAGGTTGGCGGATGAGCTCCGCGACATTGACGCCAAGATTGATGATGACCTCCTCCTCAGCACTCTCACCGCCGGCCTCAAGGAGGACTTCGGCAACGCTGCCTCCAACCTCATCTTGATGCGGGAGCCCTCCTTCCCCAAGTTCGTGGCGTACTTGTGGTTGGAGGAGCGCCAGATGAAGGGAGTCAATAAGCGTGTGCAGCTTCACGCCCTCGCCGCCGGCACCTCCCGTGGCCCCAACACCCGCCGCCCCACCCGCGCCACCCCAGCAGCCGCGCCTCCCGCGCCTCCGGGGTATTTCCCCCTGCCGCCCGCTCCTCCCGCTACCCCCAGCAGCCCGGTGGCAGGCGTCGCGGCAACCGTCGTGGGGGCGGCCGCAAGCAGCAACAGGCGTAGGGGGGCACCTCGTCAGCAGCAGCAGATCACCCCTCCATGGACGTACATCATCAACCCGTGGACTGGCGTCGTCCACGCGTACTCCATGCCGATCCCTTGGGCTCCCGCGACGGGCATCCTCGGGCCCCGTCCGGCGAGCCACCAGGCTCTCTTCGCCGCGCAGAATGCTGCGCCCTACAGCGGCTATGGTGCCGCGTCACTGCCAGCGCCTGCTTATGGGGCCGCGCCCTCCTACAATGCCGCCGCCGCGCCGGCCTACGGCGGGTCTTACCCTCCTCAGGTGCCGCCACCGTGGGACCCGGCCCTCCTCGCTGCCCTGCACTCCGCCCCGTCACCCAGTTCCTACGGTGGCGGTGGTGACTGGTACATGGACTCGGGCGCCACCGCTCACATGACTGCTCATCCCGGTAACCTCATGTCTGCCACTCCTATTCATACTCCTACTCGCATCACCGTTGGTAACGGTTCCTCTCTACCCATTACACATGTCGGTCATATGTCTTTTCCTTCTTCTTCTACTCCTGTTAACATGTCTAATGTTCTCGTGTCTCCTAACTTAGTCACCAATCTAGTTTCTGTTCGCCGCCTTACTCGTGACAATCCTATCACTGTTGAATTTGACAATATCGGTTTTTCTGTGAAGGACGCCCGTACACGGACGGTTCTACACCGATGTGACAGCCCGGACGAGCTTTATCCGGTGCATCCCTCCGGCGCCACCTCCACCCGTCGCCCCGCCGCCTTCGCCGCTAGTGTCGATCTTTGGCACGCCCGCCTAGGTCATCCCAACTCCACCGTTATGCGTCAGATTCTTCAGAGTTTTTATTTCTCATGTAATAAGGTTGACAACCACACTTGTGAGGCTTGCCGTCTTGGCAAGCACGTTCGTCTTCCCTTTAGCGAGTCTACAAATATTTCCACCTTTCCATTTTAGTTATTGCATAGTGATGTTTGGACGTCCCCGGTTGCAAGCAACACGGGCTTTTTATACTATCTGGTGATATTGGATGACTTTACTCATTATGTGTGGACCTTCCCTCTCCGTCGCAACTCCGACGTTCTTGCCACACTCACAGCATTTTATTCATATGTCACCACACAGTTCGGTCGTCCTATTCTCACTTTACAAACTGACAACGGCAAGGAGTTTGACAACGTCGCCGTCCGCAATCTTCTTGCGTCGCACGACACCATCTTTCGCCTCACTTGTCCCTACACGTCCCAACAGAATGGTCGCGCAGAGCGCGTCATTCGCACTCTTAACGACTGTGTCCGCATGTTGCTATTCCACTCCTACGTGCCTCCTCGGTTCTGGCCGGACGCGCTCGCGACCGCCAGCCTCCTTATTAACATTCGCCCGTGTCGCTCACGCTGGAACTACACTCCTCACCAGCTCCTCTTCGGTGCGGTTCCATCTTATGATGGCCTTCGCATCTTCGGGTGTCTCTGTTATCCTAGCACCGCGTCCACTGCTCCTCACAAACTCACTCCCCGATCACTTCCGTGTATCTTCCTTGGTTATCCACCCAACACCAAAGGTTACCGGTGCAATGATCCAGTGTCCCATCGCGTTTTCACTTTGCGGCATGTGTACTTTGATGAGCTGGTGTTCCTGTTTCAGCAGGTACCGTCACCCTCGGCGTCTCCCGCGGCCCGGTTCGCCCCTGCCTCCACCTCTGGCGAACCGTCCGGCCGCGCACTGGGCTCGGCCTTGCCCGCGCTCCCTGCGCCAGCGACCCCCATCGCCGTGGCACCCTCGGCCGTGCCCGCGCTCCCAGCGCCGGCGGCCCCCATCGTCGTGGCCTCCTTGGCCGCCCCTGACGCCGACGACCCCTCGGCGGCTCCCTCGGCGGCCCCCGCCGCGGCCCCCTCGGCGGCTTCCCCGGCCGCCCCCGCCGCGGCCCCGGCCCCCGTCGTGGCCCCCGCCGAGGCTTCCTCGGCTACCCCCGCCGCGGCACCGGCCCCCATCGCGGCCCCCTCGGTGGGTCCCTCGACCGCCCCCGTCGTCGCGGCTGCACCCCTCACTGGTGTGGTCACTCGGGCTCGGACTGGGACACTGCGTCCTAGCACGCGCTACACATCTGACGAGTACGCGTGTGCTGCATCTACCTCGGCACCGTCTCCACTCCCCACCTCTGCTCGCGCAGCCCTTCGGGATCCAAACTGGCTTGCTGCAATGCGTGAGGAGTTCGACGCCCTGCAGCGCAACCGTACGTGGCAGCTTGTCCCGCGGCCTCCCCGTGCCAATGTCATCACTGGCAAGTGGGTCTTCCGCCACAAGACTCGCCCAGACGGCTCTCTCGAGCGCTACAAGGCGCGTTAGGTGGTGCGCGGCTTTCGCCACGCGCCGGCGTGGACTAAACCGACACCTTCGCCCGGTTGTCAAACCGGGCACGATTCGCGCCGTCCTCTAGCTTGCTGTCTCTCGCGCCTGGCCAGTCCACCAGCTCGATGTGTCTAATGCTTTTCTGCATGGCCATCTCGACGAGCAGGTGTTCTGTCAGCAGCCTACTGGTTTCGTCGACACCGACTATCTGGACCACGTGTGCTTGCTCTCCCGCTCTCTTTGTGAGTTGAAGCAGGCACCTCGAGCCTGGTACCAGCGGATCGCGGCCTTCCTTCAGCAGCAGGGGTTCCGGTCCACACGGTCTGATGCCTCCCTGTTTGTTTATCATCAGGGTTCCGTCACCGCGTACCTCCTCCTGTACGTCGACGACATCATCCTGACTGCCTCCTCGCCAGCGCTCCTTCAGCAGATCACAGCTCGCCTCGGCACCGAGTTCGCCCTCAAGGACTTGGGGGCTCTCCACTACTTCCTTGGCATTGAGGTTGTCCGCCAGGCCACTGGCTTCTTCCTGCATCAGCAGAAGTACGCCTACGAGCTTCTGGAGCGAGCGGGCATGCTTAACTGCAAGCCTGCTCCCACACCTGTCGACACGAAGGCTAAGGTGTCCACCGTCGAGGGCTCTCCGGCGTCCGACGCTCCCTTCTACCGCTCCATCGTCGGTGCGCTTCAGTACCTCACACTGACGCGTCCGGACATTCAGTATGTTGTCCAGCAGGTGTGCCTTCATATGCATGATCCTCGTGATACACATTGGGCTCTGGTGAAACGTATTCTTCGGTATATACGTGGCACCACAGCAATGGGTCTCACTCTGACGGCATCACCTGACATCAGCCTTGTCGCCTACTCCGACGCCGACTGGGCTGGGTGTCCCGACACTCGACGCTCCACTTCTGGCTACTGCGTCTACCTTGGGCCCTCTCTGATTTCGTGGTCGTCTAAACGACAACCCACGGTCTCACGATCGAGCGCCGAGGCTGAGTACAGGGTCGTGGCCAACGCCGTCGCGGAGTGCTCTTGGCTACGACAGCTACTTCAGGAGCTGCTATGCGAGGTCACCAAGGCGACGCTTGTTTACTGTGACAACGTCTCCGCGGTCTATCTCGCCGCAAACCCTGTCCATCACCGGCGGACGAAGCATATTGAGCTCGACATCCACTTCGTCAGGGAGCACGTCGCACTTGGTCGTGTTCGAGTTCTCCATGTGCCCACCGATCAGCAGTTCGCCGATGTCATGACGAAGGGACTACCTACCTCGACGTTTGAGGGCTTTCGGTCCAGTCTTTGCGTCACCGACGACGCTTCGACTGGGGGGGGGGGGGGGG
>LR738710.1:129145778-129192429 GCA_902687465.1 Secale cereale | reverse complement strand
TGTTGCCACAAGGGGGAAAACAACGGTGCTTGTGCCCGCGGGTGCAAGGATTGTTTACTTTACGCAAAGTTCTTTTAATGCAGTTGTCTGTTGCTTTGAGTTTACACTATGGGTGGGGCTCGCAACTTAATACCAGCGAGATGTTCTGGATAGATATCTCAAGGTGGATGATTAGTAGTAGATATTGATGGATTTCGGTCTACTTACTTTGGCGTACCGCCCATGCTTTGAACCTCAACCTTTCTTGCAATGTAGTCAGCATTGGTTTGCGCACATGGTCCTGTCAATTGCCCAGCTGTAATTCGTTTACCTCACATAGCTGTTTTATCGTCTTTTGGGAGAGAGACATCACTAGTGAACATCATGAGACTCCGGTCCATATCACCATCATTGATCACATCCACTATTTACTTTTCCGCTATTTACTTACTATTGCAATTATACCTATCACTATTATCACTTGCGTTTGATCCTTTGTAAACTACAAGGCCGGAGGGATTGACAACCTCTCTGTACTCGTTGGGAGCAAAGTTATTTGTATCTGTGTGCAGGTCCACGTTGATTGCTAATATCCGGCGCCATTAGCAGTTGACACCTTCTTGTTGAAACTGGGAGTCTCTGGGAAATCAATCCTTGGTATTACCAAGGGAAAACTTCTGCTACACTGCATCTCAAACCTTCCACTTGGGGTAACCAACGAGGGGTGAGAAGCCACCTAGCACTCCCCCCATTACATCATCACCATATTCAGGGGGCACATAGTTGTCATCGTACTCTTCTTCTTCGCCGTCTTCCATCATAACCCCTATTTCTCCGTGCCTCGTCCAAACATTATAGTGTGGCATGAAACCCTTGTAAAGCAGGTGGGAGTGAAGGATTTTCCGGTTAGAGTAAGACATTGTATTCCCACATTTATTGCATGGACAACACATAAAACCATTCTGCTTGTTTGCCTCAGCCGCATTTAGAAACTCATGCACGTCCTTAATGTACTCGGAGGTGTGTCTGTCACCGTACATCCATTGCCGGTTCATCTGCGTGCATTATATATAATTAAATGTGTCAAAAACCATTACAGAACATCATAAATAGATAATTAAGTGACCAAATTAATAGAAGTTCATCATCACATTAAAACCAAATTACACACATATATAGTTCTCATCTAACAACATATAGCTCTCCATACACATCAAAACTATGTAAAACATTTCAATGCGAAAACAAATGCGATCATAATCGCAACCAACGTAACAATTGATCCAACGGCATAATGATACCAAGCCTCGGTATGAATGGCATATTTTCTAATCTTTCTAATCTTCAACCGCATTGCATCCATCTTGATCTTGTGATCATCGACGACATCCGCAACATGCAACTCCAATATCATCTTCTCGTCCTCATTTTTTTATTTTTTCCTTCAATAATTTGTTTTCTTCTTCAACTAAATTTAACCTCTCGACAATAGGGTCCATCTTGATCTTGTGATCATCGACGACTTCCGCAACATGCAACTCCAATTCCATCTTCTCCTCCTCCATTTTTTCCAATTTTTCTTTAAGGAAATGTTTTCCTCTTCAACTAAATTTAACCTCTCCACAAGAGGGTCGGTTGGAATTTCCGGTTCAACTACCTCCTAGACATAATAAAACATCTATGCATGTCAGGTTGGTCGGCATAACTATCATAAACACTAAAACAAATAATTATAAATTAAAGATAATATACCACATCCGAATCGTAGATAGGACGAGGGCCCACGTGGGCGGATATCAAAACCATCGCACTATATAATAACAAGCAATAATAAACGTAAGAAAATTAGACAAATATCTATCTAAAGCAATAATAACAAGCAATAATAAAAGTAAGAAAAGCATGGACACAACAAGAGGCTCACCACGGTGGTGTCGGTGACGAGATCGGCGGGGGCGATCGACGGCGGCGAAGACGGGGACGGGACGTGACAGACCGCTAAACCTAGACAAATCTCGGAGAAAATAGAGCTTCGAGAGGAGAAAAGCTTAACTAGTGTGGCTCGGGCATTCCATCGAACACGTTGTGTGCATAGGAGGTGAGCTAGAGCACCACTAACCCCTCTCCCCCTCGGCCAGAAAAAAAACAGAGCAGTGTGCTCTGCTCTTGCGCGATGGGGTATATATAGGCACCTCATTGGTCCCGGTTGGTGCTACGAACCGGGGCTAAAGGGGTGCCTTTGGTCCCGGTTCATGCCACCAACCGGGACCAATGGTGGTGGGCCAGGAGCAAGACCCATTGGTCCCAGTTCGTCGCACCAACCGGGACCAAAAGGTCCAAACGAACCGGGACCAATGGCCCACGTGGTCCGGCCGGCCCCCTGGGCTCACGAACCGGGTCCAGTGCCCCCATTGGACCCGGTTCTTGATTGAACCGGGGCTAATGGGCTGGACAGGCCTGGACCAAAGCCCTGTTTTCTACTAGTGGCAATGACTGCTTGCAGCTTTTGATGTATCTGGTTGAAGCTTTTTTCATCAAGGGTTGTTGCATTTTATGTCGACAGTTGTAGCACTCCGCCATGGCAATGACTGCTTGCAGCTTTTGATGTATCTGGTTGAAGCTTTTTTCATCTCGGTTTGAAGCATTTTCATCAAGGGTTGTAGCATTTTATGTCGACGGTTGAAGCACTCCGCCATGGCAATGACTGCTTGCAGCTTTTGATGTATCTGGTTGAAGCTTTTTTCATCTTGGTTTGAAGCATTTTAGTTAACGGTTGTAGCATGAGGGCGTGCAGCATGTTCTGCAATGCCTCCGCCATGTCTGCAGCGGGAGCGCCGCCATCCTCGCAGCTCGCCGTCACCATGCTCGCCATCCATGATGGCAGCTCTCCTGGGCACCGGCTGCAGCAGGCCACGACACGGTTCCAGCTTCCTCCGGGGCCGGCGAGCGAGGACGGCGAACGGCGACGGGGACGGCCGGCGCGGGTGGCCACCGGCGATGAGGACGGCCGGCGAGGGCGGCGAACGGCGACGGCCAACTGAGATAGGGACCAGCGAGAAGAAATAGAGAAATTGGAAACAGCGCAGCTGCGTGGGACGTTAATGACGAGCGATTTGTGTGCCGAAGGGGATCGCACAGATTGCGTGCAACCGGCCGACTCGGCCGGCCGGTGCCCCTGCCCCGAACGTTTACCTTCCGAGAAGCACGCCCCTGATTGATTATTCCACCGCCAACACGAAAGCTATTTGATTGCCACTGCATCCGAGCCTGTGCCGGCCCCAGGAAGCCGTGTTTATTGTACCAAGTTCCAACGACCAGGGCAATCGAGTTGAGTGGGCTCCTATTCCACGCCGGTGGCGTGAAATAGTCGTGTTACTGAACGCTCACCCTTCCACGCTCATGGGCCGGCCCGAACAAAATCCATCTCGCTCGCCTCACTCACTCACTGCTTGGCTGCCTTGTTCGCTGGTTAAATGTTTGTGAATTTATAAAATGTTTGTGATTTTAAAAAGTGTTTGTGACCTACAAAAATCTGTACGAATTTGGAACAATTTAAAATTTTAAAAATGACAGTGTATTGTTAAAAATGTTCGCAGAATCGAAAATTATTGTCGAATTTGAAAAATGTTCACAAAAATTTTAAACTGTACACAAACTAAAAAAGTGTTCACAAATTTTAAAAACATTCATGATTTCGAAAAATATTTCATCAAATTGAAAACATTCCATTAATATAAACAAAAAATGTATTCGGCAACCCTGTGACAGATTGCAAAAACGCCACATCACCTGGATGCCGTCGATTTGAATTCAACGCGCGCTACTCGTTCCACCGAGCCGTTTCTATTTTTTCTCTCGCTGGTGTGTGGGCCATCGCTGCACGTCCGCCTCGCTCGAACCGTCTCCCCCCCCGATGCGGTGACTTAACTCCTCCCTCCCCTACGACTCCCTCGATTCATTTGGTAACCAAGCGCTGCTCCGCTCTCTGTTTCTCGGCCGCTCCACCCCCGCTCTCTCTCCGTCGACGGCGAGCGGCGACGCCTTCTCCGGCCGATTCTCGGCGGTAGTGTTCTGTTCCACCGGTGAGTATCACTCAATCCCCCTCACATCCGCCCGAATAGTTCGTGCTCTGTTTCTTGACGCTGTTAGTGGCGGGATGTTCGTCGGATTGGTCGTAGGTTAGAACAGATGAGGAATGCACCCAGTACGTTCAATTCGTGGTGCATTTGCTATTTGTTAGCCTCTGTTTTGCATGCACGTCGTTTTAGTGCTTAATTTGCCGTTTTCGATTTCGTGGGTATTTGCCATAATTTTTGAACTGATCCCCTCTGCTACACGGCTTGATTCTGGTTTCTAGGGTTTTCTCTAGATGCAAAACCATTATGTCTCCGTTCATGATTCGCCGCCGTTGTCCTATGATGATTTGTGCCGTTATTTTGGTCGTCGGTAGGGTTTGGTGCGGGGATTTTACAACGACTCTCCCCACTCTGTATCTATGTTGGGCTCCGTTTTATCATGCTCATATGGTTGCAGTGAAGGAATTGAATTACCACCTGTATAATTAGGTTGCTGGTGATAATCCCATACTGTTTGTGTGTTTTATATGCAGTTTATCTCGTTTTGTGTTTAGGTTGTTGAAAGGATCGATATGGTTGACTAGAGGGGGGGGGGGGTTGAATAGGCAACTAACAATTTTTAGCTTTTCTTAACCACTTTAAATTAAGCATCAAAGTAAGTTGTCTAGATATGCTACTAAGATGACAACTAATAGGAAGTAAAGATAACAAACTCACAAGCAAGCTATAAGAGATACACAAGTAATGCTTGCACAAGTAAAGGAAAGAAATAACCACAAGTGGAACCGGTGAAGACGAGGATGTGTTGCCGAAGTTCCTTCCCTTTGAGGGGAAGTACGTCTCCGTTGGAGCCGTGTGGAGGCACAATGCTCCCCAAGAAGCCAGTAGGGCCACCGTATTCTCCTCACGCCCTCACACGATGCAAGGTGTCGTGATTCCACTAGTGGTGACCTTGAAGGCGGCAACTGAACCTTTACAAACAAGGTTGGGGCTATCTCCACAACTAAATTGGAGGCTCCCAACGATACCACGAAGCTTCACCACAATGAAATATGGCTTCGAGGTGACCTCAACTGTCTAGGGTGCTCAAACACCCAAGAGTAACAAGATCCGCTAGGGATTAGTGGGGGGAATCAAATATCTCTTGGTGGAAGTGTAGATCGATGCCTTCTCAAGCAATCCCGAGCAAATCAACAAGTTTGATTGGATAGGGAGAGAGATCGGGCGAAAATGGAGCTTTGGAGCAACAATGGAGTATGTGGGGGAAGAGGCGAGTCTTCTTGGGGAAGAAGACTCCCTATATATAGTGGGAGAACAAATCCAACCATTATCCCACGTTTCTGCCCACAGAGAGCGGTACTACCGCATGTAAGTTGCGGTACTACCGCTTGGCCAGCGGTACTACCGCTCTGGGTGCGGTACTACCGCTGTAGCAGCACTAGCCAGATTGCACTCTGACACGAAGGCATACAGGCGGTAGTACTGCCTGAGCGGTACTACCGCTCGCCCTTGCGGTACTACCGCAAGGCAGAGACAAGCAGGCTGAGGACAAGCATGGATGAAATAAATTACATCCGTAGCTACATCCGCAGAAATACGATAGTAGCAAAACACGGCACGGTACTACCGCTTGATACAAGCGGTACTACCGCGTAGGATGCGGAAGTAAAAAATTACTTCCGTACCTACTTCCGCACTTGGTGCAGTGCCGGGCCAGATAGACGGTACTAGCGTTCTAGAGCCGCGGTACTACCGCTGGTGCGGTACTACCATGCCCGTAGGCGGTACTACCGTGTGGCTGTGCGGTACTACCGCTTATGTGAGCGGTACTACCGCTTGCCAGGCAGGTGTACTAGTAAGAAGCCATGGTTTGCATATACTATAAGAAACGGCCGGAGCACTAGAGAAGCAAAGGAAAGGTGGTGCGAGAGTAGGATGTGTACGTGTTGATTCCACCCAAACCTTTCCGAAACGGACCCCTCTTAATAGTATGGCTTTCCTATTACTCAAAGCCACCGACAGGGAGGAAAAAGGAAACACCGTTTTCCATCGAATCCGAGGGGCAAACAATCGTCTTGTGCCTAAGTGAGATACACCTGAAAGAGCTTAGAGCACACGATTAGTCCGCAAATGCATTGTCATCAATCACCAAAACTACTTAGGGAGAAATATGCCCTTACAATCTCCCCCTTTTTGGTGGATTGATGACAATACGTGATTTGCACAAGGATATATAAGACAGTATGCAAACCTAATAAATGCTAGAATATAGGTGAGCTCCCCCTAGATGTGTGCCTACACGAGAGAGTGCTTTGGACTGCACAACACACATACTAGAATCAAAGCCCCCCCTATATTCTATAGATAATATACTCCTTACATATAAAGAATAAGAGTCTACGGACATTAGTAAGGAGGATAAGGTGAGCACATAAACAAGGGAAAGTAAACTAACTGCTCACGACATAATAGTAAAGACATAACAACGAGTTTAACGGTAGAGAAGCATATGTCTTACACCATACGACAGTCTCACGCGCACGACACAAAAGGAAACAAACAAACAGAGTTTGACCAACGAAAAACACAAGAAACGGCACAAGACGCAAATCACTCTCTCACCCTTTGGCATCGAGACACCACAAAGGGAAAGATGACACTAAGAGGAGTGGTAGCTCTGGTGGAGGATCTCAGTCATCGTGCTCTCCATCGGATTCCTGCTGCTCCTCCTACTGCTCTACGTCAGAATCATACCACTTGTACCCCTGATGGGCCATCCATGCCGCCTCAGGAGTGATGACCTCCTCTGACCCACTGGATACATGCTCACCAAAGATCCGCATGATCCTTTTGTCGCGCTAGAGAGATTGCTTGTCAATGACATGGGCCTTGTACTGACCTTCAACTTGCATGCAGAAAAGGGCCTTCATCTTCTTCTTTAGCTTCTTAGCCCAAGAAGGCTCAGATGATGGAGGGGCATACCCTCCAGGACTATCCTCAGCTGGCTCCTCCACAGGCTCCTCGTCAGTACCCATCTGAGCTGCGACAGCTTGTGCACGAGTGGTAGTGTTGGCCCATCGAGTCTTGATGCAAAGACGAACGGGGTCATGATGGATACACTCGGCCTCGAACTCCTCATCAGGGTAAAGCTTCTCCCAAGTCTTGGAGATGAGCAGAAACATGAACGAACCATAGATGGGTACCTTGCGAGTGTAGATCGCAAAGCGGAGCTCACACCACATGATATGGGATATGTCAAGTGGTGGAGACTGCGCCGTGCGAGCCGCTTCACACATCAGTAGCATGTCGACTAGGTATGCATGGATCTTGTCCTTGTCCCCAACTCGAGGAAACAAGGTGTTGCGGAAGATCCGATGCATGATGTCCAAAAAGGGGTTCAGCACCCATGTCTTCTTGCCACTTGCAAGAGTATTCTCCACATAGAATGGTAACAGTTTGTCTTTGTTGGCAGCTTCTTGATTGGCATGAGGCCGTGCTCCAATTGGGTTGTGGAGACCCTCATCAGCAATTTGTATAAGATCCATGAATTCCTTCCAAGTTGCAGTCATCTTGTGACCATTTGTCATCCAAGTCATTGGGCGATCTTCCTTGGTGTGGAAGTGGACCGAAGCATAAAACTGAGCAATGATTTCTGGATCAAAATCATTCTGAAAGGTCATGAAGTGCTCAAGCCCAAACTACTCTACCAAATCCATAGCCTCGGCAAAGTAAGCCAGGTTATCGGCCCTCCGCATGTGGGCCATGTCCACCCAATGAGCATCCACGTACAGGTTGGTCTTGCTCTTGAGCACCTCTGTGTAGATGCGATACTGCTGCTTGGTCCAGAACAATTCATCCCCATGAAACTGAGCTCGGGGTTCTCATAAGGGTTGTGCTTCCTCCGTGCCATGAACTCATTAGCTGGCATTTCTTCCATAGTCATAGAAGATTCCTTTTGCTTGTTGGCGGCGGTCTTGAACTTGCGTTGGGGATTGGAGCCCTCTGGCACATCACTGGGGTTGCGGAGACGCTTGGACCCGGTGGCACGGACGGGATTGGTACGACGAACATCGGAACCGGATCCACCACCTAAGACACAAACACAAGAACACGACGAAAACACAAAGAGAATCAATGCAAAAGCCTCAAAAAGCACATGAAACGAGTAGAAAGGGTAATATGTAAGTGCTACGAAGGAACTATGATACAAGCGGTAGTACTGCCCGATGGACGCGGAAGTAAAAATTTAGTACCGCTTGAGGGATGCGGTAGTACCGCACAGTATGCGGTAGTAAAAGTTTACTTCCGCGACGAAGACGGAAGTTAAAAATTAGTACCGCTTAGGGAGCGGTAGTACCACGTTGTGGTTGCGGTAGTACCGCTCAGTATGCGGTAGTAAAATTTTACTTCCGTGGAGTTACGCGGCAGAGCGGTAGTACCGCGGTTGGACAGCGGTAGTACCGCTCGGGTCAGATCATAGGAACAAATCTAGACAAGAAAGAGCGGTAGTACCGCGGTTAGCCAGCGGTAGTACCGCTCAGGTCAGATCTGAAGAACGGATCTTGACTAGAACGCGTAGATCGAAGAACGGTACTACGGCTGATCATAGTAACTTGGTAGCAACATACATACTAGCATTTCTCGAGCAAAAACACTCTCCTACATCCTAATCTTCCATGGATGAGAACACGAAGAACGCTAGAACACCGAGCATCTCCCCAAACCCTAAAAACAACAACTAGGCAAAAAGAGGAGGGGATTTGGGGAGAAACCTTCATCCATGGCAAGAGGTCGAGGTGGGAAGCGATCCCACCAGTCGGGATGCGAGGAGAGTGGCCAAGGGAGGAGATCCAGCAAGGTCCTCCAGCGGCGTCCTTAGAGGGAGAGAGAGAAACGGTGTGGGGGTTAGGAGATGAATGGGTATGGGGGAGTTGAAACTCCCCCTGCCCGCTTATAACCCCCACCCGTTCGAATGCGTACGGTAGTACCGCGGTCATCGCGGTAGTACCGCTTGGGCGGTAGTACCGCACGCTAAGCGGTAGTACCGCTCTACCAGTGGCAGTAAAAAAATACTGCCGTGCTGGACTTGCGGTAGTACCGTAGTCTCTTTTGCGGTAGTACCGTGACTGCGCACGGTAGTACCGCTCCTCCAAGAACTAGCACGTTTCGACAAGAGGCTTTTAGCAAAGGAGAGAAGAAAAACAAAGAAATGCACACGCAAGGCAAAACACTACTCCAAAGAGGAGGGCGGTGGCCGAGGCCACCTATGTTTGAGTTATTTGGTATGGCACCGCAAAGAACTATCCTTGGGCCCATGACCAATACTCGTCTTGAAGCTCTTATACCATCTACGTATGGCAAATGACAAAGACTTGATCAATTTATGCATAATGGGGGGAGGAATAGTTCATTGAGAGAACAATACTCCCCCTATGTCCATGCCTACATCTAGACAAGATAACTATATTGAGTGTGAGGAGTGTGTGCAAAGTCTCAAGCCACATTGCTCAAATCGATGATATTTAGCTCATGCCTTAACTCGCGAAATCTTGCTTCATCCAACGGCTTCGTGAAGATATCTGCAAGGTTATCATGAGTGTTGACATAGTGAAGCTCAATCTCTCCTTGCCTTATGTGATCCCGGATGAAGTGATACCAAATCTCTATATGCTTCGTCTTGAAGTGTTGCACCGGGTTGAGAGAAATCTTGATGGCAATTTCATTGTCACACCAAAGAGGCACTTTGTCACAAGTGACACCGTAATCCTTTAAAGTTTGCCTCATCCATAAGAGTTGAGCACAACAACTGCCAGCTGCCACATACTCTGCTTCGGTGGATGAGAGAGACACACAAATTTGCTTTTTGGAAGACCAACTAACAAGAGAGCAACCAAGAAATTGGCACCCTCCAGAAGTGGACTTCCTATCCACTTTGTCTCCCCCCCAGTCAGAATCAGAGAAACCTACAAGGTTGAAGTTTGCTCCTCTTGGGTACCATAAGCCAAAGTTTGGGGTATGAGCCAAATATCGAAAGATTTGCTTGACAGCCACAAAGTGACTTTCCTTAGGTGAGGCTTGAAACCATGCACAGATTCCCACACTCAACATAATATCTGGTCTAGATGCACAAAGGTAAAGCAAGGGACCGATCATAGAGTGATATACCTTTTGATCCACCGCTTTACCATTGGGATCAATGTCAAGTTGGCACTTGGTTTGCATTGGAGTAGTAGCCGGCTTGACATCACTTAGATCGAACCTCTTGAGGATGTCTTGAGTATACTTGGATTGTTTGATGAAGATCCCTTCTCTTCTTTGCTTGATCTCAAACCCAAGGAAGTACTTCAACTCTCCCATCATGGACATCTCAAAATGTGTGGTCATGAGTGCGGCGAACTCATCATTGAAAGCGTAGTCGATACCCTCGACTTGGGAGTAGCCTTGAGCCACCAGACGCGCCTTGTTGCGGATGACAATGCCATGAGCATCTTGCTTGTTCTTAAAGATCCACTTGGTTCCAATGACATTATGGTTCTCCTTTGGCCTTGGCACCAGATGCCACACCTTGTTGCGCTCGAAGTTATGTAGTTCTTCATGCATGGCATTGAGCCAATCAGGGTCTTCGAGCGCCTCATATACCTTCTGAGGTTCAACACAGGAGACAAAAGCTTGATGAGCACAATAGTTTGCTAATTGTCTACGAGTGCTTACCCCCCTTTTGATGCTTCCTAGAATGTTCTCCATGTGATTTTCTCTGGAAGCAAGCTTGGAGGCAACTTTTGCAGCACGACGCTCCAATTGCTCTTCAAGAGATAACTGAGGAGCATTGAGTTGATCATCTTGAGCGTCGTTAGGAGATAGATCTTGATCTTGAGCTTCCTCTTGACCTTGATCTTGCTCGGAGGACAGAACTTGGCCTTGTGCATCATTTGGTGGCTCCCCACCATCTTGTGATTGATCTTGCACTTGGCCTTGTTCGTCCGGTTGAGGGCCTTCACTTTGTTCTTCGGAAGCGTGTGGGTCTTGGGTTGGTGATGGTTCCACTTGAGTAGAACATTGTCCTTCTCCGTTGGCCACAAGGGGTTCCTCAATGGGTAGGATATATCCAACGCCCATTCTTCTTATGGCTTGAGGAGGAATTTCATCACCTACATCACAAGTACCACTTTGCTCCACTTGGGAGCCATTATTTTCATCAAACTCTACGTTACTCGTCTCCTCAATGAGTCCATTTGAACCCGAACACCCGGAAGTACTTGAGATTGGGCTTGTTACCGGTAAGAATCTCATATGGAGTTTTGTTCAAGCCTTTGCGGAGATAGAGCCGATTTGATGCATGGCAAGCGGTGTTGATGGCTTCGGCCCAAAAGTTGTATGGAGATTTGAATTCCGCCATCATGGTTCTTGCCGCATCCATTAGAGTTCAGTTCTTTCTCTCCGCTACACCGTTTTGTTGAGGGGTATAGGGAGTTGCATATTGATGTTTGATCCCCTCATCACTGAGAAACTCATCCAAGGTGTAGTTCTTGAACTCGGTGCCGTTGTCACTTCTGATCATCAAAATCTTTGCTTCATGTTGTCGTTGAGCTTCATTTGCAAAGTTGATGACGGTTTGTTGGGTCTCACTCTTCTTCTTGAAGAAGTATACCTAGGTGTATCTTGAGTAATCATCCACAATCACCAAGCAGTACTTTCTACCCCCAAGACTATCAAAAGATGGAGGCCCAAAGAGGTCCATGTGAAGGAGCTCTAGGGGTCTCTTTGAATAGATGATAGTCGTGGGAGGGTGAGCCGTCTCATGTAACTTTCCTTCAATGCAAGCCCTGCAAGCATGATCTTTGGCAAAGCTAACATTTGTTAGTCCACGGACATGGTCCCCGTTGAGAAGACTTTGCAAAGATCTCATATTGACATGGGCGAAACGGCGATGCCAAAGCCATCCCACATCAAGTTTAGCCATCAAAGCATGTCGCGACCTTAGTGGGTTGCTTCGAGAAGTTAACCACATAAAGACCGTTCTCGACATGCCCAACATAGGCTACTTTAAGAGTCTTGCTCCACAAGAGGGCCACGGTATCAATATCAAAGAATTTAGCAAAGCCCATGAGTGCAAGTTGGCGAACAGAAAGTAAATTGTATGCAAGGGACTCAACAAGCATGACTTTCTCGATCGTGAGATCATGAGAGACAACAACCTTGCCAAGCCCCAATACCTTAGAAGATGAAGCATCACCCCATTCGACGTTGGTGGCCATAGATGAACCTAGGTGCACGTCCACCACCAAGTCTTTGCTTCCGGTCATACGATTTGTGGCTCCACTATCGAGCAACCATGATCCCCCACCGGAAGCAAACTCCTACAAGAGATCAATGCTTGGATTTAGGTACCCATTTGGTAATGGGTCCTTTGAGGTTAGTAACAAGGGTCTTAGGAACCCAAATGGACCATTCAATGTACTCATACGAAGAACCAACAAATTTAGCAAACACGTGACCATCACTAGCACAACATAAAACATATGAAGGATTAAAATCGCCGGCCATGTTTGATGGTATGGTGGAGTTTTTCTTGACACCACCACTTTTCACCGTGTTCTTCTTCTTGGATGCGCCATCTCCTTTTTTCACAAAAAATTGTCGGAGAGGGGGTGGTAGCTTGGTCTTGTCATTCTTCTTCTTCTTGGGCTCAGGAACAAATCCAATTCCTTCCTTTGCCACAACCTCCTTTTGATTGCTCAAGAGATTGTTGAGGTTCTTCTCACCTTGTATGCATGACACAAGGCCTTTCTCAAGTTGCTTTTTCAACTTGGCATTTTCTTCAACAAGATGCACATGCTCGCAACATGGGTTAGTAGCATTTGCATTATCAATTAATACCATGCGAGGAAAGATAGCCTTTTCCTTGGTTAGCGAAACTTGGAGCTGATCATGAGACTCCTTGAGAGACGTATGCATACCTTTCAAGGCCTCATGAGCCTTGTCGAGTATGACAAACTCTTCCTTGAGTTTCTCATGATCAACCTCAAGTTTTGCCTTCTCGAAATTAAGCACACGGGAGACAACTAAAGCATGATCAAGATCTTTCTTTAATTTAGCATGATCATCGTTGTGTGACTCCTCAAGAGCCAAACAAAGACCACGCTCTTCCTCTAGGGTGTTAGAGAGATCCGATATCTCATCGGCATAGTCTCGACTATGTCCTTCCATTTTAGTAATGGTTTCCTCGTGAGCCTCGATCATGTCATTGGCCTCACCGAGTTGTTCCAAGAGAGCAACAAAATGCTTCTTGGGTTTGCCCTTGAGTTTGTTCATCAACAACTCAAATTCATTCTCTCCCTCCTTAGTTCCCTCACTCTCATCAATACAATCCGTCAATGAAGGATTATAAGTGATAGTGGTATTAATGTTAGGGGTTACCTTGTTGGTGGCCTTGGCCATGATACACTTGGCGGTGATGTTCTCATTCGGTGAGTCGAAGAGAGATAAGTGCGGAGTAGTAGCAATAGCAATTGTGGCCATGGTGACCATCTCATCATCTTCATCATTATCATCATCCTCAACATATTCTTCTTGGGCCACCAACCCTTTAGGAGGAGTCTTCTTGTTGAAGTTGTTCTTGTTGGGATAAGACTTTGACTTGTCCTTCCAGATAAGCTTGCCTCCAAAGTCTTCTCTTTTCTCATATGGGCAATCCGCAACGAAGTGGCTTACATTTGCACAGTTGAAGCATGTCCTCACTTGTTGCTTGCCCTTGTTCCCACTTGAGTTGTTCCTGTTGAAGTTGAGTCTGGTGTTCTTCTTGTTGCCCCAAAATTGCCTTGAAGCAAGAGCCATGTGCTCATGATAGGCATATTTGGTGTCCTCGGGGCTACACTCATCATCATCCTCCACCTCCTCTTCTTCCGCGCAAGCCTTGGCCTTCAGGGCGAGGTTAGGCTTCTTCGATCGTTGAGCTCTTAAGACCGCATTGTCGGCGGTCATGTCCAAGATCCTCATGGCAACGAACTCATCCAACACTTCATTTAATGACAAGTGGTGGAAGTCCGGTCTCTGACGAATGACAGAGGACATGGCCTTATGATAGGGCATCATGGCCTTGAGGAACTTGCGCTTGATCCAATTGTCATCCGTGTCCTTACTGCCATGATCTCTAAGAGAGACTGCAAGGGTGGTTAATCTCCTATAAAGTTCACGAGGATCTTCTTCTTCGATCATAGCAAACTCATCGGCTTCATCTTGCACAACTTCATAGTTAGAGCGTTGAATGCTAGTGCTTCCCTTGTACATAGTGCCAACATGCTCCCAAGCTTCCTTGGCCACAATGAAGAGTCGAAGATGTGCAATGTCTTCTGGAGGAATATCATCTTGAAGAATGCAAAGAGCGGACTCGTTGAATTTATGATCCGCAGTTTCTCTTGGAGTCATGTTGTCGGGATCATGCGGATAAAAACCTTGCTCAATGATTCTCCAAAGATTAGTAGATCAATGATTTATATGACGTTTGAAACGAAACAACCAAGTAGCAAAATCAGAATTTTTAATAAACTTGGGAGGAGGCCCAACGGAATTTAAATGCGGTGTAGGAATGGGTCCTCCATAGTGAGTAGGAGGAGCGGAGTGTGCAAAGATCCCACTCCCATTCTTAGTAACAGGGGCTTGTTCACTACTAGCTTCTCCCTTGTCGGGATTAGCCTCCGACACGTTGGTAGCGGGACGAACCACTTCCAACGGTGCGGTGGATAATTTAAGCCCCTCAAGCAAATCTTTAAACATGCCTTTGACCTCGGTCGCTAGTGACTCTTTCAATGTGGTCATAGCCACATTGAACTCCTCATGAGAGACCGAGGCTCCCCCATCAGACGTAGGCAAGGACGGAGTTCCACCGGAATGATCCTCCGTCTCGACTACGTTGTCACCCATACTCTTTGGACGGTAAAGTCCTTAAAAAGAGATGAGGCTCTGATACCAATTGGAAGGATCGATATGGTTGACTAGAGGGGGGGGGGGGTGAATAGGCAACTAACAATTTTTAGCTTTTCTTAACCACTTTAAATTAAGCATCAAAGTAAGTTGTCTAGATATGCTACTAAGATGACAACTAATAGGAAGTAAAGATAACAACCTCACAAGCAAGCTATAAGAGATACACAAGTAATGCTTGCACAAGTAAAGGAAAGAAATAACCACAAATGGAACCGGTGAAGACGAGGATGTGTTGCCGAAGTTCCGTCCCTTTGAGGGGAAGTACGTCTCCGTTGGAGCGGTGTGGAGGCAGAATGCTCCCCAAGAAGCCACTAGGGCCACCGTATTCTCCTCACGCCCTCACACGATGCAAGGTGTCGTGATTCCACTAGTGGTTCCCTTGAAGGCGGCAACCGAACCTTTACAAACAAGGTTGGGGCTATCTCCACAACTAAATCGGAGGCTCCCAACGATACCACGAAGCTTCACCACAATGGAATATGGCTTCGAGGTGACCTCAACCGTCTAGGGTGCTCAAACACCCAAGAGTAACAAGATCCGCTAGGGATTAGTGGGGGGAATCAAATATCTCTTGGTGGAAGTGTAGATCGATGCCTTCTCAAGCAATCCCGAGCAAATCAACAAGTTTGATTGGCTAGGGAGAGAGATCAGGCGAAAATAGAGCTTTGGAGCAACAATGGAGTATGTGGGGGAAGAGGTGAGTATTCTTGGGGAAGAAGACTCCCTATATATAGTGGGAGAACAAATCCAACCGTTATCCCACGTTTCTGCCCGCAGAGAGTGGTACTACCGCACATAAGTTGCGGTACTACCGCTTGGCCAGCGGTACTACCGCTCTGGGTGCGGTACTACCGCTGTAGCAACACTAGCCAGATTGCACTCTGACACGAAGGCATACGGGCGGTTGTACTGCCTGAGCGGTACTACCGCTCGCCCTTGTGGTACTGCCGCAAGGCAGAGACAAGCATGCTGAGGACAAGCATGGATGAAATAAATTACATCCGTAGCTACATCCGCAGAAATACGGTAGTAGCAAAACACGGCACGGTACTACCGCTTGATACAAGCGGTACTACCGCGTAGGATGCGGAAGTAAAAAATTACTTCCGCACCTACTTCCGCACTTGGTGCAGTGCCGGGCCAGATACATGGTACTACTTTTCTAGAGCCGCGGTACTACCGCTGGTGCGGTACTACCGTGCCCGTAGGCGGTACTACCGCTTATGTGAGCGGTACTACCGCTTGCCAGGCAGGTGTACTAGTAAGAAGCCATGGTTTGCATATACGATAAGAAATGACCGGAGCTCCAGAGAAGCAAAGGAAAGGTGGTGCGAGAGTAGGATGTGTACGTGTTGATTCCACCCAAACCTTTCTGAAACAGACCCCCTCTTAATAGTACGGCTTTCCTATTACTCAAAGCCACCGATAGGGAGCAAAAAGGAAACACCGTCTTCCATCGAATCCGAGGGGCAAACAATCATCTTGTGCCTAAGTGAGATACACCTGAAAGAGCTTAGAGCACACGATTAGTCCGCAAATGCATTGTCATCAATCACCAAAACTACTTAGGAAGAAATATGCCCTTACAGTTGTCATGATGGATTGTTTGCTCTAGCACTATCAATGGTGTCTCGTTTCATGATGCATTTTGTGTTTCTAACTGATGGATGTGCCATCATTTAACTTACCTGAACTTTAATTGTGAATATTACCATCAGTGGTGTGAATAATTTATCAGGAGTCCACTGTAAAATTTATCATGTCCCTGATTTTTTTAATAGTTAGTGATGTGATGCCCAATATATGTGTTTACGTGTAAGCTGTTGCCATCCCTAATTTTCATAAGTTATCTTGCCCGATACATACAGTTTATCGGTGTATCATAAGCAAAAAAAATCACGTATTCAATATCTAGTAGAAGCACCCATGTCCTTTTTTTGTTTTCGTCCTTCTCTGATGTGGATGAGTTATCTTGTTGTATGTTCACAAGTTGCCAATGTATCATAAGAATATGTGTGTGACTATTAATTCAACAGCCTGCATCCTTTATGCTCACTTTTTTCTCTTTGGTATTCTTGTGTGTCAGGTCACAATGCCAAGGAAGCGCAAATTAGATAATGACTTTGAGGAGGTGAACCCCTTAAAGAAGCAGAAGCCCCTCGAAGATCGAAACATGGCTTCTCCTAGTGCTTTTGTGACTGCCTGTAAGGATATGTCAGATGAGAGAATGTCCGCGATTGATGACATGAATTACACTAGTCTGCGGAATATCAAGTGTGATAATCTGTTCAATCGGCTTTCTCAATGGCTTGCTGGTCTATACGACCCTGATTCCCGTGAGGTTGTTGTACCTGGTCGCGGAAGATTACCGGTTAACAAAGAGTCTGTGCATCGTATAATGGGTGTGCCCCGAGGTGATATTGCCGTGGATTTCAAGGTTCCTACAGATGCACAACTTGAACTTGCGGAAGATCTTTTTGGTGATCTTGGACATGCTCCGATAACTTTTTATGAAAGTGTAGTAATTATATAGTAATGCACCTGATAACTTTTCATGAAAATGTGGTAATCATATAGTAATGCACCTGCTAACTTATTTATGCCTTGCAATATGGTATTTTTGGCTTTCTTCTCAATAATGTGGTAATTGTGTGCTTATGTACTTGGTGATACAATGCTTTAACAGTGTTGTAAGTGTCTACTTATGTCCCCTGCTACCTTGTGTGCATACATTCCTCTATTGTTTCATGTGTTTTTTTCACAGCAAAATATTGGCAATGTAAAAAACCTCAACTGGTGCAAATTTATTGCGGATCAGCTTCACAAAGCCCTTTCAAAAGGGAAGCCTACGACGGGCTGCCTCCTATTCTACAATGTTAGTCCCCCTATTCTTTTTTTGTTCCCATGATTTTTGGATTGTATATCTTATTCCACCAAACAACTAGATTGTAATGACCTTTTCCGTTTTTCCAGCTTCTGTATATAGATGCTATTGACTTAACTGGCCTTGGTATCATCTTGCCTAATGATCCTTTTGCAATTAATGTGTGGACGAATGAGTTGGCATCGAAAGTTCTCCGGATGGATGTCCAGAGGGACAAGCTTTCTTATGGGAAATTATCGGTAATTTCCCATTGTCATTTTTCTTACCTTCTATGTATTGCCATCTGTTTTATCACGATAAATTCATGCATGTTCATGCACCACAAAACTGTTCTGAACAGGTATTTTACTCTTTTTTTGTGTGTTTGATTATTTTTCTTTCCCCTTTCCTGGTAAACATTGTTCTAAAGACCTCGCAACTTTTACTGTTTTTAGGATGGTAACTTTTTTTATATAGTTTGGATTCTCATTTTGGAATAACTTATTTTGAGGTTATCTTTGTGTGGTATTTTTAGTAGTTTTTGCATGGTAATTAATGTCACTCACAACCTGATTATTTTGTTTTTTCATTCATGTTTTTTCTATCAGAAACTTGCTAAAGCTTCTGCTATTGTGCGTCGCTTTTCGTCTGGCATGGTTGGCCTCCTGGGTGGTCTTGTTAATGAGTTCATGTCCTTGGATGATGAAGACAACTCATGGATGTCCCGTGTGTTAGAGAGCCAACTCAAGGGTTTATCTTCTGTTGCCGGGAAGACAGCAAGCACCTGTGCTGCATCCCGCTCACGTGAAGTAAAAGATACCGGCAAGCAAACTGTTGAAGGTCCAAATTCTGATCATGAGCTTGATGATGGTGGCGGTGATGGTCACTCTAACGAAGATCTAGATTTTCACGTTCATTACCATGGTTCTTCAGGTGGACCGAACGGCCATGAGGCTTCAGGTAGTGGGGGTAGTGCTGGACCGAATGCCCATGATGCTTCAGGTAGTCGCGCAGCGAATCCAGATGTTGGTGCAACTAGGTTCACAACTGCCAATGTGTCGGTAAGGTCAGCTGGAATTGATGGAACTACTACTGCAGGAATCGACCAGCCTCTCAAGTCTCGGATTATGCTTACTGCACGTTCCGGGGATGTATCTAGTGATGGATTGCATAACCAACCAGATATGACGGATAATCAAAATGAGGCTGCTGTTGATGCTTCCGTGAAGAGGTGCGGTTCTTCTCTCATCTGTAACTTGGATAAGCAATATTCCAGGTGCCGCAAGAAATTATGCCTACCTTCTCCGCCCATGGCCACTGGTACAACTGTTTCTGACCAGCCGTCGTTGGATGATACACATCGTTGTATCAAGGCAATCGTCATCAATGAGCTTGGCATTGTAGGCCCTGATAAGGGCACTAACTCAGTAATTGCCAATCCCACGGGGAAGAAGCAACATCCTCGCAAGTGAGTTTCTCATCATCTGCTAGTTGAGTTCTTTTTATTTCATTTTTTATATTGCATTTTTGTACATATTTAATTGTTGTTACTCTTTTGTGTTATATCCTTTCCTAGCACCTACCTTATGATAATTAGAAGTAACTCTGTCTGTAAAGTTTTTATTCCTTAATAAGCCTGTGTTCTTGTCTAAATTGAATAGTAATTATATCCTGGTAAGGCTGATAGCTTTTAGTAGTTATTTCCACGATAATAACTTTAGTTTTTTATTTGAACATTATGTAGTTTAACTTTGTTTGCATGACAATTTTAGTGATTATATGCTAGTAAGCATGTGTTATTTGTCTATGGTAACATTTTTCTCACGTGCACTATATCCTTTTCAAATAATAACTTGTTAGGGGTTCGAATGCTCCATCTATTGGTGTTGTCGACCTTCAGCAAACGTGGTCTACCAGTGTGGGTGTCACGTCTGAGGTGGTACCTAGTAATCTTACACGTTCTTCGGTAGATGTTGACTCGTCTGACACGTCACACAGGTGATTATGAAAGTTATTTTTTCTCACTATATGAAATCTAAATGATTTTCTCTATTTTTTTATTTTTCTTGGTAAATTAGGTGAATAGATACCAGTAATTTAACTCTTTTATGCGTGGCATCATAAACTGTATGCAAACGGCTGGTAGTTTTTACAGTCAAAGCTCTTATAAGATAACTGTTATTTTTAGCATGATAAATTTGTTGGTAACTTTGTTATCTTCATAGTTTCCATCTTCATTAATGATTCATGACGATGTTTGATATTTTCATTACGTTGATAACCAAGTTGGCCATAAGCTGACAAATAATGTGAATACAAGCTGGTAACTCAAGTTATACTAGCCGGTAACTAATGTCAATATAAGCTGGTAACTAATGTTATATTAGCTGTTGTATAATGCAAATATAACCTGATAATTAATGTCAATATAAGCTGGTAACTAATGTGAATATAAGCTGGTAACTTATGTTATATTACCCGGTAATTAATGTTATTATAAGCTGGTAATGTTTTTTTTCTTGTGTGCAGCAAGAAGACCAAGATTACTGTGAGAAAGGTTATGAAGTCTTCTAAACTTGCAGCTGCAACTAGGTCTTCTCCTCGTGTTGCTTCCAAGGACGCGAAAGATGATTTTAAAGACTCGCCCGTGGGCACTTCTCCAATGGTTGTTGTGCAAGATAATGCCCCTGTGAGGAATTCACCAGATGCTTGTTTTGGAGCTGTGGAAGAGCTCGCGGCAGCATCCACTATTACTCAAGTGGTAGAAGAGATTGCCAATGTTGTTATTAGCACTGAAGCTGAAACTTCCGCTGATGAACCTCAAGGAATTGCTCCTCCAATGAGCGCTGTCGTAGCTGAAACTTCTGTTGATCAAGATCAAGGAATTGCTCCTCCAATGAGCGCTGCCGTAGCTGAAGATGCCCAAGCTCCTGTCAAAATACCATGTGTTGTTCAAGCTCAAGTTGAATCTGCCCAATCCAATGTGGCAGAACCAGTTGAAACTGAAGATGCATTGTTTGTTGAAGCTCAAGCTAGGGATGACCAAGTCGTCGCCCAAGAATTCAGTAGTAATGCAGATGTAGAAGATGTTGTTGCTGAGAGGGCCTACTGGGATTTCACCCCACCATCTTGCTCTCTTGGCCTAGATTTTGGTCCCACACCGCCCGAACCAGATATTAACACGACGGTCGCAGTCCCAACTGCAGTACCAACACCGCCCCCAGCGGTTGTTTCAACAACTCACGTACTGGTAGTGGACCCAGCGGTTAACAATGCTCCCCAAGACCGAGCAACAGAATCCCCAATTGATCAGATGGTGGCAACACCACGAGATTTAATGAATGCATGATATAATCCAGTTGACTCCAAGCCGGTTTCATGCTCTAAGCCTGCTGACCTTGGTAAGTGAAGGCATATACGTGTCTTCGCTTTATCACAAAAGAGTGATGCGATGGATGTCTGCTTTTAGAAGACCTTTTTTATGCTTTTAGTTTGATCCTTGTGTGTATATTTATGCTCTTTTTATCCTATGTATGGACAACCCCCCACTCTCACATGTAATGACTTCTGCTTTTGCGTGTGTGCTATGAAATGAACTATGTGTTTTCGTTTCACATTCGCTTTGTTTATGTTGTCTGGTGTGTGGATGTATAATATGTGATTATTATTGTTCATTATTCCTGGTAACTTTTACTAACATCTGACTGATAATTACTACGCTCTACTTTTAACTGATAATTATATCGCTCTACATGAAAGACATTGTACCTTGTTTTCTAGCTTACCATTTTATCGTACGGTAAATTTCACCATGATAACCTTTGTGAATGTGGTGCTAGTATTTTTTGTTCTAACTAGATACCTACATGTTTTCATTTTTTTGCTAACTAGTTACTTAAATGGTAACATTTTTCTGATCACCCCTGATAACTTCGGCTACCACCATGCTGATAACTTCAACCCTTTTTTTCTTTATTCATGGTAACTTTTACTAACATCTGACTGAAAATTATTGCAGAGCTCCACATCTGAACTCTCTATGATTATGTACCCTCCAGGGAAGATCATCTTTCCATGGTTGCTGTCAGTATATCTTCTCATATGTGATTTCACAAGCAAGTTCCTAATCAAACATTTCCGTCGTGATGTAAACTACATACTCAGTCAACAAAATCAGGTACATTTTTTGATTTAAACTACATACTTTTGTGCTTTTAAATCCTACAAGCTGTTTTTTAATTGGTATAATAGGCAATTGTAGGCTGCTAATTTGGTATTGTCACACATCGTACCACTAAAGAATTTTAGCTGGCACCTAGTTATGTTACTTTTATGTGATAACTTTCATGTATGCCTACTGGTAACATATGTTGTTAGTGTTCTGATAACTTGCCTTTTTAACTGTAAATGCATTGGTAACTTCGTTTGTTCATGTGTTCACATTTTTAATAGCTTTTGTTTCCAACACTTCAAAAGTTGGGACCTCTACCAAAGGACAGGCGTTGGTATGTCTTGTGCCTTAATCTCAAGGCAAAATGATTTGAAGTTCTTGATTCTCTTCGTCCGCAAGATAGCCCTTCGCTCATCACACATGCGACCAAGCTTATGAATGGTATTATAAAAGCCTGGTTGATTGCGTACAAGGACTCGAGTAAGCAGATCCAAGACTATGATCTTGTGTACATCGATGTGTTCAAACAGGACAATGGGTTAGTTTTTTTGGCTAGTACTCCATCATTTTTCCCATCTAAATACCCGGTAACTTAGTAGTGTAGAATTTTAAAAGTTTCTTCACCTTTTTGCATATCTTAGTTTGCTTTTAACACATTTTTTTTCCTTACAGCAGTGATTGTCGTTTCTTCGCGTTCAAGATCTTGGAGTTCTGGGATGGTAAAAATATCCAGGCAATAACTCACGAGCAGATACCGGCGATGAGCAATATATTGACAAGCATGTGGCTAGACCATCTGTTGGAAATATGCCCTAGAGGTAATAATAAAATGGTTATTATTATATTTCCTTGTTCATGATAATTGTCTATTTTCATGCTTGAATTGTATTATCCGGAAACAGTAATACATGTGTGAATACATAGACCACAACGTGTCCCTAGTAAACCTCTAGTTGACTAGCTCATTGATCAACAAATGGTTACGGTTTCCTGACCATGGACATTGGATGTCATTGATAACGGGAGAATAATGTGATGGACAAGACCCAATCCTGAGCCTAGCACAAGATCGTGTAGTTCGTATGCTAAAGCTTTTCCAATGTCAAGTATCCTTTCCTTAGACCATGAGGTTGTGCAACTCCCGGATGTCATAGGAATACTTTGGGTGTGCCAAACATCACAACGTAACTGGGTGACTATAAAGGAACACTACGGGTATCTCCGGAAGCATCTGTTGGGTTGGCACGAACCGAGACTGGGATTTGTCACTCCGTATGACAGAGAGGTATCTCTGGGCCCACTCGGTAAGACATCATCATAATGAGCTCAATGTGACTAAGGGGTTGGTCACATGATGATGTGTTACGGAACGATTAAAGAGACTTGCCATGACGAGATTGAACATGGTATCGGTATACCGACGATCCAATCTCGGGCAAGTACTATACCGACAGACAAAGGGAATTGTATACAGGATTGATTGAATCCTTGACATAGTGGTTCATCTGATGAGATCATCGAGGAGAATGTAGGAGCCAACATGGGTATCCAGATCCCGCTGTTGGTTATTGGCGGGAGAGTCGTCTCGGTCATGTCTACGTGTCTCCCGAACCCGTAGGGTCTACACACTTAAGGTTCGGTGACGCTAGGGTTGTAGAGATATAAGTATGCGGTAACCCGAAAGTTGTTCGGTGTCCCGGATGAGATCCCGGACGTCACGAGGAGTTCCGGAATGGTCCGGAGGTAAAGATTTGTATATAGGAAGTCTAGTTTCGGCCACCGGGAAAGTTTCGGGGGTCACCGGTATTGTACCGGGACCACCGGAAGGGTCCCGGGGGTCCATCGGGTGGGGCCACCTATACCGGAGGGCCCCATGGGCTGAAGTGGGAAGGGAACCAGCCCCTGGTGGGCTGGTGCGCCCCCCTTGGGCCTCCCCTACGCCTAGGGCTGGAAACCCTAGGGGTGGGGGCGCCCCACCTTACTTGGGGGCCAAGTCCCCCTGGCCGCCGCCCCCCCTTGAGATTGGATCTCTAGGGGGCCGGCGCCCCCAGGGCCCCTATATATAGTGGGGGGGAGGGAGGGCAGCCGGACCATAAGCCCTGGCGCCTTCCTCTCCCTCCGGTGACACCTCTTCCTCCTCCAGTTGAGCTTGGCGAAGCCCTGCTGGAATCCCGCTGCTTCCACCACCACGCCGTCGTGCTGCTGGATCTCCATCAACCTATCCTCCCCCCTTGCTGGATCAAGAAGGAGGAGACGTCCCCACTCCGTACGTGTGTTGAACGCGGAGGTGCCGTCCATTCGGCGCTAGGTCATTGGTGATTTGGATCACGACGAGTACGACTCCATCAACCCCGTTCTCTTGAACGCTTCCGCGCGCGATCTACAAGGGTATGTAGATGCACTCCCCTCTCCCTCGTTGCTAGATGACTCCATAGATTGATCTTGGTGATGCGTAGAAAATTTTAAAATTCTGCTACGTCCCTCAACAGTGGCATCATGAGCTAGGTCTATGCGTAGTATCTTGCACGAGTAGAACAAAAAGTAGTTGTGGGCGTTGATCATGTCAATTTACTTGCCGCTACTAGTCTTATCTTGATTCGGCGGCATCATGGGATGAAGCGGCCCGGACCGACTTTACACGTACGCTTACGTGAGACAGGTTCCACCGACTGACATGCACTAGTTGCATAAGGTGGCTAGCGGGTGTGTGTCTCTCCCACTTTAGTCGTATCGGATTCGATGAAAAGGGTCCTTATTAAGGGTAAATAGAAATTGGCATATCACGTTGTGGTTTTGGCGTAGGTAAGAAACGTTCTTGCTAGAAACCTATAGCAGCCACGTAAAAACTTGCAACAACAATTAGAGGACGTCTAACTTGTTCTTGTAGCACGTGCCGTGTGATGTGATATGGCCAAAAGTATGTGATGAATGATATATATGTGATGTATGAGATTGATCATGTTCTTGTAATAGTAATCACGACTTTCATGTCGATGAGTATGACAACCGGCAGGAGCCATAGGAGTTGTCTTATTTTATTGTATGACCTGCGTGTCAATGAAAAACGCCATGTAATTACTTTACTTTATCGCTAACCGTTAGCCATAGTAGTAGAAGTAATGTTTGGCGAGACAACTTCATGAAGACACGATGATGGAGATCATGATGATGGAGATCATGGTGTCATGCCGGTGACGATGATGATCATGGAGCCCCGAAGATGAAGATCAAAAGGAGCAAAATGATATTGGCCATATCATGTCACTATTTGATTGCATGTGATGTTTATCATGCTTTTACATCTTATTTACTTAGAACGACAATAGTAAATAAGATGATCTCTCACTAAAATTTCAAGAATTGTGTTCCCCCTAACTGTGCACCGTTGCTAAGGTTCGTTGCTCTGAAGCACCACGTGATGATCGGGTGTGATAGGCTCTAACGTTCGCATACAACGGGTGTAAGCCAGATTTACACACGCAATACACTTAGGGATCACTTGACGAGCCTAGGATGTACAAACATGGCCTCGGAACACGGAAGACCGAAAGGTCGAACATGAGTCGTATAGAAGATACGATCAACATAAAGATGTTCACCATTGATGACTAGTCCGTCTCACGTGATGATCGGACACGACCTAGTCGATTCGGATCATGTATCACTTAGATGACTAGAGAGATGTCTGTCTGAGTGGGAGTTCATTAAATTTGTTTAGATGAACTTAATTGTCATGAACATAGTCTAAAATCTTTACAATATGTCTTGTAGATCCAATGGCCCACGCTAATGTTGTCCTCAACTTCAACGCGTTCCTAGAGAAAACCAAGCTGAAAGACGATGGTAGAAACTATGCAGATTGGGTCCGTAACTTGAGGATCATCCTCATAGCTGCCAAGAAAACATATGTCCTTGAAGCACCGCTAGGTGACGCACCCGCCCCAGTGAACCAAGACGTTATGAACGCCTGGCAGTCGCATTGTGATGATTACTCCCTGGTTCAGTGCGGCATGCTTTACAGCTTAGAATCGGGGCTCCAAAAGCGTTTTGAGCATCACGGAGCATATGAGATGTTCCAAGAGCTGAAAATGGTTTTCCAAGCTCATGCCCGAGTCGAGAGATATGACGTCTCCGACGCATTCTACAGTTGTAAGATGGAGGAGAATAGTTCTGTCAGCGAGCATATACTCAAATTGTCTAGGTTGCACAATCGCTTGTATCAGTTGGGAATTAATCTCCCAGATGAAGCAGTCGTTGACATAATCCTTCAGTCGCTCCGACCTAGCTACAAGAGCTTCGTGATGAACTTCAATATGCAAGGGATGGGGAAGTCCATTCCCAAGGTGTATTCAATGCTTAAATCAGCGGAGGTGGAGATCAAGAAAGAACATCAAGTGTTGATGGTGAATAAAACCACTAAGTTCAAGAAAAGCAAGGGTAAGAAGAACTTCAAGAAGGACGACCAAGGAGTTGCCGCGCCCGGTAAGCCAGTTGCCGGGAAGAAGCCAAAGAATGGACCCAAGCTTGAGACTGGGTGCTTTTATTGCAAGGGAACGGGTCACTGGAAGCGGAACTGCCCCAAATATCTAGCAGATAAGAAGGCCGGCAACGTCAAAGGTATATGTGATATACATGTTATTGATGTGTACCTTACCAGCGCTCGTAGTAGCTCCTGGGTATTTGATACCGATGCAGTTGCTCACATTTGTAACTCAAAGCAGGAGCTGCGGAATAAAAGGAGACTGGCGAAGGACGAGGTGACGATGCGCGTCGGGAATGGTTCCAAGGTCGATGTGATTGCCGTCGGCACACTACCTCTGCATCTACCTTCAGGATTAGTTTTAAACCTCAATAATTGTTATTTTGTACTAGCTTTGAGCATGAACATTGTATCTGGATCTCGTTTAATGCGAGATGGCTACTCATTTAAATCCGAGAATAATGGTTGTTCTATTTATATGAGAGAAATGTTTTATGGTCATGCCCCACTGGTCAATGGTTTATTCTTAATGAATCTCGAACGTGATGTTACACATATTCATAGTGTGAATACCAAAAGATGTAAGGTTGATAATGATAGTCCCACATACTTGTGGCACTGCCGCCTTGGTCATATTGGTGTCAAACGTATGAAGAAGCTCCATGCGGATGGACTTTTGGAGTCTCTTGATTATGAATCATTTGACACGTGCGAACCATGCCTCTTGGGCAAGATGACCAAGACTCCGTTCTCCGGAACAATGGAGCGAGCAACCAACTTGTTGGAAATCATACATACCGATGTGTGCGGTCCAATGAGTGTTGAAGCTTGCGGTGGCTATCGTTATGTCCTCAGCCTCACAGATGACTTAAGTATATGTGTGTATGTCTACTTGATGAAACACAAGTCTGAGACCTTTGAAAAGTTCAAGGAATTTTAGAATGAGGTTGAGAATCAATGTGACAGAAAAATAAAGTTCTTACGACCAGATCGTGGAGGAGAATATTTGAGTCACGAATTTGGCACGCACCTAAGGAACTGTGGAATTGTTTCACAATTGACGCCGCCTGGAACACCTCAGCGTAATGGTGTGTCCGAACATCGTAATCGTACTCTGTTGGACATGGTGCGATCTATGATGTCTCTTACCGACTTACCACTATCATTTTGGGGTTATGCTTTAGAGACTGCCGCATTCACTTTAAATAGGGCACCGTCTAAATCCATTGAGATGACACCGCATGAACTTTGGTTTGGCAAGAAACCTAAGTTGTCGTTTCTAAAAGTTTGGGGATGCGATGCTTATGTCAAGAAACTTCAACCTGAAAAGCTCGAACCCAAATCGGAAAAATGCGTCTTCATAGGATATCCTAAGGAAACTATTGGGTACACCTTCTACCTCAGATCCGAAGGCAAGGTCTTCATTGCCAACAATGGATCCTTTCTAGAGAAAGAGTTTCTCTCAAAAGAAGTGAGTGGGAGGAAAGTGGAACTTGATGAGGTGACAGTCACCCCTTCCGAACCGGAAAGTAGCGTAGCGCAGGAAGATGTTCCTGTGGTGCCTGCACCGACTAGGGAGGAAGTTAATGATAATGATCATGAAGCTTCAGATCAAGTTACTGCTAAACTTCGTAGGTCCACAAGGAGTGGTATGGCAACCCTGTACTGGAAAACATGTTGTTAGACAATGGTGAACCTTCAAACTATGAAGAAGGGATGGCGGGCCCAGATTTCGACAAATGGCTTGAAGCCATGAAATCCGAGATAGGATCCATGTATGATAACAAAGTATGGACTTTGGTGGACTTGCCCGATGATCGACACGCCATAGAAAATAAATGGATCTTTAAGAAGAAGACTGCCGCGGATGGTAATGTGACCATCTATAAGGCTCGGCTTGTCGCTAAAGGTTATCGACAAGTTCAAGGGATTGACTACGACGAGACTTTCTCTCCCGTAGCGATGCTGAAGTCCGTCCGAATCATGTTAGCAATTGCCGCATTCTATGATTATGAGATATGGCAAATGGACGTCAAAACGGCGTTCCTTAATGGCTTCCTCAAGGAAGAACTGTATATGATGCAGCCGAAAGGTTTTGTCGATCCTGAGAATGCTAACAAGGTATGCAAGCTCCAGCTCTCAATCTATGGGCTGGTGCAAGCATCTCGGAGTTGGAACATTCGCTTTGATGAGATGATCAAAGTGTTTGGGTTTATATAGACTTGGGGAGAAGCCTGTATTTACAAGAAAGTGAGTGGGAGCTCTGTAGCATTTCTCATATTATATGTGGATGATATATTGCTGATGGGAAATGATGTAGAACTCTTGGAAAGCATAAAGGCCTACTTGAATAAGTGTTTTTCAATGAAGGACCTTGGAGAAGCTGCTTACATATTAGGCATCAAGATCTATAGAGATAGATCGAGATGCCTCATTGGTCTTTCACAAAGCACATACCTTGACAAGATATTGAAGAAGTTCAATATGGATCAGTCCGAGAAAGGGTTCTTGCCTGTATTGCAAGGTATGAGATTGAGCACAGCTCAATGCCCGACCTCGGCAGAAGATAGAGAAAAGATGAGTGTCATCCCATATGCCTCGGCCATAGGTTCTATTATGTATGCCATGCTGTGTACCAGACCTGATGTGAACCTTGCCATAAGTTTGGTGGGGAGGTACCAAAGTGATCCCGGTATGGAACACTGGACAGCGGTCAAGAACATCCTGAAGTACCTGAAAAGGACTAAGGATATGTTTCTCGTTTATGGAGGTGACGAAGAGCTCGTCGTAAAGGGTTACGTCGATGCTAGCTTCGACACAGATCTGGATGACTCCAAGTCACAAACCAGATACGTGTATATTTTGAATGGAGGGGCAGTCAGCTGGTGCAGTTGCAAGCAAAGCGTCGTGGCGGCATCTACATGTGAAGCGGAGTACATAGCTGCTTCTGAAGCAGCGCAGGAAGGAGTCTGGATGAATGAGTTCATCACCGACCTAGGAGTTATTCCAAGCGCGTCGGGCCCGATGACTCTCTTCTGTGACAACACTGGAGCTATTGCCATTGCCAAGGAGCCCAGGTTTCACAAAAAGACCAAGCACATCAAGCGCCGTTTCAACTCCATCCGGAATTATATTCAAGATGGTGACATAGATACTTGTAAAGTGCATACGGATCTCAATGTTGCAGACCCGTTGACTAAACCTCTTCCACGAGCAAAACATGATCAACACCAGAACTCTATGGGTGTTCGATTCATCACAATGTAACTAGATTATTGACTCTAGTGCAAGTGGGAGACTGTTGGAAATATGCCCTAGAGGCAATAATAAAATGGTTATTATTATATTTCATTGTTCATGATAATTGTCTATTGTTCATGCTTGAATTGTATTATCCGGAAACAATAATACATGTGTGAATACATAAACCATAACGTGTCCCTAGTAAACCTCTAGTTGACTAGCTCATTGATCAACAGATGGTTATGGTTTCCTGACCATGGACATTGGATGTCATTGATAACGGGATCACATCATTAGGAGAATGATGTGATGGACAAGACCCAATCCTGAGCCTAGCACAAGATCGTGTAGTTCGTATGCTAAAGCTTTTCCAATGTCAAGTATCCTTTCCTTTGACCATGAGGTTGTGCAACTCCCGGATGCCGTAGGAATACTTTGGGTGGGCCAAACGTCACAACGTAACTGGGTGACTATAAAGGTACACTACGGGTATCTCCGAAAGCATCTGTTGGGTTGGCATGAACCGAGACTGGGATTTGTCACTCCGTATGACGGAGAGGTATCTCTGGGCCCACTCGGTAAGACATCATCATAATGAGCTCAATGTGACTAAGGGGTTGGTCACGGGATGATGTGTTACGGAACGAGTAAAGAGACTTGACATGACGAGATTGAACAAGGTATCGGTATACCGACGATCGAATCTCGGGAAAGTACTATACCGACAGACAAAGGGAATCGTATACGGGTTTGATTGAATCCTTGGCATCGTGGTTCATCCAATGAGATCATCGAGGAGCATGTGGGACCCAACATGGGTATCCATATCCTGCTGTTGGTAATTGGTCGGAGAGTCGTCTTGGTCATGTCTACGTGTCTCCCGAACCCGTAGGGTCTACACACTTAAGGTTCAGTGACGCTAGGGTTGTAGAGATATAAGTATTCGGTAACTCGAAAGTTGTTCGGAGTCCCGGATGAGATCCCGGACATCATGAGGAGTTCCGGAATGGTCTGGAGGTAAAGATTTGTATATAGGAAGTCTAGTTTCGGCCACCGGGAAAGTTTCGGGGGTCACCGTTATTGTACCGGGACCACCAGAAGGGTCCCGGGGGTCCACCTGGTGGGCTGGTGCGCCCCCCCTTGGGCCTCCCCCTGCGCCTAGGGTGGTAAACCCTAGGGATGGGGGGCGCCCCACCTGACTTGGGGGGCAAGTCCCCCCTGGCCGCCCCCCCTTGAGATTGGATCTCTAGGGGGCCGGCGCCCCCAGGGCCCCTATATATAGTGGGGGGAAGGGAGGGCAGCCGGACCCTAAGCCCTGGCGCCTCCCTCTCCCTCCCGCGACACCTCTTCCTCCTCTAGTTGAGCTTGGCGAAGCCCTACTGGAATCCCGCTGCTTCCACCACCACGCCGTCGTGCTGCTGGATCTCCATCAACCTATCCTCCCCCTTGCTAGATCAAGAAGGAGGAGACGTCCCCGCTCCGTACGTGTGTTTAATGCGAAGGTGCCATCCGTTCGACGCTAGGTCATCGGTGATTTGGATCACGACGAGTACGACTCCATCAACCCCGTTCTCTTGAACGCTTCCGCGCGCGATCTAAAAGGGTATGTAGATGCACTCCCCTCTCCCTCGTTGCTAGATGACTCCATAAATTGATCTTGGTGATGCATAGAAAATTTTAAAATTCCGCTACGTTCCCCAACACCATCCTCTTAACAAATGCACGTAATGGCACTATCACTTGTTCAACAAGGAGTAATTGAGGTGAGAAATTTGCACCAATATAAGTTTAAATTTATGTAATGATGATACTTTTATACATTTTTTCTGGGCTGATTACTATCTTTTTTTATACAATTTTGGTGATAACTTATGTTAGTCAGTGCTGATAACATCCTTTATCAGGTGCTGATAACTTTCTTTTTTCACGGCATCATAACATTTTGCTCACAAAACAAAGAACGATAACTAATCTCATTCTCATTTCTAAAAATCCCCATTACATTTTGGATGATAACTTGCCTGTTTCTGTGCTGACAACTTTTCATTACATGGCGTCACGACATCGTTTACACAATAAAATGGGTAAAATTGATAAGTAAAACCGATAACTTGCACTTCAATGCCCATCTAACTTTTTTGCGCTTCAATTTACTCAGTGCGGGATCGGTGAGGTACATTTGCGTTTATCATGATCTGTCGACCCGCTGGCTCTACATTTCCTCTCTTTTTTGGGTTTTGCAATGTCACTTGGGTGATGAAATCTTTTCTCTCTTGGACGCCCTTTCGTAGTAGACTTTGGTGGGTATAGTATCACTCTTGTATTTGATGATTGGGATCCCTCGGTATGTGAGCCGTGGAACTGAAAAATATTGCCAGACACATGCATGATAGGAGTGCTTCCTTGATGCGCTACTGGGACACCTTCAGTGGCACTAGTCCCTGGTGGTGAGGAAAACATTTGTGCTTCTTTTCCCTCATCTTTTTCCATTCTTGATTTCTTTATCCGCCTCTTATTTAGCGCATCCATGTCGTCTCTGAAAGCATTAACGTGTTTCTTTGCCAATGCCATCCCTTCATCAGTAGTGCAAGCGTCTTTTGCTTGTTTCTTGAAATCATTCAGAATAGATGTATATCTCATGATATTTTTTCCTTCCTCTGTCATGCCCTTCTTAACTGTTGGCTGTTGGTAATCAGGCTCAACAAGGTCCTCCTCTGGATCCCATGTCCACCTATATATGATATACCTCCTTGGTATCTCGTAGACTCCAATCTGTTCCATTACTCGTAGTATGTGTGCGCACAATAGCCCATCGCGATCAAACTTGCAGCAAGTGCATGAGTATATCCCTTCATCCTTGTTCGCCTGCACATGGTAGTCCCTATCCCCATACTTTGGTAGTATGCCTCGGAGCGACCACATCCTGAAGGTTCCATCTTGCAAAGTGTCACATCCGTAAGCGGTCTTTAGCTTCGTCTCTACCTGGAACTTGGAGAACAGATTTTGTGTGTATATCCCTGGCATCTGCAACTCGATTGGGTTCAATGAATACATGTCTGCCTCTTTGTAAATTGTGTCCACTTCCTCTTTCGCCACAACCACCATTATTTTCTCCTAGATTGCAGTGTATTGAGTTGCGAATTCAATCAATGAGTTGTTGGGGTTCACGTACTTCTTGAGCACAACATTGAATCCCTCGCTCCTTGTAGTTGTCTGCAAGAATGGAAAGAAATGCTTCATGTAGTACACCGGGGCCCAACATTTTATATTTTCCCACAGCCAGTGAAAATGTCCATTGTCGATCTGGCCATATTCATCCATCATTGCCCACCATTTGTTTTCAAACTCTTCCTCTGTGATACACAAAACATGAGACAATTATAACATCACACACAATCAATGGCAATTAAAGTACAAGTATGCTAGTAACTTTTCTTAGTTATTAGATGGTAACTTCATGGAACCAATTTTCCAGATATTTTTTTTTTATTTTTGATATGTGAAAGTTTTTTTGTTTGTCTTACACCTAGTCTGGTAACTTTTCTAAACCAATAGTTGGTATCAACATATGTAGTTTCTCCGGTACAAAATAACCAGACCCGTTTTTTGATAATATCAAATGTAAATGTTTTTGTTTGTTATTTTTCTTTTGTACCTAGATGGTGATTACATGTCCACATATTTTTTCCATTGTAATTTGATGTTGGTCCAATGAAACTGCCCCTGGTAATATAACCAACAAGATCATGGTAACTTGTGTAGACCCACACATGGTAACTTATGCCTCACACATATTCATATGGCTCCTCAAGTTTGCTGCATGGTAATTAAAATGGGTCAACAGAGTAGGTACGTACCAGTCAAGCTGTTGTCGACACAGTCTTTGAATGCTTTGTTTAGTGGTTTATCATCAGCCATAAGCTTTCCAAGTTTCTCCTACGCCTTCTTCATTATATGCCAGCGGCCATTTTTGTGTATTATGTTCAAGAAGACCTCATCGATCACACTCATTTCAAAGTCCTGGTCTGTGATGATGTTTTTTGGGGCAACACCACCCATTGCATGGATGTAACATCCCAAATTTTCAATTTGGAATGTTATACATAGATCATAATTGCATTTCATGTTTTTGCATTTTGTTCGTGGAGTTCCTCGAAAATTCTACGCAACTCAAGGACCTACAGAGAGAGTTGGGAATTTTACCGTTTTCGTATTTGAGTTCGCTCGAATACCGGTACGAGGACAGTCTGATTCTAATTATTTTTCCCCTCCTAAAAATATTTCTAATTACCAAATATGAGCGGAGATAATATGACTTCTCCAAAATAACAGAAGTATTGAAGGAAAAATGTTAAAATCACTTTTGGTATTTTTCTAGATTTATTCGCGGATTTATTTGCATAGGAAAAATACGCGTTTTTCAAAATTGCATTTAGGTCCGGGAAAAATGTTCACTTTGTCCTAAATATTATTAGAGGATGGTGAAAATTTATTTCGGGAATTTTAGAGTCCGTTTGGTATTTCTTTCGTTAGTTTTTCTGCGCCGGGACTCTTTTAGAAAAAAAAGGAACCGACTTAGACTCGTGAAGGACCAGGAGACTAGGCTTTAAAAGCCAGCCCGATCCGGCCCGAACGCCCCAGCCCAGCGTCGCCCGAACCCTAGCCGCCGCCTGCCGCGCCAGCGCCGCCGTGCGTCGCCGCTGCCGCACGCCGTCTCGCCGCCACCCGACGCCGCCGCCACCGCCTGCAGCCGCTGCCGCCGCCGCACGCCGCCCTGCCACTGTCGCCGCCGCCCGCCGCCCACTGGAGTCGCCGGAGTTCGTCGAGGTAGTTACGGTTTTCTTTTAGAAACCGATCGGTTTACTAATAAAACCGTAGATTCGTTTTTCTTTTTATTAGATTAGATCGGTTCGGTTTTTTTCCGGTTTAGCTATTTAGCGGACGTTCGTCCGTACGTTCGTTTTAACGAACGGTTTTCGTTAGTTAACCGCAGACAGCGAACGTTCGTTCGTTAGCCTGTTCGTCGTTTTTCTTTTTCGGGGTATTTATCCTTGGTTATTCCAATCGCGATTTCTGCCATGATCTTGTTTTTTGTTTTTCTTTTCGCTCGAGAGTCGGAATAAGGTGATTCAAAATCCCAGATCTTCGTCTCGAAGCCCTCTTTACGTTTAATCAACTGGAACAAAGTTTTGGCTAATGTAAAATTTGACTTTAGGCCAACTAGTAAACCGGAGCTCGTTTCTTTTGCAGTTTGAGTTTCGTTGCTTCTTTTGACTTGATTCTTTTTGCAAACCGGAGTTCTTAAGTTGAACTTTCTGGTTAGATATCTTATTTGAGTTTTACCTGTGCATTAGTTAAGTAGTTATTGTATGCTTGTTTGATTGCGATAGAGTACCCGGAGTGCGCCGCTTGCTACTTTGAGTCTCTAGGTTTTGCGGATCATCAGCAAGGCAAGTAACACTTTGATCATGCTTTCCAATTACCCAGTTTTCATTGCATTAGTCCAAACCCTAAAACATTGCATGAGTAGGATCAATTAACTTGTGGGATTGGGAAGTAGATTGAGGTAGTACCTATTACCTGCATTACATTCAAACCTTTGGGAGTTACTTCTACGTTTGCTGTTAGGACATGCTATGCTCGTAGACGTGGATTGGGTGAGAGAAATCCATTACAGATGTGAGTTTGTTAATTAATGGTTCAACTTAAGGTGGCAACATTAATACACATCTAGGTGGATTGAGGCATTTGGGTATTCCAGTGATTGCCTGTTTTTCCTTTGGACCGCCACCCAGGCTCAAAGGGATCATGAGATTATTCATACTAGAAACTTCCGTGTGCAGCCACAATGCTATTATGGGCTCTAGCATAGTATGAGTAAGTTTTGCGAACTCTTACAGTGGTGGACTAGCAGATGTAGGGGATGTAGGTTGGTACGGTCCGCCCGATCGTAAGGTGCTAGCGCTTCTGAAAGACTATGTCTCAGTCATCCGTTTCTCAAACACCATGCAGTGCGAGAAACCAAACGGAGGCGATCGAGTCTTGTGGGAAAAGTGCACAAACCTCTGCAGAGTGTACAAACTGATCATGATTAGCCGTGTCCCCGGTTATGGACGTCTTGAGTATCTAGTACTTGGATTTTCATGTGCATCTCATCATGTTACTTTAATTAATTTTGTTGGGATTAATGATGAACTTTAATTGGGGTTGAGAGGATGTCTATCTTCTCAACGATGTTTCAACTACCATGATAGTTAAAATAAAAATGCATTCCTTTGAAGTAGGGAAAAATTGGCTTTACGCAAAAACTTAACCATAGAGCTTTCCACCAGCCCAAATATGCATATAGTATAGCTTTACTTTCATTGCATTCTCTTGTGTTACCTTGCCAGCATATTCCATGTGCTGACCCGTTTTCGGGCTGCAACATTTCATGTTGCAGACTTTTCAGACGACGAGTAAGATGCCCTTTTAGGTCGTGGTTCTATACTCAGTGATGTCGCTGGAGTTGATGGACTCACTTATCTTCCAAGCCTTCCGCTGTTATCGTATTAGATGGCCTTCAGCCATATTATTTGTAATAAGTTCATCGTTGAACTATTGATGTAATAAGTGTGTGATTGCTACTCTGTTATAAATCCTTCAAGTACTGTGCGTGTCAGCATTACTGATCCAGGGATGACACTGATGCACAGAGATCAGACTGTTTGAGGTCTGGTCGCTACAAGATGGTATCAGAGCACACGCTGACTGTAGGACACGACCACTAAGACAAAATCTAGAACACTATTCACTCTTCTCTTTTCTGACCCCTCATCTTTTCTACTCTTTAGGATGGTGGAAGCAAAGCACAAATTCATGCAACCGGATGAAGAAACACCCTTTGGAGGACACCTGAAGGAAGTCACCAGATATCTAAACATTGGATTACCAAGTTTCACCGGAACCTACAATGCCACTCTACCTGAGGAGGAGCGTTGGTTGATTCAAGCTCAAGTTCCCGGAAGGACGTTTGCACCCGTCACCTCACTCATAGCATTTTCCTTTAATGCGCCTACATGGAGCCTAGGAAGGAGTATGGCAGCCCACATTGCTATGGGAAGGATTGGAGAAGTCTACAAGCAAGAGCTAAAGGACACCATCTACCAGATTTGTGGACGCCGAGATGAGAATTGGGATATGATCAGCATCCGAAAGGGTATATCCATTGCAGCATTCATCCAGGAGTTGAACCACCACATTCGTCGCCAGGAGCACCAGATGTGTGCAGGGATGATAGATTTGAAGAAAGCCCTAAATAAGAATTTGGAGCTAGAAGAAGAACTCAAGTCTACACGCGACGGATATGAGGAGGAGATGAAGATACTTGTGGAGAAGAATGATGACTTGACCCGGAAATTAGAAATACTCATGGGAGAAGAAGACGAGGAAGAAGAACCCAAGGAGATTCCACCGGAAGATTATATCATCATAGATGACACAGATTCGGAAGCTGAGGATAGCAAGGATGAAGACTATGAAGATGAAGCTGGAGCAGATATTATGGAATCCTCTGCCGAACAATATTTTTAGATGACCACCCTGTGACTAGTAGTTTACCTCCATATATTAGATTTAGAGCACGTTTGTAACGATCGTTAGATTTGTAAGACCTTGTTTGAAATTGATTGGTGTGATATGATTGTGTGTTTGCCTCATGTGCATATGGGTAGTGATTTCCCTTAGACCTCTTTTCTATTCTAATCTCTTCCCTCTACACCCATCAGATGCCTCCAAGATGTGAATTTGAGTTTCCCCCTGAGCTCACCCAGTTGATTCAGTAGCAGAACACCCTGATGCAACTTCTTGTCCAGAACACTCAGAACAACCAGAACAACAACAAGAACAACCCTCCACCACCACCACCACCCGTGGACAACCTGACACATTTCTTAAGGTTGCAACCACCCGTGTTTGCTAGCAGCATCGAACCAATTGTGGCTGATGACTGGCTACGCAAGATTGGAAGGGATTTGACCACCGCCAATTGCTCGGAGGCTGAGAAGGTGCGATTTGTCGCACACCAGTTGTCTGGACCAACCGCAGCATGGTGGGAGAATTACACATCCACTTACCCCGTAGCCAATGTGACTTGGGATCAGTTTCAGCAAGATTTTCATACCGCCCATGTCTCAACTGGAGCCATGAGTATGAAGAAGCAGGAGTTTCGTAATTTGCGCCAAGGAAATCGTACTGTGGCCCAGTATGTGGATGAGTTTAGTACCCTATCTCGTTATGCCCCAGATGATGTGGCTACAGATGCCAAGAAGCAGGAGAGATTCATGGAAGGGCTGAATGATGAGATGAGTGTACAGTTGATGGTGGCAACTTTCAATAACTACCAGGAGTTGGTTGACCGCGCCCTAATGATTGAAAGGAAGCATCAACAGATTGAAAGTCGCAAGAGGAAGTATGGGCAAGGAAAGTATAACTCTGGAGCTCAGCAGAAGCCCCGCTTTACCCCTAAAGCGGTAGGACAGATTCAGCATACCCATGGAGGAGGTAGCTCGCACAATCACAATGGCACCAAGAATGGAAATGAAAATGGGAATGGAGCCAATGGAAACCAGAACCGCCCTACACCATCCACACCCACCAAGAGGGATTTTAGCCATGTCACTTGTTACAAGTGCGGGAAGACTGGACATTATGCCAATGAATGCCCAGAAGTTAAGAGTGGGAACGACAATGGAAGCGCCGGGAAGAAGCCCAACCCATTCAACAAAGGACAAGTGAACCACGTGACTATGGAGGAAGTAGAGGAGAAACCAGATGCAGTTATAGGTAAGTTCTTAGTTAAGTCCTTTACTGCACTCATTCTTTTCGATACTAGTGCAACACATTCATATATTTCAAGGGGATTCGTGGATAAGTATAAGCTGCCGACCCAAGCCCTTAGATCGCCCATGTTAGTAACCTCACCAGGAGCGGAGTATATGGCTAAGTCATGGTGTGATCAGTTGCCCCTAAGGATTGGTAATTCCCTTCGGACCTAATAGTATTGGAATCTCAAGGACTGGATGTGATATTAGGCATGGATTGGTTATCTAAGTATGAAGGGAATATTGAATGTGCCAGTAAGACCATTTTTCTTACTACGTCGGAAGGAAGAAGGATCAAGTATGTATCCTGGCATGAGTCAAAGAGGAGTAGGTTAAATTCCCTGTCAGGAGTTGTATAGGAGGAAGTGCCAGTAGTGAAGGATTATCCGGATGTGTTTCCAGAGGAGTTACCTGGCATGCCACCGGATAGGGATATAGAGTTTTTGATTAAACTTTTGCCAGGCACCGGGCCAATTTCTAAGAGACCATATAGGATGCCCGCAAAGGATTTGGAGGAGATAAAGAAGCAGATTAAGGAGTTACTTAATAAAGGATTCATATGCCCAAGTTCTTCGCCTTGGGGTTCGCCAGTACTTCTAGTGGAGAAGAAGGATGGATCATTAAGAATGGTGGTTGATTACCGAGGATTGAATGAAGTAACGATCAGAACAAGTACCCACTGCCGATGATCAATGATTGTTCGATAGATTGCGAGGAGCTAAGGTATTTTCCAAGATCGATCTACGATCAGGGTACCATCAATTGAAGATCCGAGAGCAGGATATACCTAAGACGGCCTTTACCACTAGGTATGGGTTGTACGAGTATACTGTTATGTCGTTTGGTCTGTCAAACGCACCGGCATACTTTATGAACCTGATGAACAAAGTTTTTATGGAGTATTTGGATAAGTTCGTCGTAGTGTTCATAGATGATATATTGATCTTATCGAAGGATGAAGAGGTGCATGAAGAGCATTTGCGTTTGGTATTGGAGAAGCTCAGAGAACATCAGTTATATGCCAAGTTTAGCAAATGTGAGTTTTGGTTGAAGGAAGTCGGATTCCTCGGACATGTTATATCCGGAGAAGGAATATCAGTAGATCCCGCTAAGGTGGACACTGTGACCAATTGGGAAGCACCGACAACAGTTGGAGAGATCCGGAGTTTTCTTGGACTCGCAGGATACTATCGGAGATTTATCGAGAATTTCTCGAAGATTGCAAAGCCAATGACGTAGTTGTTGAAGAAGGACACCAAGTTCAGTTGGACCGAAGAATGTGAGACTAGTTTCCAGGAGTTGAAGAAAAGGTTGGTCTCATCCCCTGTGTTGATTCTGCCAAATCAACATAAGGATTATGAGGTGTACTACGACGCTTCACATCGAGGACTTGGAGCTGTTCTTATGCAGGAAGGAAGAGTTGTTTCGTATGCTTCACGACAACTAAAACCTCATGAGATGAACTATGCCACCCACGATTTGGAGTTAGCAGCCGTAGTGCATGCGTTGAAGACGTGGAGACATTTTCTCATTGGGAACCATTGTGAAGTATATACGGATCACAAGGGTTTGAAGTATATATTCACTCAGAAGGAGCTGAATCTTAGGCAAAAGAGATGGCTGGAACTCATTAAGGATTATGACATGAGATTGCATTATCATCCCGGAAAGGCTAACATAGTAGCTGATGCGCTAAGCCGTAAGAGCCATGTCAATACCCTAATGATGGAGGAATTGCCAAAGGAGTTAGCCGAGGACCTACGAGAACTACGTTTGGAGATAGTTCCGAGAGGCTATGTAGCAACATTAGAAATCCATTCTACCCTGATGGATAAAATCAGAGAAGCTCAGAAAGCTGACAAGGAGGTTGTCGCTATAAAGGAGAGAATGAGCGAAGGAAAAGCTAAAGGATTTCGTGAGGATGAACACGACACCCTATGGTTTGAGGATTGAATCTATGTTCCCAATGACCCGGAGATCAGGAAGTTGATTTTACAGGAGGCCCATGATTCACCATACTCGATTCACCCAGGAAATACTAAGATGTATTTGGATTTGAAGGATATTTTCTGGTGGACCGGTATGAAGAAGGATATTGCGGAGTATGTAGCAGTTTGTGATGTATGCCAGAGAGTGAAGGCAGAACATCAGAAGGCCGCCGGATTGTTACAACCTATGCTAATACCCGAATGGAAGTGGGAGAAGCTCGGCATCGATTTTATCACCGGATTGCCCAGGACCAAAGCAGGATATGATTCAATCTGGGTAATAGTAGACCGATTGACGAAGGTAGCACACTTTATCCCTGTGAAAACCACTTATACCAGTGCAAAGTTGGCTAAGATATACATGGCCAGAATTGTATGTCTGCATGGAGTTCCGAGGAGTATTGTATCAGATAGAGGAACCCAGTTTACCTCAAAGTTCTGGAATCAGTTACATGAAACTTTGGGAACCAGGCTAGAGTTTAGCACAACATTTCACCCGCAGACAGATGGACAGACGGAGAGAGTCAATCAGATTTTAGAGGATATGCTAAGAGCATGTGCATTATATTATGGATCTAGTTGGGATGATAACTTGCCCTACGCGGAGTTCTCATACAACAACAGTTACCAGGCCAGTTTGAAGATGGCACCGTTCGAGGCATTGTATGGAAGGAGATGCCGAACACCGTTTTCGTGGGATGAAGTTGGAGACCGACAGTTGTTTGGACCAGACTTAATCAAAGAGTCTGAGGAGAAGGTTAAGTTGATTCGAGATAGACTGAAGGTAGCTCAGTCCAGGCAGAAGAGTTATGCAGACTCGAAGCGCAAGGAGATAACCTATGAGATCAGAGACAGAGCGTACTTGCGAGTATCGCCCCTGTGAGGAGTTAAACGTTTCAGAGTTAAAGGGAAGTTAGCCCCGAGATTTGTGGGACCTTACCGTGTTTTGGAACGCATGGGAGAGGTTGCCTACAAATTGGAATTGCCCGAAGGATTGTCAGGAGTGCACGACGTGTTTCACGTTTCGCAGCTTAAGAAGTGCCACGCGGAGATGGCCGATATACCGCTTAGAGACACAGTACCCCTGGAAGCAATTCAGTTGGACAGTGATCTGACCTACGAGGAGAAACCCGTTAAGATTCTCGAATTTTCGAGCAGAGTTACATGCAGTAAGGTCATCAAGTTTTGCAAAGTTCAGTGGAGTCACCACACCAAGGAAGAAGCCACCTGGGAACGAGAAGATGATCTACGCAAGGACCACCCACACCTGTTCTCTAGCCAAGTGGAATCTCGAGGGCGAGATTCATTCTAAGGGGGGTAGGTTTGTAACATCCCAAATTTTCAATTTGGAATGTTATACATAGATCATAATTGCATTTCATGTTTTTGCATTTTGTTCGTGGAGTTCCTCAAAAATTCTACGCAACTCAAGGACCTACGGAGAGAGTTAGGAATTTTACCGTTTTCGTATTTGAGTTTGCATAGGAAAAATACGCGTTTTTCAAAATTGCATTTAGGTCCGGGAAAAATGTTCACTTTGTCCTAAATATTATTAGAGGACGGTGGAAATTTATTTCTGGAATTTTGGAGTCCGTTTGGTATTTCTTTCGTTAGTTTTTCTGCGCCGGGACTCTTTTAGAAAAAAAAGGAACCGACTTAGACTCGCGAAGGACCAGGAGACTGGGCTTTAAAAGCCAGCCCGATCCGGCCCGAACGCCCCAGCCCAGCGTCGCCCGAACCCTAGCCGCCGCCGCCGCCTGACGCCGCCGCCGCCTGCCGCGCCAGCGCCGCCGCGCGTCGCCGCCGCCGCACGCCGCCCCGCCGCCACTCGACGCCGCCGCCGCCGCACGCCGCCGCCAGCGCCGCCGCACGCCGCCCCGCCGCTGCCGCCGCCGCCCGCCGCCCACCGGAGCCGCCCCGCCGCCGCCCGCTGGAGTCGCCGGAGTTCGTCGAGGTAGTTACGGTTTTCTTTTAGAAACCGATCGGTTTAGTAATAAAACCGTAGATTCATTTTTCTTTTTATTAGATTAGATCGGTTCGATTTTTTTTCGGTTTAGCTATTTAGCGGACGTTCGTCCGTACGTTCGTTTTAACGAATGGTTTTTGTTAGTTAACCGCAGACAGCGAACGTTCGTTCGTTAGCCTGTTCGTTGTTTTTCTTTTTCGGGGTATTTATCCGTGGTTATTCCGATCGCGATTTCTGCCCTGATCTTGTTTTTCGTTTTTCTTTTCGCTCGAGAGTCGGAATCAGGTGATTCAAAATCCCAGATCTTTGTCTCGAAGCCCTCTTTACGTTTAATCAACTGGAACAAAGTTTTGGTTATTGTAAAATTTGACTTTAGGCCAACTAGTAAACCGGAGCTCGTTTCTTTTGCAGTTTGAGTTTCGTTGCTTCTTTCGAGTTGATTCTTTTTGCAAACCGGAGTTCTTAAGTTGAACTTTCTGGTTAGATCTCTTATTTGAGTTTTACCCGTGCATTAGTTAAGTACTTATTGTATGCTTGTTTGATTGCGATAGAGTACCCGGAGTGTGCCGCTTGCTACTTCGAGTCTCTAGGTTTGCGGATCATCAACAAGGCAAGTAACACTTTGATCATGCTTTCCAATTACCCAGTTTTCATTGCATTAGTTCAAACCCTCACACATTGCATGAGTAGGATCAATTAACTTGTGGGATTGGGAAGTAGATTGAGGTAGTACCTATTACCTGCATTACATTCAAACCTTTGGGAGTTACTTCTACGTTTGCTGTTAGGACATGCTATGCTCGTAGACGTGGATTGGGTGAGTGAAATCCATGACAGATGTGAGTTTGTTAATTAATGGTTCAAGTTAAGGTGACAACATTAATACACATCTGGGTGGATTGAGGCTTCTGGGTATTTCAGTGATTGCCTGTTTTTCTTTTGGACCTTCACCCAGGCTCAAAGGGATCATGATATTATTCATACTAGAAACTTCCGTGTGCAGCCACAATGCTATTATGGGCTCTAGCATAGTATGAGTAAGTTGTGCTAACTCTTACAGTGGTGGACTAGCAGATGTAGGGGATGTAGGTTGGTACGGTCCGCCCGATCGTAAGGTGCTAGCGCTTCTGAAAGACTGTCTCGGTCATCCGTTTCTCAAACACCATGCAGTGCGAGAAACCAAACGGAGGCGATCGGGTCTTGTGGGAAAAGTGCACAAACCTCTGCAGAGTGTACAAACTGATCATGATTAGCCGTGTCCCCGGTTATGCACGTATTGAGTATCTAGTACTTGGATTTTCATGTGCATCTCATCATGTTACTTTAATTAATTTTGTTGGGTTTAATGATGAACTTTAATTGGGGTTGAGAGGATGTCTATCTTCTCAACGATGTTTCAACTACCATGATAGTTAAAATAAAAATGCATTCCTTTGAAGTAGGGAAAAATTGGCTTTATGCAAAAACTTAACCATAGAGCTTTCCACCAGCCCAAATATGCATATAGTATAGCTTTACTTTCATTGCATTCTCTTGTGTTACCTTGCCAGCATATTCCATGTGCTGACCCGTTTTCGGGCTGCAACGTTTCATGTTGCAGACTTTTCAGACGACGAGTAAGATGCCCTTTTAGGTCGTGGTTCTATACTCAGTGATGCCGCTGGAGTTGATGGACTCACTTATCTTCCAAGCCTTCCGCTGTTATCGTATTAGATGGCCTTCAGCCATATTATTTGTAATAAGTTCATCATTGAACTATCGATGTAATAAGTGTGTGATTGCTACTCTGTTATAAATCCTTCAAGTATTGTGCGTGTCAGCATTACTGATCCAGGGATGACACTGATGCACAGAGATCAGACTGTTTGAGGTCTGTTCGCTACAATGGAGGAATGTGTTAAACAACCACACAAAGTTCTCCTTTAGTTCATTTCGAACGAAGCCACACCCAAACTAGATGGATTGACCATCGTTATTAATTCCAATGAATGGTGCACACGGCATATTGTACATGTTTTTCATGTATGTCGTGTCAAACGACAAATAGTCATTATACTTTGCATATGCCCTGCGTGATGTGCCATCTATCCAGAACAAGTTCTCAACCCTGTCCTCATCATCAAGTTTGATTCTCCAGTGGCAATATGAATCTTTGGCCCTCATCTCTTGGAAGTACGCAATTGTGCTCCCAACGTCCTTGTGGTGGTGCTCTAAGCGAAACTTAGCTCATTGATTAGCAATGTCTTGTGTCGTGTAGGGTACATCTTGAGCTCTTCCGTAGAACCATGACATCAGCTGCATCTTCCTCGCAGTCCCAACGTTGCACCGGTGCAGAACCCTCAAGAAGTCCTGCTCCTCCTTCGGAATGTACCAATGTGATGATAAGAGTTTTGTTAGGGATGACTTTTTGATCAGGGGGTGATTGTGGTTGTCCTCGAAACGGCCAACAGTCCACCATGCATCATCGTGGGTTAGGTACATGTGTGCTTCACATTCAGTCCTAACAACTTTCTTTTTTTCCTCTTCTTGACAATGCTGGCTGAGTTTTCCACATCTTGCAGCTCATCCCTGTCCCTGTGTCGTTTGCCATATTTTGTACAAACTAGGAGCACCCTGCTTATAGTTCCATCAACCCTCTCTTTCTTGAATTGCTGCCTAATTGCAAAGCCAGTCCTGCGCGCGTAGATGTTGTAGTGGTCACGTGCGGTCTCCAGGGTGTCAAATTTTGTCCCTGGTAAAGGTGGCTTACGTGTGGAATATGCCTCCATGTTGCTGCCTTCCATATCAGTGTCGACCCCAGCAGATTCTGGAGTTGCTGGTTCGCTTATTGTCTGCTCTCCAAGGCTCCCAGCTCATGTGCTTGCATTTGTTCCAGCACTATGTGCATTTGTTCCACCACTGGGCAAGCTCTTGTTTGTGCTGATTGCCCGAGCACCTGCAATTTGGCCTGGTAGATTAGTGGAATGTTGCATGATAAATAACAATTTTCCATCATGGTAGTTTTCTACAGATTCAGTGAATGTATCTTTCTTCTCTGCCTAAACAACCCTGGTAATTTGAATATTTTGAACCTGGTAATATGAGGGCACCAATGCTAGTAATTTTCAAACCCACTTCAATAGCAAAGTATTCTTTCTGCCTAAACAACCCTGGTAATTTGCATATTTTGAACCTGGTAATATGTATGCACCAATGCTGGTAATTTTCAAACCCACTTCAATAATAAAGTATAAAACTGGGTTTTTCATTCCATGATGATATGTAAACAATAATGCTAGTAATTTTACCTATTTCCAGGATGTTTGGGTACGCAGAATTGTTGCTTGGTGTGCGCGCTGCATCATTCTCTTCATGCATTCTCCCTCCTCCTCCATCTTCTGCATTATCTCCTCTACTAGCATCCATTATCTACTCCTGCTTCATTGTTTTTATGTTTGCACGTTAGTATACATTTACACGTGTTGACTCTTATTTTGAAACTCATTGTTTTGTTTACTCTTTACACAGTTGTTTGAAGGCAAGAATCGAAGGGTGATTGGGAAGAACGCTAAACAGGACAATTACATTACAACATGAGCATCTCCATTAAAAGGCACCACTTTTCTTTATCCAATGGTAGTACTTAGCTAAAGTGGATGATAACTTCTACTATGTACAGATTGATAACTTGTTTACTTCATGCAGTATAACATTTTTGTAGACTAAAAAATGAACCTTTTTTGCAACACATTTTCCATTTGTATGAGAGTATGATTTTTGTGATCAATAAAGGTTCCTCTTTCCTTTATCTGTCTTTATTTTTCCATGGTAGCACAAAAAATCTATGTTTTTTGTAGCAAGGGAGTGGGGTATTTTTTGGGTACTCTGTTATGTTTCATAAAGTTGGTAACAAAAACTACGAGGGGTTGGTAATTTTGCACTTAGTTGATTGGTAAGTCACTTCAATAGGCAGAATTATCAGAGAAGTTTGTTTATTCTGTTTCGATGAGGTGGAAGGATGGTAATTTTTGCACAGATTGGGAGGGGGTGGGGTGGGGGTGG